>CAOLHI010000775.1:0-518598 GCA_948474755.1 Ctenosaura bakeri
CTAAAGCAATCCAGAGAAAACTGAGGAAGCTTACTAGCCACAGAATATTATCGCTGGGGAAGGCAGAAAACATGGGTGATGGTGGAATGGAGTATATAAAACCAGGGCATGGTTGGCTGGAATCCTGAAGAGGAGCAATTCTGTTACTGGGGATACATTCCAATGTTTTTTTGCAGGTCCCACCTGTCAAATTGAACATAGTGATTCACATCAGCAGGCTCTAGGGATCATCTTGCTCCTCCAGATAAAACGGTGTGACTAGAAACTCCGTTTGGGTTTCAGAAGAACAGCAAAATACTTCCAGTTTCAAAAACCTAAAACCTTACTAAAATAAGATGTCAGGGACACCTTGTTTTAAAGGAGAACCATGTTCCCAAGGGACATAATTCTCTTGGGTGGAAGTCAAAGAATGGGAGTACCTCATAGGAGTCCCAAGCGTTCAAAATGGTGTGTACACCTTGAGGTGGATACACAGTCATTAGACTATTCATGCTGTAAAGTTATGATTACTGAGGTGCAATTTTCAAAGTGAGTTAGATGTAAAAAGTTCTTGGCAGAACTATTTATTCTGGTTTGGCCTTTTGCCTCCCGCAAATGTGGAAGCAGTGACTAAATGCCTCATAGGTAGACGTACCTTATCAACAGGATGAGTAGGTGCAGCACAGAAATTGTTTGATGAAAGACATTAGCTCAGCTCAAGAGCACTTATTAGATAGACATTATCAAAGAGTAGCCAAGTGAGGATTAGAAGAAGAATTTAAAAAGAGAGAGAAGCTTTTTCTTTAGTCATATGTTAATGTTGTACACCTTGACCTTTTAATATTTCTGCAGTTTGAACTCCCAGCTGAAAGAACAACCATTTTTGGTTGGATCTGTGCCATCTATTATAAATGAAGCAACACAGTCACTTTCTGTTACTACATCATACTGGATATTATCACACTGCACATTTTTGTTTCCACAAGCTTTCTGAAGCCTCTATAAACCTATAATCAGTTAGAGTTCCTTGGCTCTTCTGTTGGTGTTAGCAGTTTAGGTAATTACATGCAATATTATGTTTAGTGAGGTTATCATTAATATGGTTTGGGTTTGGGTTTGGGTTGTGCATGCATACACAACAAATAAATGGTACCAAATTGCACACCATGGGGCTGTTTCAGTTCTTATGTGTCATTTGTATCTTAAGGAAAGAAATATGATTTCTTTCAGGATACTTCTAGTCCATGCCAGGGCAACACACATCCTTCCAAATGTTGGACTGTAATGCTTGTCAGTCCTTACCACCAGCCGTACTGGCTAGGGCTTTGGGGGTTTCAGTCAACAACCTGGAGAGTCACAAGTTGCTTGCCTCTGTTTGAGAAAGCTGGAACTGCGTGGATGAGATTGTCACTGTTTCTGATACATATTTAGGAGCTATAGGTCAGTTCTGAACCTTTGCTCAATTCTGGGACTCTTGTATCTAGAACCCAGCTCAGACCTGCAGTGCTTGTTCTTAAAATGAATGCAGTAGTTCCTCTGGTTTTAACCACAGTGCTTTTGCCTGATTACCGAAGTGCTCTGATTATTTGAACCCAATGGTTTATTAAGAAAAGTTTTCAGGGCAGTGGCCTTCCAGGCAGGCTAGAGCTGATGGAGACAAACCTCTTATGTTTGTGCAGAGGTTTGAATACTCAGTCCCAAGATTTTTAAAACCCCTATTGATGTTTGAACTGAGGGTGAATACCCTTCATAAACTGATAGGCCATTTCTGCACTACACTGTTATAGAGCTAATATTCCACTTTTAACGTCCTGTGGAATCCTGGGGTTTGCAAATTAGAGAGGGGCATTTAGAATTCTCAGCAAGAGCTCTTTGGCTTCAGTAAACTACAAACCCGAGAATTGCAGAAGATGTTGAAAGTAGAATAGCAGCACTGTAACAGTGTAGTACAGAAATGGCCTGATAGCTTTTACAGCTTTTTGTCAGAGCAGGAGACAGGTTGCGAAGTTTCTAGAAGTGACAGTTTTCTCTGTCATTTAGGAAATAGGTGTTTTTCATGTTGAGGCAAGTAATTTAAATGCCTCAAGTAATTCATATATTTAGTGTGTGCAATTTAAGAAATTGTTGGCTTTTAAGTTATGTTTTCCAACCTTTTTCTTGACTTACCTGTGAGAGTTCAGATATCCGAAATAGATCCTTCCAGTATGCTTGTGCTTTTTTCATCTGTAAAAACTTTTCGTCCTTGCTGTTAGGCATTAAACTAATCATTGCTCTGATGCTATAAGTGGCATGTCTCTAAGTAAGAGTTGGAGAAGTTAGTTCAGTTCTTAATGACTTTCCACACCATTTTTAAAAATGCCCTAATATTTAGTCAGATAACATTTTAGATAAAATACTATTTTTAAAAACAGTAACAAGGAAGCAAATTTCCCTGTGAGGATTTTCTAGGCCCTTTGTGGGTCAAATAACACCAACGTACCTGGCCATATCATGAGTTTCCTAGCTGAACTGCTGGGTAGAGCTTAACTCCATGGTGGTGCTATTGGGAATTAGGCTTCTTCCTCTGTTCTCCTTCCTGAATGAGGAAGGGGAGAAGGAGCAAAAAACTATTGACTGGTGCTTCAGGCAACCTCACTGGTGCTTCAGGCAACCTCTGGAAGCGTAGTCTGAGAGCACTCAGTTTTGCTTCACTGTTCAGCTCCCCATATAGGACAGGCAAGTGATTTTGCAATATCTGGCATTTACTGGAGCTGGCTGAGTCCTGAAATGTGTTAAACTCCAATTCCCATCATCTGTTGCTACCACAGAGATTGTGGTCCAGCACATCTGAAGACAACATGCTTGAGAGGGCTGATAGAGTCTGCTAAAATATGCATAGAATTCTAGATCCATTTAACTCAGAAAATGTCTCTGAGACTAATCTCATTATTCATTCCATATTATGACAGAGTGAAGTTGCCAAATATAGATTTCTCTTTCAGTGGTGAGCTTCAGGGCTGATAATACTTTGAGTCAATGCAATTCACAGTTTTCCGCCTGAGGAAGGCAAGTTGCCCTGTAAAGAAATTAAGAAAGATAAGACAACTAAAACTTGTTTTGTATCCTGTGTTTTAGAAAGATAAAGTATATGAATACAGGTTTTTAAAAAATATATTAACAGGAGAATGTTGGAAAGAATAACATGTTAAATACTGCATGAATGAAGAGTATACATCTTTAATGTTCATCTCAGTAAAAGGTTGAAGTCATGGCTTAGTTAGCTAGAAAGTTCTACCCAAACCCCTAAACTACAAGGATAAGTGTGCAGCCATGGGCAATGGGAAGGCTAATCAACAGAGAGAGAAATTGTAATTGCAAAGGCATGCGATCAACCACATAAAACGTGCTAGGATCACTTGGCCATGAAGGTGAGGCTATGATCAACAGTGAGATGATAACTTCTTATTCTTACGATAAATGATTGTACAGTCCTCCCTCCACATTCACAGGTTTGACCTTCGCTTATTTGATTATTCACAAGACACATGCTTGCCACTGCCCATTTTCCTTCCCCCATTCCCTTGCATTCCTCACCACAAGCTTGGGAGGCTTAAAACTGTCATTTTTTTCCCTTTTGAGTGTGCAAAGCCTTCCCCTCCCACTACTGGACGTGTGTCCTCAATGCCACATGGCTGCACTTTCTGCTGTCTAATGGCTGCTGATTGGCCAGATGGTCTCTTTGCTTCTACCCCTTCCTTTTCAAGATGGCCACCAGAAGTCACCAGAACCCAAGAATTCTGCTCTTCTCCCTTTGAGGGGAACGTTCTGCCAATGCTGGGGCCAGGGGCAAAGGAAAGGGATGGTGGAGTTTTGGAGGGGAATTGCGGGGGGGTGGGGTCAGTTAGTCACATTTTTCCACTTTCTCAAGGGTTCTCTGCCCCTAACCCTTGCAAATGTGGAGAGGTTACTGTGTAGTAGAAAGTGCTTGAAGCTGTGCAAGATAGATATGAAAATCATATTACGACATGTGGAAGAGGGAAAGTGAGTTTGATTAGAGATAAAAATTGTCACTGTTAGGCCTCAGGAAGCTTGAAGCTAGCCTTGGATATCATGAAGACAGAACCAGTTAATCTGTGTTCCTTTTCAACTTTTTCAAATACATATGAAAAATCTTGCACATGCAGGATGACAGTTTCCAAAAGCACAAAGAAATCATTGCTTGTGGAAAGTACCATAGCAACTGCTCTTTTTCTTTTGTGTAACTTTGTATAATTGTGATTTGATGTATTTATAATTTGTAAAACTCATACCCACACACCATGAAAATGTTGCATTTTCATCGTTTGGAATCATATATTGTATTCCTCAGTGTACCCTACTTGAGGATGTTGCCAGTAATACTTCTGTGATGCATGGTTACATCTTACTTTGCTCATACAGGAAGTTTGTCCACAAAATAAGTAGGTGCATGGAACATCCAAACCATTTTTGAATATGCTGGCCAGATGTCATAATACCTTGGTTCAAATGGCTTGTCAAAGATTGCACTGAAATAATTTGATAGAAGAATGGTATGACCTTTTCCTCTCCATCAAACTTGTAGCTTTCACCAAGGAGTAAGCTTTGGTGAGAATCCAACTGTATGAAGGATAGTCTACTTTTTCCCTTGACAAAAGGGTAGTAAGAGAAAGAATAATGTAGTTCTAGCCTTTGTGTGATCAAATGTTTATATGGAAGGCCCATTCGATCCTGGAGGCTGTCTGTATTGCATAGTGCAGAGCACAAGCCATTTATAAGTTGTGCCATCTTATTGTCACTTGGTTGATCTTTCTTTTGTGGGCTGTTCATGTATGTGGCATAATGTTGCTTCTTGATGATTTGCAAACGTGTTCAACTGGGCTGCATAAAACACAGCATTGTGTTAGCCTGTTAGCATCTTTTAGGCTTGAACCTTGCTTTTATACTCTCAAAGTGCATTGGTTCAGGGCTTGTATGAAAGTGAGGAGGGTGGACTCAGTCTTCTGTGTGAGGGTCATTCTGGCAATGGTGATGGTTTTTGATGTGGCTGAACAATGTTGACTAGCCCTTTTTCTACAACATAGTGTCACTTCCAGATCTACTATTCTGGACACCTGCTTAGCATGAGAGGATGTGACATGGTAATTAGATGCACAGAGTAATAGAAACATTCAGACAGAAAGCACCAGATGAGACACGTCTGGTCTCTTCCCGCAAGAGACACTTCAGAGTAAGAAGCCAAAAGGCAACCCTCATTCATCTTGTTTAGTTAATGTTGTAGCTTCAATGCATTAAGCAAGGAGGATTGCAGTTTTACTGACAGCAAAACTACCTGTTTTAATAGGTCATTTCCACACTAGCCTGTTACAACACTATGATTCCACATTCAACATCCTATGGAATCCTGGGGTTTGCAGTTTAGGGAGGGTTTTTTTTTTTTTTGTTTTTGTTTTTGTTTTGTATGTCCCTTTACCCTTTTAGACATTGGAGAAACAAGCACGGAGCAACATATAATCTTGGATCACTTTCTGACTCTCTCACTTTGAGAATGGTGATGGATTGTCCTAAAACTGTGAAAGCTCTAACTTTTATAATAAAAGTAAAAAACTGAATTCAGACCTCACAACCAGATAAATAATAAATGTAGTATGTTGATTTCTTTGGTATGGGATACTGTGATGGTGGTTATATATGGAGCATATTAGAGAATGAATTGGGAGCAATTAAAAAAAAGAAGCTTATGTTCTTATTAGTATTAAAGAAATAGAAGTGTAGCATAAGGATATGGTGAATAATAAAAATATATAGGGAATGAATTCAGAAAAGGGCAGTATTAGAAAGTTTAGATATTACTAAAGTACCAACAGCCCTTTTCTGTTCAAAACAAAAATAGGGATTTGGCAACAAGAGTTCAAAATTATTTGCAAACCAGCTGAGGAAAAAACTAATGAGGAAAATAATTCCAGTGATGGAAACAAGCCAGGGTGAATCTCTTGGCGAGACCAAAAAAAAAAAAAAGTATTAAAATAGAAATATATTGAAATGCAGAAATTTATAATTTCATTCAGATTTATACATCTAAGCCTTAGAAGACATCTAGAAGATAGCTAAAATAATAGTAATCTAAAACCTGGAAAAGATCCCTCAGAATGTAATTTTATGGACCAATATTGATAAATCAGGATACCACATCAACATTTATCCTAGTTGTTTACAAGTCAGTTCATGAATCTACTGGAATCTACTACTACTACAAAAAAAAATTAAACCAGTCTTACCAGTCCTGCCTTTAGATAACCATAAAGCATTGACCTACTGGGGTCAGCTATGTAAAGTATTGCAGAAAATGAATATGAGATAATGCTTTATAAACTTAATTTGGCAACTATATGCAGACTCTAGATTGTCTATCAGATATAATTCATATGATAATAAGAGACAGTTATATAAAAAGAATGTCCCAATCACTACAGTTATTTGCTGTTGCACTAGAGCCTCTGACAGAAGGAGTATCAGAAGTAATCACAGTATCCCTGAAATTCACCTTAACAGAAGAACAACTTGTTAATGAATGATATTGCTGTAGTTTAGTTGAAGCCCCAGTTTGAAGCATTGGAAGTGACAAAAGAGTTAGAATCTTGGGGTAAAAAGTAAAATCTTATAGTTAGCTTGTAAAAGTAAAATCTCATTGTTAGCTTGTATCCTCTAGAGTATTATCAGAAATGGTTCTAAATGATGCTTGAGGAGGTTGTGACAATCTTGGATATATTTGCATAGATGTGTCCTGAAGGTCCAGAAGGAACCTGGGGAGATTGTACTCTTTTCGCATGGCGTTTCTAAAGTGAGAGGGCCCCTTGAGTGTCATGTAAATGGGAGGAGTGGTCTGCATGATGCGCTCCCATTTACGCGACACTCAAGGGCCTGGCGTGGACCACGCACACACCTTTTCATTTTTGGCTTAAAGCCGAAAATGGTGCACGGTCGTGCAATGCTCCTGGGGCCCGCGCACACTTACCTGGCGTGCAGTGCGTCAGGGGTCGGGCCGGTCACGCTTCCTGCCTCAGCGCTAGCCTGCAATTCCCAGGTTCACGTGGTGCTCGGGCGACCAGGAAGCTGCTGCAGAACTGAAGCAGCAGGGAAGCAGCAGCGTTCCTGCTGAGGCTTCTTGTGTGAGCGCCACCCCCCACCTCCGTGAAAAGGTAAGGTGTGAAAAGGCTCTAAGTTAGGCCGTTTCTGCACTACACTGTTATAGTGCTGTTATCCTGAGGTATGCAGTTTACGGAGGGGCATTTAGAATTCTTAGCCAGAAAGTTCTTGGGCTCAGGAAACTACAAACCCAAGAATGCCACAGGATGTTAAAAGTGGAATAATAGCACTATAACAATGTAGTGTGGAAATGGGCTCAGTCTCTAACACTGAACCCTAACAGAGCTTTGCTAAATATCTTCTCAGAATCCAGACCATCGCGTCCTAAACCAGAAGCTAGTAAATGATCGTCCTTTCAATTGTAGCAAGATTGGAAATTGCTAAAAGGTGGAAAGAAGATTCAGATTTTTGTCTAGAGAACTGGTATAAATGAAATATGAACCTAACATTGTCTGAAAGATGTACTCAGAGCTTAGATGCTTGACAAAACAAACAGGTACAGACAATATTAGCATTATCTGATATCCTTTTATTTATCTTGTTAATGGCAAGTGGAGACAGGCAGCTGCTTCCCATGGAGATTTGTAGAGGAACCCCTTCGGTGAATGTTTATCTCTGTTGACTATTGTGACATATTTATCAGTGAATGATGATTTGATACTTTTGTACATGGGGTTTAAAATGCTGTTGTAATGATTAGTTGTCTTAATTTGTTTTTGTATCCATCTTTCTGCTGTCAGACAAATGTGAATGATTGTATACTGGAGACTCAAGTTATTAATAATTTTTCAAAAATCCCAAAGGTGATTGATGTCAGAGCTCTTGCTTTCTCTCCTCTTCTCCAAGTAGAGCTCCCTCTGAAGCTGTGAAGCCTTGGGGTTACCTCCAGGTTGTATATTTGAATCCAATCCTGAAGGAAAACCAGAGACTGTAAGATAAAGGATACTGCTATGAAATTTTGAAAGATAAATATACTACTCTTACAGATTGACAGCTAAGCTTCTGTGTGCTAATGTGTTTATGTTGATTGAATCTAATATCCAGATCTTTCAGTTAAATCACGGAGCCAGTTTTGTTCTGGCATGCGCATAACTGCATATAGAGTTGTTTTTGAGACTCTCTGCTTCCAATTTAGAAACACAAGCACATCCAGACAATGATGTATTGTGAACTCTGTCATTGCAATGTCTGTATAAAATCTTAGGGTGTAACCTTTTGTTCTTCTTCCCCAAGGTTTAATAAAATGATGTTTCTACTCCCTAGCTTTTGAACATATGGTCCAAGTCCCTACTGTAGTAATGCATATAAATTAAATTATAATGAGTGGAATTAGTCCTGAGACATGACTACAAAGATTACATCACTCTTACTCATGAAATTATATTCCTGTGTCTGTTTTCGTATTCATTTATATCTGCTGTGAGTCTCCATAAGTTGGAACCAAACAGAAATATTGAGCCTTTATGAAGAACCAAATGTTTGTGTAATAAAACATTAAAGTATGCACTAGATATGACGATGTAAACACAGTAATGTTTTATCATTATTGATTATAAGTGAGAAGTTGAGGTATAACTGTAGTGTGTCCTCATCTATGTATTCTGCACTGTCTTCTGTACCACAGATGTTTATTCAAAAGTAAGGCCCCTTTACTTCAGTGGAACTTGCTCCTAGGATTGTACCTGCTGCAAATGAGGGAATGCAAAAGGAAAGCACATTGATTTAAACACAGAAAAAGTGCAGATACCCATTCGTCTGTAAAATTCCCATTGTTACCAGCATCTCCTATATATATTGCAGAGAATTTTGGACTCTTGAATAGGTGGACACTGGGAAATACTTCCGTTTTGTAGCTGCATGTTCTTTTCTGTTTTTAAAACAGTTGTTATAAGAATCTGCTTCCCTTTCATAGTATTCTGTACCCTACCCTCACCATGATAACCACAGGAAAGTGATGACATTTTATCAGTGTGTTAAATATATATGAAGCACTGTATACCTGTAGGATATGAAACCATATACATTTCAGAAGTAGCAGCACAGTTTAGTTTTTATCTTATCTTGTCTGTGGAGGCTCTGGAAGCACAATGGCTGCGTTTCCTGCCCCAGCACAGCCTGGGACAGTTCCCAGCTGCGCTGCCGTAGGAAGAGGCATGGCCATCACACTTCCTGGATCCTGGAGACAGCTGGTGCAGAGGAGAGCATTCCATCGTGCTCCCCTCCTGGGAGAGCTGCCGCTGCCGTTGTCACCAAATGCAGCCAGGACAAAGGTAGGGTGTGGAAAGGGCCTCAATAGAAGACCTTTTGGGGCTGCTCCTTGGCTCTGGAACACCTTTCCTTCAGTTGGAACCCAGTACTTTCATGCTGTACTTTCAGAAACTATTGGGTTTTTTTAAAGAAGAGGTTTTAATAAGATGCTGTGCTCTTTTTAAAAATCTGATTTTTAGTGTATTTTTTTTCTATAATGTATAAGTTTTAAATTGTGAGTCCCTGTTCTGAGAAACTGAACATCTTGAGTTCTGATTCTGGAGAAATATATGTATGTGATATAAATAAAGTGAACAAATAGGTGAATGTACTTCCAAAATCCTTTCCCATACTGGTATGGTATGATATACATCATACTGACTGGGGCTTCTGGGAGTTAAAGTACAAAACATCTGGAGGCCAGCAGTTGAAAACCACTGCTGTAATGTAAGTACAGCTGGCTCTGGTGTTCTGAAGACCACAGCTGGTTAATATTCTGTGTATGCTTGTGTTCATGTATATATATTTTCTAAACAAACAGAAAGTTGACTTTTTTCTGTGAAAGCAAGAATTGAATTTACGTTGTGGATATATAATTATATAAAATTGCTGATTTCAGCTGGGAAGAGCTAGAATTAGCTAACAGCACCTTTGCTTCAAAGGACAGAAACAAATTGATAATTCTCAAAGTGACCTTTTCCTCTTCTTTTCTACAAGAACTCTTTGAACAGGTTAACTTTCTTTCTGGATTATCTTTATTGAAAATTGCTTTAGTGTTGACAAGGAAAGCCATGAACAGCACCTTTGTAAGCAATTCCACAACAGTTACAAAGCACTCGTAAAATATATAGGAGGAGAATTTTTCTTTATGTTTTTCTTTATGTAATACAATAATTATACTACATATAAGCTATTATCTTCCTGGTAGTTGGGTAAACTGTATTTTCCAGAGTTTGGGAAGTTACTTTTAAAAAGCAATTCATTCCAATTACTTTCTGTACTTTTAAAAGGTGTTCATTGTTGTTGCTTTTTGTAGTTTTTGAAAAGTAGCTTTTTGTATTATTTGTGCCATTGCTCTTTCTTATTGTTGATTTTTGGTTAGTTTTGTTTCTTTCTTTTTGTTTTTAAGGTTAGGTCTGTTAAGAGAATGAAATAGTGAACAATTCCCTTTAGAATCTTTCTTTAAACATGGCCTTTAACAAGTAAGTAGAAAACATTACTTATTGTGCCAGTAAAGTGATTCTCCCCGACACTTCTTACATTCCTTTTGAAATTAACTTGGTTTTGCCTTTATTTTACCAGACATATCATGAATCTATATGAAAGAAAAATGTTTGAGGTCTTTTCTTGGGGGCATTGTGACCCTCCTTAGTGAATTCTACTGTCTGTTGATTATGTTCTGGACCCATTTCTGTTGTACATATTTGTATAATATTTTTGAAGTTGAGCTGCAATGAACCAGCCCCTTTGCAGTTTTTTGTATTAACTAGGCTCTTGAATAATTAAGTGAAAAGTTTTCCTCTAAACCATCCCTCATTTCTTTCTCTCTTGCTTCTCTCTTTCTTTCAGTTTCATTCTTTTTACCTCTTCTTCCTTCTTCTTGCCCATTCCCTTTTCATCGTACAATTAAGATGGGTACTGAGAAGAATGGTCTTAATAAGATTGTTGTTTTTGTGTTGCAGTTGTGTGCTTTCAAGTTGTGTCCAAGTTCTAGCAACCCTAAAACAAACGTATCATGGAGTTTTCTCAGCAAAATTTGTTGAGAGAGTGTTTGTCATTGCCAGCTTCTGAGGCTGAGAGAATGTGATTTGCCCATGGTCACCCAGTGGATTTCCATGACCAAGCCTCATCTCCTCTGGTCCTAGTCCAACATTCAAACTACTATACCATGTTGGTTCTCTGCTTATTAGATACCTGATCAATAAAATACAGATGCTGCAGATTGTATTTTTGATCCCAAGATCCTGAATGCAAAGTCTGTACTCTACCACTAATCTTTGCAAACCACACTTCCTGACAGAGGAAAGATGCAGTGATTCAGTTGTGCAGAAAGAAATGTTCTGCATATACTCAGAGGAACTCATACACTTCCTAAGAATCCTCTACTCTTGACTGTACCTGAGGTGAATCAGTGCCCTCTAACTGAAATAAAACACTCCTCATTATCCTTTAACAAACAAGACACATTTCATGAGTGAGTGAAATGTATGTGTTGGTGGTGGTAGAAAGAAAAGAGATGCAGATGATCTGAATTGAACAGATGATGAACTTTCCCCAGCTGACAGTACCGAGACATGCTGGACATCCACCATTCCCAGGGAAGAATCCTATCAGGTCTTTCTAGTCCAGGTGAGGAAAAAAGTCCAGATTGGAAGCAAGCACCTTTGAAAGTACAAAATGTGAAAATTTGTAGGAAGCAGTACAAAATGCACTTCCTTCTAATCAACAGTGACAACCTCCATGCCATTCTCTGTAAGTAGCATGGTCTTGCCCAACACTAATTTAGTCAATAAGTTGATTAATGGTCACTTCACTAATTAAACCATTTCAGTTATTAGTGTTCATGCTGCCAAATTACCTTTCCACTTTCTGATGTTTACTTTTATCAAATTGCTTCCTAATCCAACATTCTAAGATCTGCTGCTGTGGCACTGCTTTAGAACATAGTAGCTTGATTCAAGATTTCTTCTCTATGGAAAATCCTTTCTTTGTACACCAGAATTCAGTTGGCATATGAACAACAGGTGATTAAAAACATAATGGGGATCGGTGTTCGTATTCTTTTCCTCTTTCTTTCTTTTTTCTTCTTCTTTTGTATTGCAGCTTGTTCTCAGTAACGTAACCTAATTAGAGGCACATGACTGACTTGAAATCATTTTTCCCTGTTGACATTTCCTGATGCTTACTTAGGTAAGCTGTCTGAACAATTCTGAAGCATTTCTTGGGTATTGCTGGCAGTACTAATGGTATTACTGAGGGCACTTTTTGAAGCATCTGAACAATGCAGTATATTCATACTCTTGGCCTTGGACAACAAAATGGGGGTATTTAGTACTTGAAATAGCTTAACAAAGTGAAGTTGAAGCTCTGGGCTGATCTTTTTGTACTTCTCATCATCCTGTACAATCACTTTTTCAAGGAAAAAAACCACAGCATTTAATTTAGGATTTAAAATGTCTGATTGTATTAGACCTGTATTGCTATGATCAGTTTTTCAGTCAGTAACTTTATTTACTTGATCAGGCATGGCAAAAGTTACTGGTTGCAATGGTACTGTCAGTGGAACTGATGATCTATCTGTTGGTGACCAAATATCAAGAAATGTATCAACAAACATCAATCTTGTCTATTACAGTACTTGGTTACTAAGGGAAACTGACAGCATAAAATTTAGGACCCACTGATAGATATTAAACAGATCACTTCAAGAACTGTAAAAAATTGTTGAAAGTGAAAACATTGGATCTTTCATGCCAGACTATGATTCTATTGACTTCAACAGGATCATGTTGCCAGTGAATCAGCCATATGATATGGCAAACACAGAGCTGAAACAATGCTTCTATAGGCAGAGTCCCAGTAAACAGTGCTTTTATTGTTGAATGAGTCTTTTTTTCTCTGTGAAATTCCCTTGAGCATGTGGTAAAACAGCCTTTGAAGTTTTGCATTGTGACACAGTTAATGGACCTCTTGCCCTTTTGTCTTGTTAGTGTAATTTGGCAGCAAAACAACCTCCCCCACCTTACATTTCTTTAGTTTGAGGCCAGAGTAAGGGCTGTGTTGTTAAGGAGAGATGGGTGAGATGTTCTAAGTGCCTGTGTGTGGCTAAAAAGACTACTTCACATGAAAAATTAATTATATTAGAGGTACAGGAAACTTGTTCTTTGATGTGCAGCAGAATCCCGTGACCCTTGGTTTGATGCTATGGTGGTGAAAACAACATATTGTCCTAGCAGGTGGGCCAGAGCCATGCAAATCTAACAAGAACATGGAAACTTTACTTTTTAGATTAAACTCCCAGAATTACCCAGTCAGCATTTCTACTAGAGAGTGCTGGATGAGTAATTCTGGGAGCTATAGTTCAAAAATGTAAAGTTTCCAAATGTAATGTGGTTGCATTAAAAGCCTTTATTACAGTGATTCAGCATCTTGATCCATGTCTCAGATACTTACATAGAATATAATTTGAGTGAAAACCTGGCTTGGTATTGCTTAATGGTGGCTTTGCACAGGCAGATGTTATATAGGCAGATTATCCTTTTCCCACTGGTTTTAGGAGCTACATTCATGCCCTGTTATCAATCTACAGCATGAAGGTGGGCAGTCAGAATTTCCTCTTCTCCTTCCCCCTAACCTTTTCAAAGATTTGGTTTGGGGTATATTTAATATGGTTCATTTATTTGTACCTTAACTGGACAATAAACATTTATTGCTGTTCACTTGGAGTAACTTCTGGCTTTGTGGTGAACTGTAGGGGATTCCTCACACACATTCAGGAAATATTGTAGAGCGACACCTTGGCTTAATGTGTGAAGCATTGCACCCACCAGTGTTGACTGCCACGGGAATAACACACTTCTCACAACAGAAGATATAGCTCTGAAAACAGAATCTGTGTGCCATTACGAAAAGGCATTAATGACATGACCATGGAAATTAGTTATTCATTGGAACTTTGCTAGATTTCCTTGCCCTACTCATTGTTAATATTATGTGTTATAATGTGTGTTGTATGTCTCCAAATAGGTTTGCCTTAGGGTTACCATAAGTGAGAAAAAAAATCACAGGGTTTTCTGGGGGCTGAGTGTGTATGATGTACAGGGCCCAAGCAGAGAGCTCAATCCTTGTCTCTAGAGTTGCAATCCAATGCTCAAACTGCTACACCACACTGGCTCTCATGTGCTATAATATTGTGTGCTAAACTCTATCTGCCATCTGTATTGATTAGATTCTTGACTATTTTCCTGAAGGTTGTGAACAATCCCTTTTAATTTCCTTTCAGATTTTTGCTTTTAGATAGCCTAGCTCAAAATGGGAGTTTGAACTAGAAACATGGCACGTGTTATTGTTATTTGTATTGTGAAAGAATGGGAGAACTTAAAGGTTCTAGCCACAGAATCCTATAGGTCAAGATACGTTGGTGTAACTTCCTGTTGTTTTTTTTAAACTGTGAGCTGACTGAAGTGCTTTCAGTGATGCCTGCAGAATGATGTTTATCCTGATAAGACTGGATCCATGTGTTTGACTGGGGTCCTTTTTGCACGGTGTTTTGGAAGCGAGAGAGCCCCCTGAGTGTCGCATAAATGTGAGGAGCGGTCTGCATAACACACTCACATTTACGCGATGCTCAAGGGCTGGATGCAGAGCAGGCATGCATCTTTTCATTTTCGGCTTAAAGCCAAAAATGGTGTTTCGTCGCGCAGTGCTCCCGGGCCCCGTGTGCACTTACCTGGCGTGTGGTGTCTCAGGAGCCAGGCCGGTTGTGCATCCTCTCTTCAGTGCAGCCTGCAAGGTCCCAGGCTGCACTGAGAACGGAAGAGGCTGGGTGCTCGCGTGAGGAGGGAGGAGCTGCAGAGCCAAAGCAGCAGGGAAGCGTCAGCGTTCCTTCCAAGCCTTCTTGCACGAGGACCCCAACCCAGCAGCACGAAAAGGTAACGTGCAAAAAAGGCTTGGGACTAGGCACTACCCTGCTGTACACAGGATTTTCAGAGTTCTTTCTTTTGATGTATTTTGTTTTTTCATCTACCATGTGAACATATAAAAAACACCAGTCACAATTTCTGTGAGATGGGACAACATTGTTTCTGTTTTTATGAAATGATAGATGGGGTAATGATATCCAAAAGCACTTCATTTATATACCACTTAACTGGAATTTGACTCTTGAGCTGTCCATTCTAATGAAGATTAATTGATTCGTTGAATCATGGTAGATTTCAAGCAAATAATCAGCTGCTTGAATATAAAATAGGATCCATACTGTGGCCTGTCAGTGTGTTAGCCAGTTACATAATAAAAGCTAACACACCAACATTCTTTCAAATAAAAGCAAAGTGTTGATTTATAAAGAGTGTGAAAACTCATGATGTAAGAATGTAAGAACTGGAATTTCAAGTGTGTGAAAAAAAGGGCACAGCGAGTAATAAAAGAGTAAATGGAATGGAGCAAGATGTACAACAATGTCAGGCTGAATTTCTCAGTTCTTAAACAGCTGTTCCTCTTCAGTATACTAGTGGGTGAGGCTCAGACAGCATGTAATAAAAAAATATCGTGAATAGGGCAAGGTGCAACTCTTCATGGGTAATCTTCTGGGGTTGCAGTCCAGCAGTAGGCAGGACCAAGAGTACAACTCTACCCTGTGCACCTGTATCTCTGCCACCATTCATACAAAATGTTGTACTCTATTCACATGTATCCATACATTCTTCTCATTCACAGCAGTTTCTCTTTTCCTACTTTGATTCATTTTCCAATGGTCATTCTATCCAAGTCCATTTTCTGAGGGTTTTCTTGAGTTTTTCCCCTGCATAACCTGGGCCCTTTCCGCACCTTACCTTCTTCCGGCGCTGGGGTGTGGGGATCACGGGAGCAGCCTCTGGTGAGAGGCTCTAGTGTCCGGGGTCCTTCGGCTCTGCACGAGCTGCCTGCTTGCGTGAGAGCCCCACCTCTTCCTTCCACAGTGCAGCCTGGGACCTTCCCAGGCTGCGCTGGGGCAGGAAGCACAACTGGCGTGGGTCCGGAGGCTCCGCACGCCAGGTAAGTGCACACGGGGCCCAGGAGCAATGTGTGATCGCACACCATTTTTGGCTTCCAGCCAAAAATGAAAAGGTGCGCGATTGGTGCCTGCCGGCCCCTGGAGCATTGCACAATTGTGAGTGCGTCGTTCAGATCGCTCCTCACAATTGCGTGACACTCCAGGTGCCCTTTCGCATGGAAAATGCCACGCAAAAAGGGCCCTGGTTTTAATAGATCTGTTATGTTCTGTACTGAGTAACCTGCCACATTCATCATTCTTCTTGGTCACAAGCCAAAGCCACATTTTCTTGAATATGAGAGTAGGGGATCAACCCCATAGTCGCTTTCTTCATGTGACTAGGAATAAGTCTGAAGAAAAGAAGTTCCTGGAAAACCAGGGTTCATTCTCACATGGAAAGCCCTCCTGTGAATCTCACTTCTGCAACCCCATCAGTCTTCACTTGAGGAAAGCAACAGTGGAGTCAAAGGGCAAGGCTAGGCACTTTCTGATACAAGAAGGTGCACGATGATAACACCAACAGAGCTGCAGACATCCTGTCCCTTCTCTTATTTGCCCGTGTTGGAATCCTTATGAGTTGGATTGTGACTGAGAGATACTGAGTGGGATTCATTCCTAACAGTGAGCCAAGAATGTAAGTAGCACATTCTTAACACTTGGAACTGCCAAGTATTTCTCAGCTGCTCTAGCCAGTTTTCATAAGTGTTCAAGGAGTTCCAAGCACCACCAAGGATCCATAAAGTGCTGTAAGAGACCACAAACTGCTGGGAAAGCTCTCCATTTGCCTTTCTCTTCTAACTGTGAACATTGTTCAAAAGAAGTTCTGTTTTGCTTGGTTGTGTCTAAGGCCATTTCCATGTAGTGTCACAGTCTCACTATGGGGACAGGATGGCAGTGGTCTGCAGGTTGTCGCGATCCCGCTGCCATCTCATCCCCATGCATTGCATTTGCAGGGATATTCACTTAACAGATTAAATCTGTTAAGCACCTGAGATCTTGCGATGCTCCCATACTTGCCTGCCATGCAGAAGGGCAGAAAGTGCAATGGCAGCACTTCCTTCCCCAATGCAGCATGGGAAAGAGCCCGGCTGTGCTGCAGATGGCAGACACATGTCCCTTTTGATTCCTTCCACTGGGATCCAGTTGGGTGCGGACAGGAGTGTTCCTGTTGCACTCCCTTCCTGGCAAAGGTGGGATTCCAGTGGGATGATACAGGAGAGCATTGTCATGCGGAAATAGTGTAACTATTTGATAGTGGAGGCTTTCTGCTATTCCCAAGGAGACTGTTGGATAATGGGGAGAAAAGATAGCTGAAAGTCGAGAAGATACTGCCTAAAGGCAGGGATCATGGCTTTTGGAGAGTGTTGAGACCCAATTGGGCCAAAGTATTTCATTCCTTTGAGGTTCACTGTAATATATGATATGATACGATACGATACAATAAAATATATGAGTATGCTTTAAAGACTTCTTCTTATTGTACTAGTGAAAGTACCCAATTTCACACAGCATAGAACAGCCTTTGATTTGAGAAACTGAAGTCTTCAAGCATAGTTACACTATGCCCATGCTGTCTCTGTGAAGCCATTGCTTTTGGTACTCTTGCTGCCATCATGCAGTCCTAGAGCCTCCTGTTAGAGGAATCTGCCCGCTTCATGCACACGAGGATTGCTGCCCAACAGCTGCAGTAAAGGAGTAACTCTGTAACTTGGTTGTCCCAACTATTCATCTGGCTTCAAACAATGTACTAGAGACTGAAGACAGTTTTGTGGCTTTCAAACACATAAAATTAATGTGGGATATTTTAGCAATGGATTCCTGTACTGATAGGGGGTTTACCTAGTTCAGACCTGGACAAATCCTAGAGGCTAGGGGTTGCATTACATACACATATGCATGCATGAGCACTCAAACACACACTAAGACAGACCTTCAAGGGCCACATACCAAAATGTAATTCAGTTTTTTATTTTTATTTTTTTATTTTATTTTTTGAACTATCAATCTCTCCCCCAAATACCCCAAACATCTTCTAGGAGGCACATGAGATATTTTGCCATACTTTGAGGCCTCCTTGTCCCTTTTAGCCTTTTTTTTTTTTTTTACAACAGGAAGTGTCACAGAAATCATGTTCGCTTCTTCTTTTCTTAAAAAAAGGTTTCTTGCAGTGTGCTGGTAGAGCACACCTCAGTACCTATGGCAGGGCTTTTCAAATGATGTACCGCGATATGTTAGTGTGTCACCTGAACTGTGTAGGTGTGTTGCCTACAATCTTGGAAATGTATGTAATTATTTATAAGTCATATATTTTTAAAAATATACAAAAAGTTTTCATGAGATACATTGCATCCCCATACATTTTGCTATTACAATTTATGCATGTGTCTGCATCTCTTTTAAGTGGTTAGTTTAACCTCCAGTTTGCTGATAAAACTAAATTAGTGTGTCACAGAATGATGCATCTCTAAAATGTGTATCACTAACATGAAAAGTTTGGAAAGCTCTGACCTATGGGAATTGAATGAGCAGATTGCTGAAGGAAAGTTTACTCCCCTGCTCCATTCCTTGCTTTCTGTATCCCTTTAGTCTAGAACTGTCAAAGGTAAATTTATCACATCTACTAAACATAAGTTAGCCGTTTTGATGCCACTAGATAGCTATTAATATTTGTCTATGATTATTATAAGGCATCAGAGGCCAAATTCACTATTGTTGTCGTGTTCTTTTAAGCTGTTTCTAACTTAGGCAACCCAAAGCTGAACCTATCATGGGGTTTTCTGGGCTTGAGTGTGTATGATGCACCCAAGATTACCCTGTTGGTTTCCATGACTGAGTGCGACATTGAACTGTAGGCCATTTCCACACTAGGCTGTTATAGCGCTATGATTCCACTTTCAACATCCTATGGAATCCTGGGGTTTGCAGTTTAGGGAGGGGCCAGCCGGCCCCTCCCAAAACTGCAAACCACAGGATTCCATAGGATGTTGAAAGTGGAATCATAGCGCTATAACAGCCTAGTGCGGAAATGGCCCTAGTCTTCAGGGTCATAATCCAATGCTCAAAGCACTACACCACGCTGGCTTTCCCTACAAACTCACTACATGCCCATAAACAACCGTAAGTAGTTTTGTTGCATGAACATGGGGTTAAATCTTAGTTTTTAGTCTCTGGTAGATTTACTGAGATTGATACAAGGGTTGACAAGTCCTGTTCATTCAGTGGGTCTGCTCTACTTGGGATTAACAATTGAATGTAGTTTATAGTTTTCTTTGATATCTTTTCAGAAACAATGCTGTATGTATAAATACATACTTTTTTTGAGGTGAAGTATGACACGAGTTCTGGGGAAGGGTGGTTTCAGACTGATTCCTAAAGATAGCGTAATTGTTTATATTTGTTTCAGGGCACTTTGAATCACATCAGCTGTACGGGAACTCTGCATATGTTTTTTTTCTTGACCTATTTGTTCTAGTGCAAAAGATTACTAAGGATTTTAGAAGTTGGCAGTAGATGAAGTTCTTAATATATATTTAAACCCTGAGCATAAGGTTAGTGTTGCAACAAAATATAGAGAAATCTGGCTCAGAAGAATTACTTGTGTGTTCTTAAAATGCTGCATGCCTAATTCCAATTCACAGTAACTAGATAGGATCTAATTATGGTTTATGCTTACTTCACAGGTGAATTGGTATTTGCAAAAAGGACTGTGATACATGTTTTAGCTGAGAAACAGTGATTTACTGTGTAACAAACAATAAAGCGATGTGCAACTTCGGGGCCTGTGTTAGTTTTATTCATTTTACTACTTTGAAAACCTATGATATATTGTCATTTAAGTGTAATGACAATAATGTCATGTTGTATATTCAGCACACATTTATTCCTTGGCAGCTCTGTTACTTTGTTACCCTGGTGAATAGTTGAAAACAAGCTGCTGATCTGAATTGGTTCTTTCTGCTTCAGAGGGCTTAGGTATGACACTAGGTGGAAAGAATATTGTTTGGTTTTTTAATTAGAACAGTACTTTTATAGTATTAGAATTTTTATTGTATGGCACAGTAGGCTTTGTACATCTCAGAAGAAAAGATCTCTGCAGCATATTTGATCCACAAAGGCAGGTTGTTTTCTATTGGGACAAAACTAAGAGGAATATAGTAAGCTGGAGCAAATCATTTTTGAGCAATGGCATTGTAAGGAAACAATTTATATTATGTAGTGTTTCTGTTCAATGCTGTAAGCAGTGTTACCCTGTTCTCTGGGGGTCCCGGGAGGGGTGCCCAGATAACCAAGCAAAAACACAAGATGGGGAAATTAACTCGAGCACTCTCTTAGGCTAGCGAGAGGCAGGGTAACTTAGCAGGGATCTTGTAACCCAGTGTCTACGGGGTCAGGTCAGAAGAGCAGTCAGACAAGTTTAAAATAGTAAAAACGCTAACTTTATTAAAGGACAAACAACAGAAAAGACAACAGAAGTGCACACCTAACTGGAAATTAGAAATGAGAGTTTTCGGGGGAAATGGGTGATACGACACCTTATCTCGTCGTCCTGGAGAGAAGCGGAGGATTGCGGGGGAAGAATGCTCAGTGCGGTTTGCTGAGGGGAGCTCGTCAGACTGAACGACAGCAAGGCAGCATGGAAGTCCAGAACGATCCGAGGTATGCTCGGAATCGGGGGCTTTTTATAGGGTGGATTGTGCCTACAGGCCATGCCATACTCGGTGAGAACAATGCGAGTTTGGAGCGGGACAAAGCTTTGGGAAAGGTCAATTTTTACATGATGGGCTTAGTGCAGATTTAACAATAGTGTAGCCAGTGTGCAAATAGCTTGGCATTGTAAGAGTGCCAGCTCTAGGCCGAGCGCGTTTGTGTAAAGTCGTGCTTAAGCAAGGTGTGTCTGCAAGAGAGGTCCCTGAAGCAACGGAGTGGCATTAATCTGCCGGCGTAAGTGGGGATTGGAATGCCCAACCATTAACTGGCAGCACCTGTTTACGTGCTTGTCCAGTGGCCTCGCAAACACGTGGAACAGGGTGGCAGGGAAAGGTCAAGTGAAGGCCAAATAAGGTTGATATCAAGAGATATCTAGTGCTATCACCGGGTATGTCTGAACCATAGTAACAGCAGGAAATTCTTTGTATATGAATGTGGGGTGGGGATGGTTGCTGCTAGCTTGATGTGAGTCCATGTGTTCCTGATGCATGTTTTCAGTGTGTATGGGGGAATGCTCTGAACTCTTCTGAAATGTGAAAATTGTCCCTGGGATAATTTCTGCATATAGTGATCTACTTCTGTATATTTCTCTCTAACTGCTTCTCCTCCTAAATCACTTCACTGAATAGATACCCAGAGGGTGAGGAGACTAATAAGGTTGAATTACTGCTTATCTGAACCATACCCTTTGGTTTCCTTCTTAATGGGAAGCACTAAGGAGAAAAGCCAGAGAAACAATCTACCTATCTAGGCTTCAGTGTCTTTGTTACATTAGATACCATGACACAGGCCACTTTTCTGTTTGTATATCTGTTTTAATGATTATGCCCTTAACTTCTAACTGGCAAACAATTTTTCTGCTTTCTGTACTGCTGAAGTGCATAGTTGCTTAACATCCTAGTGGCCTTTTCCTTGATACAAGCTACCCATATGCTTTGGCATTTGGACATTTGTGGAACATTTAAGGAAAATTGGAATCAGAGAATTGTAGGGTTGAAATGCAGACACCCACAGTTAAAACATACCTGACAGTGACCCAAGTTTTGTTTAAAACCTTCTTCCTAGCACAGTAATTTGAACCCACTGGTTCTGGTCCTTACCTCTGGAGCAGCAGAAAACAAACTTGCTGCAATTTGCATGTGGCAGCCCTTGACATATGTTACCTCTCTACTTCCCTTTCTGAGTCCCTTTCCACACCTTACCTTCTTCTGGTGCGAGGGTGCGGGAATCACGCAAGCAGCGTCCAGCGAGAGGCTCTCATGTCCAGGGTCCTTCAGCTCCTCACGAGCTGCCTGCTCACGCAAGAACCCCGCCTCTTCCTTCCACAGCACAGCCTGGGAGCTTTCCAGGCTGCACTGGGGCAGGAAACGTGACCGGCGCAGCTCCGGAGGCTCCGCATGCCAGGTAAGTGCGCATGGGGCCCAGGAACAATGCGCAATCATGCACCATTTTTGACTTCTAGTCGAAAATGAAAAGGTGTGCGATTGGCGCCTGCCGGCCCCTGGAACATCACACAATTGTGAATGCATCGTGCAGATCACTCCTCACAATCGCGCGATGCTCCAGGCACCCTTTCGCATGAAAAATGCAGTGCAAAAAGGACCTTAGTTATGTGAAATACACAACCAACACCCTTAACCATGCCTAATAGGGCTTGCTTTCCAGATTCTTTACAATTTGGGTAGCTGTGCCCTGGGGACAGTCCAGCTTGTTAGTATCCTTTTTTAACTTTAGTGACCAGAACCAGAAAAAATACTCCAGATGAGACCTGGTCAGGTTTGGACAGAATACTTCTGTTGATAGAGCCTAGAGTTGCATTACATTTTTTCCTACTGATTCCAGTTCTTGACTAATGTTTACCTTCTGTTCTTCCTCTTTCTATATTTCCTATCTTGTATCTGTATGTCTTAATTTTTTTCTGCCTAAATGCAAAATATGTGACAAATTTGTCACAGTTGAAATTTAAACAACACCAGGCCAAGGGCAGAACTCTGTGGCATCCTCTTGGCACATCTTTCCAGAATGATAACTCTTTGCATTTAATACATCATTCGGTTATAAATCTAACAGTAGCATTGTCTACCGCACATTTCACCAGCCTGTCTGCAAAAATATAATGGGAGATCTTGTAAAAAATTGTACTGATATCAAGAAACATATGCTGTATTTCCCTGATGTACCAAGTTTGCAAATCTCTGTTTCTCACTTGTGTACTGCTCAGATAGCATTCTGGATAGGCTTTTAAGAAGAGTGCCAGAAAATTAAATTCAGTAATAAAACATTATTTCTTTTCACTGTTGTGGAAAGAAACATGGGGGAAAAAATCTATATTTGGAATGACCCTGTTGTCTAGAAGGTTATTTCTGAGTGTAGAAGAAAGGTCAGGAATGAATATAGAGAGAGGAAAGCAATAATCAGCACCCTGGACGTACAGTGAAGTGGTAGGGGAACTATAAGTTCTTGGGCAGCAAGAATTTTATTATCCAGACTTGGGCCAAAGAGATAGGAAACCTGTCCCAGATCACCTTTCACTCCTGTAGTCATCTCACTTCCGTTTCTGTTAAACTGATGACATTTGATTTCTGATTTGATTTGATTACTGACTCCCAAAAATACTTTCATGTAGGAAAAATGTGGGGTGTTTGCCAATTTCAAATAGAGTAGACCTGTTGTATTAATGGGATTTACATAGGTGTAGATTTGCCAGTAATCAATTGATTCATTGAAAGAATTTGTGCTGGAATATTGTTCAACTGGCATAACATTTTGCTATTTATGTTGCAGCTGATAACTAGCAAATTTTAGACAGCAGCTTTTACAGTTTATAACAGTTGGCATAGCACATGCTTTGACAAGAAGATGTAAGAATTATTGGAAACTTCAAGAAAGTTTTAAAGGGATTGGGTGGATTTTATTTAAATTATGTCAATCCTCTTTAAAATAAATATTAATCAGTAGTTGTAAAACTGAGCGTAGCGACTTAAAAAAGAACAAAGTGTGCTGGTGTTTATGTTCCACCTGGGACCATACTTAAATAACTCTTGCATAGGTAACAAGGTCTCTCTGGGAATTAAATTAAATTAGCTTTGGCAACATCCTGATTCCTCAGCATTACCAAGGAGCAATTTATTCTGCCCTCCGTGTATTTCAGTTGAATTGGACATTCTCCATGGGGATATACATATATCTTTGCTTTGTGATTCACGGTGCCTTAAAACTGTGACTCCACAAGTATGGCATTAAATTTATTGCTTAGATCACAAATATTTTTATTGAACTGTTGATAGGATTACTGAAATTGTGTCTCTTCAAATACAGAGAACAAAATTAATACATCCAAAACTATGACCATTTCCACACTACAGCCACATCACAGCATGGGGATGCATTGAAGCCAGTCCTCAGTGCATGCTATTGCACAACGTCATTGCAGTCCTGCTCCTGTCGCATCCCAAGCCATTGTGATCACGCATTATACTGTTACTGGAAAAAATCCAGCAGTAGGCCCCTTTCACGTGATAGTTGCATTGGCTGTGGGAAGAGCAGAAGAGCTATTAAAGTGCTTCCTTCCTCTGTGCAGTGCTGGAAGAGGCCAGCTGCACTGTGGAAGGAAGGAGAGTGTCATATCTGCCAGCAGCAGGCTGGGTGTAGAGGGGAGCGTTTGCGTCACACTCCCATCCCGGCAGTGGCACTACCAGAATGACGTTGAGATGGTGCAGGATCCATGCATGCTGCGGAAGGGGACTATATTGGGAAATGTGTGTGTGTGTATAACATATAATAGAATTTACAGAAGTAAATAAAGAGTAAATATATAAGAATTTGAAGAGCAATATACAAAAGCAGAATCTGGGAGTGGAATGGTGTGTGTTCATTTTACAGATCTGAGCAGGGAGTCAGACGGGTTCTATAACAGTATCATTATGTAACTGCAATTTTGGCTTCCCTTTTTTAAAACAACAACAACACCCCAATCATGGATTGGGGGAGAAGCAAAAAGGTTGGTGTAAACGATGTTGCCATATTTCAAATGCAAGAAGGCAAACATAGGAACTGACACTATTGAGTACCCAGTCCAGCAACATCCGGGGGCCAGATGATTCTTATCCCTACTTTGGTCTCAAATTGTTAAAAACTTTAAAGATCAACAGTAGCACTTTGATCTGGGCCTGAAAATGGGCCGAAAACCAGTGCAACTGACAACTTGCTAGCATCACAAGATTATATCCACCAGTCCCAGCTAGCAAGGTTCCTTTTCCTGAAATTTCCAAACCTGATGTGTTGGAGCCATTTTCAGAGATGGCGTCACATGTAACACATTGCAGAAGTTCAAGCAGGAGGTTACCTATTTCACCAACTTTCACCAAGCTATATCTATATAGAGAGGCTTGTGGCTGGTATCACAGGCTAGTTTCATTAAAAGCTTTCCTGCAAAGTGAGGCCCATCTGTACTTCAAGTGATCATGATAGATCCAGGAGCATCCTTCCAGCTGATCCTTCAGAGAAAGTGTAAACTGTACAAAACCCTCTTTTGTTTATTGGAACTTTCTGTTTAAATTAAACAGAATCTAGTTTTAATATATATTTTTTCTCCACAGACGTCGGTTGATTTCTCAGAGGTCTTCGCTGGAGACTTTGGAAGACATTGAGGAAAATGCTCCCTTACGGAGGTAGCTATAAATAATGGCTTCATCATTTTTCTGTAATACACGTACAGGATCTGGTTCTGCCACTGATTCATCTGGGCAAGAGGAATTCAGTGGTTATTTGTATTCATTGAAGTCAGCGTTTTCTTTGGATAATGGTACTGCTGAGAATTCAGTCCTTTCTAATGCATACATTCCATGAAGGTTAATGGGAGGCTTGTACAACTTGTCAAATGAATTAGGAGGTACTCACCATAGACAGCAGTTGGTGCATAATCTACAGGATATGTGGAGATCTGGGTTTAGATCCACGGCAGAAGGTTCATCATGTAAGAGATGATATTTAAGCAGTTTGAATGGAAATGAAAAGTTTGTTGGTACTATGTAGGTAATGTTTGTTGGTACTATGATCCACAGTAGATGATATGGCATGACGAGCTCATTTGTTATATTTATGTATATTTAATACTTAAATACCCTAAAGGCACCAAATCATGTCTGATCTGGAAGTTAAGCAGGTCAACCCTGGTTAGTACTTGAATGGGAGATTGCCAATGAGTATAAGGTGCTGTAGGCTATGTTTCACAGGAAGGAACTGGCAAGACCGGCTCCCAGTATTCCTTGCCTAAGAAAACCTTATGAAATTCATGGGGCCACCATAAGTCAACAGGCAATTTGAAGATGCATACACACAATGCCACACTTTTCAGCCTTGAAGAACTCCCAGAGTGCTCAGTTTGAAAACAGTCCATTGAAACTAGCAGTAATCAGTATTAGAACACTAAAGCAGTAGAATATGAAAAAGAGAAATGTTAAGACCTCATAAAGCCAAGGCCTATAAAAGGCACATACTTAAAGACCTCAGGTTCATCTGACCGCAAAAAGGTAGTAAAGTCATTGCTGGGCAAGTCTCACTGGGGAGGGCATTCCAGAGATGAGGTGCCAACATGAAGATGGCACATTACCACCTCTTCCACTTTAGAATATAGCAAAAGAAATAAGAGGGTTCAAGTGTTGCTTCTATCAGATAGAACAGAAATTTATAAAAGTAAAGTTTAAGAAAATAGTTCATAGTGAAAATAGTTGATAGAGCTCAGCCATGTGCAGTCTTTATGGTTCAAACCTACAGAAGTTACTAACCTTTGATATTTGAGAATAACAAACCTTTATCTGCATGTAACTTCAAAGGTGAACAAAGGATCTTCATACAAAAATAATGGCCATGATTCCATGCTGATTCAGCCTTCACTAATGATAAAAAAAGAATTGTTTTCTGCCTTTAAGTATCACATATTTTTTTAAAAAAAGACATGTAGACGGTTTTGCAAATGAACACCTGTATCTTGTCTCTTTACCTTTCTTCTCCTCCCTGTTCCCCCTTCCACCTGACCTTTGATTTGAAGCAGGGACCAGGATATTAGAATTTAGGTCTAAATATTTTTTTTCTTAGTACCATGACTCAGACCTAAAGAATATGAACTAATCGTCGTTATTAGCAAATTCCCTTTATTGTGAGGAATCTTGCATCACCAAGTTCCTTACAAAATGTTTACCAGGCTGTTTTATTTTAAAGCAGTTACAACTTCTGCAGCAAATGTAAAGAGCCAACTGGAGTTCAGATCATCCATTTCTGTATAATAACCTCAGCCAAAGCAAAAAAGTAAACAGAAGGAGATAGGAGCTCTTTCCATAGCCCAGATCTGTTGCATGTGTTCCCTGTAATATATAAGAGTAGGATCAAGATTATGCCTATTTGTCACACCCCTGGCCCTTATTTGCTGTTCTCAAAAGCTCTGAAAGAGGCTGTGCACAAACAAAATAGGCACACAAGCTCTGTATAAACAATTGGGGATCCTATGCCTAGGGTTATGATGAATCCATAGCTGTAATGTTTAAACAGTCTGCTCACAAAATATGTCTAATCCATAGACTCAGAATTATGATTGCAAATGTGCAAATATGATTCAAAAAGCAGATCTCTATGCAAGTACTGGCTTAATAATTTTCAAGAAAGATTTAAATCCATGCAGAACTATATTGTACTGCAGCTGAGTTGCTTAAGATGACAGGTGATATTTGATCTACTTTTTTTTTTGGTTCTCCTTGTTTGAATACAATATTTATGGCCAAAGTCTAATTTTTACTGGTAATTATTTTTTAAAAGACTGTTCTGTTAAAGGAGAATCATAATGCTAAAATATTCACAGTGTTAGAAATAAAGGTTTGTAACTTTGAAGATAAATTTAGAAGTAATTATCAGTTTCAAGCCTCTCAACACAGTATATTCTCTAACACTAGCATTAGCATTCGCTGTTAGAACTCAAAATCTGCATGAATGAGGTTTTTTTTTTTTAACCATTCAGGTTAGCAGTGCTCTTTCATCAAGGCATTTCTGTTAGCTAGGGACAAAGGATTAACTGGGGATAGGTTGTTTTTTTTTAATAAGAACCCAGTGCAAGCATAATAACATGAAGCAATTTTGTTTACAGCCTTTTTATTTATAACCGTTTCCTTTCTTCTTTTTAAACATGTCATTAATTTATTGTTATGAACAAACTAACAACATGCTAACCATACCCTTTTACAAGGTGGAAAGACTACAAGTTACAAATCCATAAAAGCTGTTCAGACTTTGAACACATAAAATGGGAGCTTTATTATAATTTGCATTTGTCCCAGGTTTTTTGTGCCAAAATGCAATTAATAGAAATCATTAAACTGTCTGTTCTCTCCCTTCCCTGTTGTGTTTATTGTTTATTAACTTGGCTGTACTAGTATGTGCTGTCATTTAGCTATTTGTTCAGTTAAAGAGAGAGCAATCAGTCTCCTACAGTCGCAGTTTTGCAGGCCTCAATATGCTTTATGGTAACTTAAATATCTACTTTTTTTCCTAGTTATTTTTTCTAAATCATACTGAAAGATTCTTAATATATCCAGAACACATACCATAACTAGGGCTAGGGAAACCATGCCTTCCAGATGTTGATGTTTACTTCACATCAGTCCCTGCTGGCATAGCAGGATGATGATGGAAGTGATAGTTCATCAATATCTGGGAAACACAGACATTCTCCACCCCTACCATAACCAGTATTTCCCTTCATTGTATAAAAGCCATTAAGCTAAATGGCTCTTTCCGAAATACACAGTAAGCAGATAATGGCAGAAATTCTCTTGAATCTCTTAATGTAGTAAAGAGATTTATATATTGAGCCGAGTGTTTAAAAACTCTAGCATTATAAAATGTAGTTCATATTGTATATTTTACTTATAGTTTAGAGACAGAGCTCTATAGGTTGGAGCAATCCTAACCCTCACAAAGACTGGCTGATGGAGGCAGCAGTGGGGTTGAAATGCTCTCTGCTTTCAAGGTGCTACATTCACTCTGAAGCCCCACCAGCCCAGTAGAGCTGCAGTGAACTCAGGCTTAGACTAGAATAAATTGTTCTGGGTGTGCAGTCTTGGATCTGTTGGATGTAAAGTCCCTTGTTTCCTCAAGACATCTTTGGATGGCAGTCATTAACTCAACAAGCCTGAAGGTGGCATAGTTAATTGCTGTAGTAGTGGTTTTAATTGGAATCACATTATTGTTTTTTGAAGGAACTGCTGGCTGGGGGGAAAAAATAGAGAAAACAGGTTGCTCTACCAGCCTTCCTGAGCTTATGCCCCGCTCATATTGAGATGGTAGAGCTTAAGAAGTAGTGGGTCTCCTGCTACAAAATAGTCACTGGGCCTGGATTACTGCATATCAGTATTTACTATTGAAATTCACAAGCGTACAGCTTTTCAAACTGAGCAGAAAATGACCTGCCTTTCCCTGCCTCCTAAAGGAGGTGGGGTGCTGTGTGACATTATTTAACTGCAGTCTTCCTAAAAGAGCATTCATGAGCATATTATGAAGTGCCTTCTGAATTATTTAAATGCAGCTATAATTGCCAAAAGAAATAAATGATGTTTAATATTTCAGATTGTTTACTTGGGGCTATCTCTCCAGTGGAGTTCTGTTCACAGTGGGGTTTCCTTTAATTGGAACCCAGTGTAGCTGCTGATAGGAAAAGGAAGGTGTTAAAAGGGAGCAGGATGTAGGGAGAGAAGAAAGATGTATCTAGGAAATTAAGATCTCCATGAAGGAAGTGCAGTTCTTATATAGTTCAGTGTAATTTGTGGTCAGTCATTGGACTTAACACATATGAGAGATGACTGAATAACCCCTTCCATACAGCATTGTTTACCTTTTCTCTGACACTTTCCCAAGACACTCAGTAGAGGAATAGGGTGAATCATTGACTGACTTAAAAGCAGGGAGTTTTAAAATTAAAATATTTTTCAAAGTTACTTTCTTTTTTTTAACTGTACTGCTTAAAATACAAGAATCTTAACTCTGTACATACTACTTCTTAAAATTGAATCAGTGGTTGCCACTAAATCTGTAACATTACTAAGAACCATGTGAAGCAAAGAACTATATGACAATATCCTGTTGAGGTCAAGCATTATGAACATATGGTGCAAAAGGTCATATGCTCCACATTAGGATTATACTGGCGAGGTACCAGTGGTGCTGAGTTCCATCCCGTAGCTACAGGGAATGTCATCTTATGTATTACAAAGAAAATCATCAGTTTTGCTCACCTTTAGCTATTTTGTATGCTTCTGTAGTCTTTAACTGTGTAAGCTTTGTAATTTTCTTCATTCTTGAATTACAAATATCAGCTTCCCATAGCTAAGCAAAAGATACTGGCCAGAATCCTGTATGGGAGTTATGTCTTTGCAAGTGGACTTATGTGTACAGGAATTAGAATTGCAAAGATATACAACAGCTTTATCCCGTGGAGATCTGCTCTTGTGTAGCTACATAGCAGAGCCAGCAAATGGACTGCTGTGAAACTGGACCAATGCACAGTGGGACCAATGCAAATTGCACTGATCCAATTGGGCAGTCTTGCTGGTGTGCTCTTATGCACCTTTGCAATTCACTGACGGTGTTTCTTAGCACCTCTGCCCTGTAGTTAAGTGTATGCAAATTTGCATTGAGTGAAAAGTCATATGAGATTCTGACAATCACCTTTTTGTTCTGTAAAAATAAACTGCTCTGCCCAGAATCAAAATCCAATGTCCTTAGTTTGTCTCTTAAAAAAAAAAATGAAGGCCACTTGCATTGCACAATTTCAGATTCCTACTTATCTGTAGAAAATGTTGCATGGTACAGCATTTTGCCATGTAACATTTTCTACAAATGTATGCCCTGATTTTTCAAAACTAATTTTAGTAAATTATTCTACATGGTCTGAATGTTTGCTTTATGAAATAGCTCATATTTTGGACTGAGGTGGGGAACCTTTGGCCCGATGTTTTTGCTTAGAGCTCCCATCAGCACCTTTCTACATGGCTGATGGTAATCCATTGCAGGAGCCATAGTCTAAAACATCTGGAGATCAAATGGTTGTCTATCTCTGTTTTAGATTAACTTGTTTATACGGAACTTTGTTTAAGTAATATGTAGCATACTGGTGCACGTGACACAAAAAGGGGACAGTTTGGAACTCTACCATGTGAATTAATATCACTCAGTTATCCTACAAAATTATCAACCATCTTGGGTTTATGAGTGGTTCTGTGGCTTTCTAAGGTCTTTAATAAGATTAGTTTGAATTCCATGCTTCTAACAGTAGCTGGCTAGCTAAGACAAGAATGACATCTTGCCCACAATAGTCAACCAAATACTACCAGCTGCCTTCCCCGCTGTCATGTTCTTGTCTTCAACCAACCTGTTCTTTCAGTCTGAAATACCTCTGTCTTCTCTGTCAAGCCTACTCCTCTCAACAGTTCTTCACAAAACCTTTCATAGACTATTGTGCCCACTCCTGCACTTTCTGCACAGTGCATTGCCTGTTAATTCTTTACTGTCTAATCCTCAGTTGTCCTCCATTAGATTCCTTTCACTTCTTCCTTCCCCTTGCCCCCGTGGAGACTAAAGAAGCAAATACTGTAGCATTTCTTGCCTCACTTGCTACCTTCTCAACACACCTTTAAAGATGAGGAAGAGGGAGAAATAGAAGGCCAAAAATTTTAAGAAAAATTCTCATTCCATGTTCTAGGTATCTTCTGTGAGTAAAGAACTTGAACCTTTTATGAAGTGTTTTAAAATGCAGAAAACATGGCAGTTGTTTCATCCTGCATTAATACAGAGAATATTTGTGACAGGGAAATGAAACAATAGCATATTCTTTCATAATCACTTTTTCTACTATGAGCTATAATAAAATCCAGGAAGTTCTGTTTCAGGGTGTTTTTTAAGTTTCTTTGTTTCTAGACATTATTTTTTGTTGTTGTTGCTGCAGACTCTTAAATGGAAACCTTTAGCTTAAATAATTTGTCTGGTCTTTCCTTCCTGTCTTTGTGTTGAGATATTTCAGCTACCCAGTACAGAACTTAATTGTTTGAATTCTTGTTATTTTTTAGATGCCGGACTCTGTCAGGCTCACCCAGACCAAAGAACTTTAAGAAGGTTCATTTCATCAAAAACATGCGACAGAACGATACAAGGAGTGGCAGGTATTTTACAACCAAATACATCTTGGTCCAGGGGAGGGAGGCAAAACAAGAAAAATATCAAGAAGAAAATATACTTTTGCCCTTTAGCATTAGAAGTGGGATTCTATATGCAAAGCAGCATATTCTTCTCATGCAAGAAACATATGCAAAGAAAACTCAGCATATCTAGAGAATCCCTTTTATATTCTGTGTTCATGGGCTACACGGTTGGGACATGAAAAAATTCTTGCCATAAGAACCAGTGTTGTAGTAGACTCTCTATGTGTACGAACCTTTGCCCTCTGAAACATCAAGCAACCTTGCTGCTGGAGAATGATGTGAAGTTACTTCCGTGTGAGATTATGGATGCTTATATGAGCATGTAAACTTGCCGTATGTTCCACACAGGGATGTTCTTCCTTATGTTGAGAAAAACATGTAACACGAAGGTACTTCTCATAAGAAAATGAGCTTCATATAAGTGTATCAATGCTTGCTGGTTATTAAAGCTCAGAAATAACTGGTTGCAAATAATTCCCTGTGTGTAATTAAGTCCTTTTGACAATAATGAAGATAGAGTTACATTACAGTATGATTGTAACTTGACAAGGGATAAAATTACTACTTTTGTGGTATTACTAACTTTTATGCTTGGAGTGTGGCCTCTCTAACTGATGGAGGAGGAAGATTGCATGTTTGCAGCTCTGTCTCACTGTGCTGCTGCCCCATGCTCTGTTGTGGGTCCTGAAGGTTTTTATATATTATATATGTATCACATTTTTAAAGTATGATTACAAAGAAAAGAAAAAGAATAAGAGAACATATAATGAAAAATGGAAAGGGGAAGTACATAGGATATGAACAAGACATACATCAATTTGAGCTGATCATATATTTCCAACAAAACATTTTCTTAAAGTTGGTATCTTTAAATATGCATTCATGTAGTAGCTAAAGCTATAAGTTCTTCTGACCCTTGAATGATAGATGCTGAATGTTTATCTTTCTGACCTTGGAGTATAAATCTTTTTGCAACAGTAAAAGCATGCAGGGGCCAGCAACACTGACTCTCAGTTAAATTCCACCCTACAGGAATGTTTTTTTTTAAAGGTGCATTTATGACATTTTTCTAATACAAAATTAATACAGTGTAACACATCCAACCAGAAATGGAGCAGCCACTGAACACATCTACATCATATGCCACAAGAAGACATGATCTGCTTTTCCCTTGCCAACATTTAGTTGAAGCAGTTTCTTTCTAAAATGGTGTGATAATGTCTAGAATGATGTCAGGTTTTGCTAAACCAAGCATAGTGTTAAATCTAAAGAGGTTTAGACACTGAAGCTAGAGCAATTTTCTGTTGGATAGTAAGCACAAGACATTCTGTCTTCTTGTTCCACTCAGCTCTAACTTTGTTAACATCAGATTCAGTGCTTTCCAACAAACATTATAGACTAGACTTTCTGGTTTCAGTTTCTCTGAGGATATGATTCTTCCATCAGGACAGGTTGGCTGGGATATTCAGAGCTAATGGTCCATATATAAACAACCAAAAGTTTTGCAGTTATAAGTAATGCCACTAGACATTTACAGATAACTGATAAATAGACTGCAGTATGGAAAATGTCAAAAATTCTTGGTCTGGACCAGTCAGTTGATCCAAAATGTAAATCCCCCAGTCAATAAATTTCTTTCATAAAAAAGGTTGCCTTGCAATCAGATTGCATGATCCTGTGAGACTCCAAGCTGGCATCACAGGGGGCATCATCCCTTTCTTCCTTTAATGAACAGGAAGGCCATCCAAAAAGAGAGAGAAAAAGAAAGAAACCTTTCCAGGGTTTGCTAGTAGTAGCAATATATGTATATGAATCCTATATATTTATTGTTCTTCTTCGTGGTCTCTGTGCCTCACACATTAGGAGCTTTCGCGCCTGCGCGATAGCATTCGGAAACTTCTAGAGCTTGTTCGCTTGGCGGGAACCCCTCCCCCACGCCGGTACTGCGCATGCTCCTCCCGCCGAGCAACGGTCTCTCCCCAGTTCTTTTTCGTCTGCCATCGCATACAGAAGGTTCTTTAGCTTGTTCCTCGCTATTTCTCCTGCTTGGCTGTTCTCTTCTTGGATTTTTGGACTTTTCGGACTGTTTTCTTGACCTCCCTCTCGGATTTCCCCTTGGACTTGGTAAAATTCGGACTTCTCCGCGTTTCTTCTAACTTTGTCGGTCGTCTTATGTCTGCGCTGTTTAAGAACTGCGTTTCGTGTGGGCGTAAGGTCGCTCTTTCAGACGGCCATAAAGAGTGCCTCTTCTGCTTGGGCGAGACCCACAACACCCGTGTTATGTTTAACAAAGATTTGGGGGAAAGGTTCTGTTGAAGATACGTGCGTCTACATTTGGTCCTGCATCAGTAACAGTTTTATGTCATCTTTAAGCCTCCAGATTTCATCTACAGAGTCTTATCAGCAGGAATGAACTTGTTTCATAGAAATACACTGAGGGGAGATCAGTGCTTGTGTGCATAGTTGCCTAGCCAGAGGCATGCGCTTGGCAAAAGATGCTTACAGAAGTAGCAAGTACTGCAATGGGTATCTTCTTTTCATTGACACTGTGATACATGTACTACTTCTCCCCAGTAACACTAAATGGTGCAGAAATAAGGATGAGCACCATGTTATAGGTGGACAAGTAGAGACCCAAAGGGCTTCAGCTGCAGTAGATAATAGTGAGTCCTTGTTTGGGTATCCAGTGTAGTTTGGATGGATGAAAAACAGCAGTACCTGTTAAGAATTTACTTTAGTTACCTTATGTATGGAAAGTGCAGAAAGGAAACTGGAACTGTAGGATATTGGCCTAGAGAAGTGTTGAGCACATGTCTGACAAACAAAAGATGAGTCAGATGAAGACAGAGACGTTTGCAGTATACAGCAGGAAAGAGTAACGTCCATCCCACAGGCTGCATGTGACCTCTTGAGGTCCTGAGTCTCCTCTTTATATCTGTGCGTGCACAGTGTGCCCAGTGTGTGTAAAAATGGCCAGTTGCACCCCCCAAAAGCTGACGGGGTGTGATTGGCTACTTAAAGGATGTTTTGCTAGACTGGGAATTCTTGTTTAGTAACAGGAGAGAGCCAGGGTTAGAGATGGAGCCAATTTGGGGGAGAAAGCATTGGACACTTCTGCACCTCACCCTTTTCCGTTGTCATCCGAGCATCATCCAGGCAGCACCTTTGCCAGGATGGAAGCGTATCCTCAACACTCCCCTCCACACCCAGCCGGGAGTGCAAGCCACACACTCCTTCCTTCCTCAGTGCAAGCATCCTCTTTCCCGGGCTGTGCTGGGGAAGGAGGCGTGTAGATAGCGCTTCCTCCTGTTCTGTATGGCTACTAGTGACAGGAGCATTGTGGGATTGCATTTCATTAATAGATTTTTTCTGTTGATGGTATATCTCATGATCATGACGGGTGGGCACATTGGCAGTGGGACCGTGACGTCATGCAGTAGCACAACTTGCAGACTGCTGCCAACACATCCCCATCGCAGGACAGTGACACCATGTGGAAATGGCCATTGCTTTAGGCTAACACTGCACACTGCCCAAGATTACACCATGGAAATAGTAGAAGCTGCCTTAAACCAGGGCAGGCCATTTTTCTGTCTAGCCCAATACTGCCTGCCTTGACTGGAAGGAGCTTTGTAGGCATCAGTGAGGCCTTTTGCATCACTCACTACGTTATCTTGTTAACTGAGGATACTGGAGGTGGAACCTTCTATGTTCAAAGCTAGCATTCTACCACGGACCAATGACCCCTTCCTCTAGCAATGACCGGGAGCTTTCTTCTATGCTTTCCCTCATTAACAAAGCTGAAGAAGCCTTGAAATACCTTTGGGTATTAGCCTGCTGGTACTAACTACAAGCTAATTAAACACTTAATTTTTTCCCCAGCTTAAATGAAGCTTCTAATTTCCTCATGAATAAGAAGATTTTTTTTAATTAAAGAGAAATGACTGCCCAGTATCTGCATTCTGATGCTGTGTTTCTCTCTCTCTCTCTCTCTTTCAGTAGCATGATGCAGTTCTCTAATGCTAAAAGTATGTGCTTATAATGATTTGTAATCCTAAACAAGAGGCTGGAAGTTTAATTCTGAATGCTTCTTGATGTTCAATTCCTATATGCATTACTGGCTGTACCAAAAGAGCATTCCCAGTAGGTTAATATCTAACACTGAAGACATCATTCATAGCCTGTCTCCCAGTTCCACCTGCAGCTCCAGTTGGAAGCCTTGCACATCACTTCCTAGTATACTGGGATATTAGGCTGCATGCTCTGAAAAGACTGGCATGTCAGATGCTTTTGTAAACTTAATTACTGCTCCAAACTGTAGCAGTTAGTGTAATTTTTGTGTGAAAACACAGTAGAGTGAAGCCATCTGTTTGATGTTAGATTCTATTAGTGTATAAGTGGTTGTATTGTCATCTGCTCAGCAGGCGCCAGTTATTGTTGCATTTATGAACTCTGGCCTGGAGGACCCATTTATTTCTCAACCATCTCTGGCACAGTGCTCAGCTAAAAAAAAGGAGAAGAAAATCATCTGACTGGCCCATTAGTAATTTCTCCTGGGCTGCCTTGTCAAAAATATTTAAAAAATGAAAGACAAAAAAATTGACTATTTCCTTTCTGGATCTTTATGTCAGTAGGTTAAAAAAAAATTGAATAATATGACCATAGTCATAGAGGGTTGTTTGTTTGTTATCTTTCCCCTCTTCCCTCCCATACTTCCTTTATTAAATACAGTAGGATGCTGATGTTCAAACTAAATAGCCATTCCATTCCATTCTGCATTGGTTGTGTCTAACCACAAAATTGGTTGTGTCTAAATGCAAAAAGCAGGGTACCAACTTGCTTCTTTATTCACTGTCTTTGGCCAGATGTGCAAGATTAATTTCCATATTAAGCTGGCTACTGTGTTGTTTTTTTCTTTGTTGTAAGTTTACATATAGGAATGGTGCAGTCTGCGCAAAGTAGTAGGATTCTGCAATGGCCCAAGCCTAGGGCCCTTTCCGCACCTTACCTTGTTCCGGCACTGGGGTGCGAGGATCACGCGAGCAGCCTCTGCCGAAAGGCTGCCCCTTCCCTGCTGCTTCAACTCTGAATGAGCTGCCTGCTTGCGCAAGAGCCCCGCCTCTTCCTTCCACAGTGCAGCCTGGAACCTTCCCAGGCTGCACTGGGTAGGAAGCGTGACTGGCCTGGCTCGAGAGGCTCTGCACGCCAAGTAAGTGTGCACGGGGCCTGGGAGCAATGCGTGATTGCGCACCATTTTCGGCTTCAGGCCAAAAATGAAAAGGTGCACGATTGGCTCCTGCTGGCTTCTGAAGCATTGTGTGATTGTGAGTGCATCGTGCAGATCACTCCTCGCAGTCATGCAGCACTCTAGACCCTCTTTTGCATGGCAAATGCCATGCGAAAATGACTTGGGGCTCCTCGTGTTGCATGGACTCTTCTCCCTTTCCTTTCCTTCCCTTGGAGTTGTGATTGCTCTTTCAAACTACTGACTGCCTGGTTGAAGAACAGGTGTTCTTCTTCGTGGTCTCTGTGCCTTCATACACTAGGAGCTTTAGCGCCTGCGCGGTAGCGTTCGGAAACTTCTAGAGCTTGTTCGCTTGGCGGGAACCCCTCCCCCACGCCGGTACTGCGCATGCTCCTCCCGCCGAGCAACGGTCTCTCCTCAGTTCTTTCTTGTCCGCCGTCGCGTACGGAAGGTTCTTTAGTTTGTTCCTCTCACTTTTGTGCTTGGCTTGCTGTTTTCACGGTTTTACGGTTTTTGGACTGTCTCTGACCTCTCTTTCGGACTCCCCCTTCGGCTTTTGGTCTTTCGGATTTTCGCAGTTTGGCGTTCTTCGTCTTATGTCCGCGCTCTTCAAGAAGTGCGTGTCCTGCGGGCGCAAAGTTGCCCTCAACGACAGCCACAAGGAGTGTCTCTTCTGTTTGGGTGAGTCCCACAACATTCGGACTTGCCCAATTTGCCGGGATTTTACTCCCCAAACTCTCCGCAACCGGTCCGCGAGACTTAAGTCTTATTGTTGGGAACAGTCTCTGCGGGCGATAGACGAGACCTCCACTTCCAAGATGGCCGACAAGAAGACGACCACGCCATCGACGGTATCGGCGGCTGCCGTTCCGTCCACCTCGTCGGTATCGGGCTCGGTACCGGCGAAAACGCCGATCTCGGTGTTACCGAGGATCCCGAAGCTGTCGGCGGCTGCCAAGTCAGCTAAAGGATCCTCGACGGCGAGGAAGGCTGAGGCTCCCCTGACGGAGACGCCTGCTAAAAAGTGCCCTGCTCCGGACGGAGGCAAGGGCAAGGAAAGAAGAAGAAGAAGAAGGAGAAGAAGCGCTCCCCGGCTGGGGACGTTCAACCTCCTCCTCCTCCTCCTACTCAGCAGCCTTCCAAAGGGCGAGGCGAGTCCGTCGATCTCTCGGATGATGAGATCGAGGACGTTCCCCAACAGCGCCCGGACTCGCCTGTGGCAGACCCTCCAACCCTGGTGGAGGAGCGCCACCGCCCTCCTAGCCGTCGCAGGTCGGCCGACCTGCAGCAGAGAGAGCCCTCTGCTTCTCCGGAGCGGCGTTCGACCTCCTTCCGGTCCCGGTCCCGCTCTTCCGAGCGTCCGGTGGCCTCGCCGCCTCCTAGGGAGACAAGAGAGGAACAACCTCGCTCGTCTGCCTCCAGATACACCTCGGCGTCCTACGTGGTCAGGTACGCGAGGGAATCTGAATGGAGAGAGCGCCCGGCCTCTTACCGGTCACATTCGCCATCGTACCGGGATCGGTACCATCGTGGCCCGAGTCGCTGGGAGACCTTCCGGAGGTCCCGGTCACCTCGTCGACAGCGCGAATCGCGCTCGCCTAGAGGGGACGAGGCTCGGTACCGTCGACGCCGAAGCCGATCTCCGTCGGACCGCCGCTCCTTCAGCCGCTCTCCCTCTCCTCGATATCATAGGGCGAGGGAGCCTTCACCTCGGTATCGGGCGATATCGCCACCTCCTAGGGTCACGGCAACGGCGACGCGCCCTACGGAGTCGGTGGTGACTGAGCGGGCTACGACGACGTCAGCCTGCCAGACTACCCCTGTCACCACTAAGAAGGTGAAGTCGGTAGTCAGCCAGCCCAAGCGGGACGCTGCTACTACCACCGCCCCGGCTGCAGAGAAGCCTAGGAAGGCAACACCTGTGGCGACTGCGAAGGAGCCGGAAAGCGAGCGGCGAGAGGACTCACCGACCTCAGAGTCGTACGACTCGAGTGCGGAATCGGAGGTGTCTGAGGCGGCCTCCCAGGAGTCTCCTCCGCTGGGATTCGGGGACCCGATCCCAGATTCTGCTCCAGAGGACGTCCACCAGTTCTCTGCGATGCTGCTCCGCATGGCTACTACCCTCGGCCTGAAGATCGCCGATGCGGAGCCGGAGGACGACGATCCAGTCTTCTCCGTCTTTGAAGGGAAGCAACCTGCCACGGCCCCGCTGCCTCTCCTGCCCCGGGTATCCAGACTGGTGAAGGCCGCCTGGGATAGGCCGGCCTCGGCTCAGCCGATACCGCAGCAGTTGGAACACCTCTACAGGGTGCAGAAGGATAACGCCGGTTATCTCTTTAATCACCCTGCACCGAACTCTGTGGTGGTCGAGTCGGCACAGACGAAAGGCTCCGGCAGGCAACACACCACCCCGCCGGACAAAGAGGACAGGAAGTTGGACGCCTATGCAAGAAGGTTCTATTCCGCCGCCTCCTTGCAGATCAGGCTGTCCAACACTCAGGCTTGCCTCGCGGCATACCTGAAAAAGGTGCTCGATCGCCTGCAACCGGCGATGGAGGCGGTACCGGAGGACATCCGCCAAGCCTCCTCCGTGATCTTCAACGAGGCCATCTCCATCGCTCGGCAGCAGATGGCCTCCTCCAGGCACGCAGTGGAGATTGCCTCCCGGGTCATGGCGGGATCCATCGGCCTGCGCCGCCATGCTTGTCTGCGGCCGGCCGACATCCAGGAGGACACCAGAAGGAGGATTGAAGATCTCCCCTTCGACGGTGAGGGCCTATTCAATTCGTCCACAGACGAAGCTTTGGACAATCTCGTTAAGGCGAGGCTGACCGCCAAGAAGATCGGGCTACAGCCGGCCACGCAAGCCCGCAGGGCCTCCACCTTCCGCCCATCCTGGCGACGATCTTCCACCTCGTCGTTCCAGCGTTCGGCCCAGTCTGGACAGTCGAGACCGTCCTCCGGCTCATCGGCCAGACGCACGATTAGACGACGCCCGGCTTCGTCCAAGAAGTCCTCCTCCGAGACAAAGTCTCGGTTTTGACGTGCCTGGCAGGACCTACCAATACCCACTCTTCAGCCTACCATCAGCGCTCGGAGACCGACCGACTCTTGCTCGACATCTCGCGGAGTGGCAGTGTGTCACTACGGACTCTTGGGTGCTTTCCATCGTCCGTCTTGGCTACGCCATCGAGTTTCTCGATATTCCTCCTCGAGGCGTTTACTATTCCACGCCGTCGAGTCCGGCCCTCCTGGAAGAGATCCAATCCCTCCTCCAGAAAGGGGCGATCGAGCAGCTCCCGCAAGAGGCCAAGACCACCGGCTTCTTCTCCAGGTACTTCATGGTACCGAAAGCCGACGGTACCCTCCGGCCGATCCTGGACCTCAGAGGGGTGAACTACTACATCCGCCCCAAAAGGTTCAAGATGGTCACGATACCGTCGATCCTGCCCTTCCTACATCGAGGGGACTGGTTCGCCTCCATCGATCTCCGAGACGCATACTTCCATATCGCCATTCGCCCACAGCACAGACGGTACCTCCGCTTCGCAGTCGACGGCACCTGTTACCAGTACAAGGTGCTGCCGTTCGGACTCTCGACTGCCCCAAGGGTCTTCACCAAGTGCATGGCCCCGGTGGTATCCTTCCTGCGGACGAAGGGTGCTTCTGTCTTCCCTTACCTCGACGATTGGCTGTTGGTGGCGTCCTGCAAACAGAGACTTTACCACGACGTCCACATGACGTTGTCACTCCTGACCCGCCTTGATCTACGGGTGAATCCGAAGAAGTCCCACCTCGAGCCGGCGAGGATCTTGGACTTCATCGGGGCGACGCTCGACTCGACCTCCGCCAGGGCGTACCTACCAGAGTCTCGAGCCCAAACCCTGATCCGGGCCGCCGCTCACGCTCGTACGGCCCCGACGTTATCTGCGAGAAGCGTCCAGCAGCTCTTGGGCTACATGGCTGCGACGACCGCTGTGACATATCTCGCCAGGCTGAGAGCGAGACCTCTTCAACACTGGTTCGTCCGCATATTCGACCCCCTGCGAGACGAACAGACACTCCGACTGCAGCTGCCGGGAGACGTCCGCTCATCCCTCCGATGGTGGCAGTCGCGACGCAATCTCATGTCAGGGATGCCTTTCCAACAGCCGACACCGAAGGTGACGGTAACGACCGACGCCTCCCTGTATGGATGGGGTGCCCACTGCAGCGATCTCAGAGTCCGCGACAGATGGACCGACGACGAGACCGCTCTCCATATCAACACGCTGGAGCTGCTCGCCGTCTTGAAAGCGCTACGGGCGTTCCGCCACGTCGTAGCGGGGCGGACGGTCCTGGTTCTGACGGACAATACCACCGCCGTCTGTTACATCAACAGACAAGGAGGGACTCACTCCACAACCCTGCTCAACATTGCACTCGACTTGTGGGAATGGTGCATTCGCCTGCATACGCATCCCGTGGCAGTTCACCTGGCCGGGCAGGAGAACACCACAGCAGACGCCCTCAGCAGGGACACCTCATCCCATCACGAATGGTCTCTCTCCGGAGAGGCATTCAGACTGATTCGGGACCGCTGGGGCGAACCATCGATCGACCTCTTCGCGACCAGGGAAAACGCGAAGTGTCGCCGATTCTGTTCCAGAGCGGGCCACGATCGTGCCTCCATCGGGGACGCTTTCCAGTTTCCGTGGACCGGGGAACTCCTCTACGCGTTCCCGCCGTTCCCGCTGCTCGGCCGGACGATATCGAAGATCCTCGCCGACCGAGCCGACGCGATCCTGGTAGCCCCGTACTGGCCGAGGCAACATTGGTTCGCACCCCTGCTACAAGCCGCACGAGACGACCTGCTCCGGTTGCCACCGACACCGGACCTGCTCTCCCACTCCGGCGGCCGAGTCCTCCATCCGGACCTGCCACGCCTGGCCCTCCATGCCTGGAGGATATCGCACTAGACGATCCCGTGCTCGGTACCGTCCTCGTCGCGGCCAGGAAGGAATCCACCCGTCGCAACTATCAATACAAGTGGCGACGCTTCCTGACCTTCGCTAACGAGAGGAGTGAGCCGGTATCGCCCGCGGGGCTCTCTACCGTCCTGCATTTCCTCCTGCACCTCCGGCAACAGGGGCTGGCGTTTCCATCCCTGAAGGTGTATCTCTCCGCGATCGTGGCATACCAACTGCCACGGTCGGCTGCCTCGGCCTTCTTCAGGAACGATACCGTTAAGCGGTTCCTGAAAGGACTTCATCATCTCTACCCGCCGGTATCGCGCCGCTACCGCCGTGGTCCCTCTCGCTGGTGCTCTCGCAGCTGACAAAGCCGCCCTTCGAGCCGATGGCGACCTCGGATGATAGGCTTCTGACCATGAAAACTGCCTTCTTGGTAGCGGTGACCTCAGCGAGGCGAGCGGGTGAGATCACAGCTCTTCGATCCGATGAGCCCTTCACGGTCTTCCACAGAGACAAGGTGGTCCTGAGACCTGACATCTCGTTCCTGCCTAAGGTGGTGTCCAGTTTCCATCTCAACCAGGACATCATCCTGCCTGCCTTCTTCCCGAACCCGACGACACCGTTGGAGCGGTCTCTCCACTCCCTGGACGTGCGTCGGGCCGCGGCCTTCTACATGGACAGGACTGCTTCCTTCCGACAGACGCCGCATCTCTTCGTTTGCTATGGGCGACGTCGGAAGGGCCTCAAAGTGTCCACCCAGCGCTTCTCCAAATGGGTGGTGAGGACTATTCAACTGGCGTATGAGCTCGCGAGGAAGCCTCCGCCAGTCCTGCTTCGAGCCCACTCCACCAGAGCGGTGGCTACTTCTGCGGCCCTCCTGCGAGGAGTTGACCTGCATGAACTCTGCCGTGTGGCGACCTGGTCCCAACCATCGACCTTCGTGCGCCACTACAGGCTCGACTGCCGGTCGCGCAGAGATGCCCGGTTTGGACGTGAGGTGTTGGCTTCCGTGCTGTAGGACCTGACCCGCCGTCCGACCGGTAAGCTACACAGTCTCCTAGTGTATGAAGGCACAGAGACCACGAAGAAGAAGAACAGGTTGCTTACCTGTAACTGTGGTTCTTCGAGTGGTCATCTGTGCCATCATACACACCCGCCCTTCCTCCCCTCTTTCTCAGGTCCCTGTAGGTTCTACGGCGGATGACAGAACTGAGGAGAGACCGTTGCTCGGCGGGAGGAGCATGCGCAGTACCGGCGTGGGGGAGGGGTTCCCGCCAAGCGAACAAGCTCTAGAAGTTTCCGAACGCTACCGCGCAGGCGCTAAAGCTCCTAGTGTATGATGGCACAGATGACCACTCGAAGAACCACAGTTACAGGTAAGCAACCTGTTCTTCAGCAACCTCTGTACTATGCAAGTTCTTAGTGTCATTGGGTCTATTATGTATGTGCACGCACATGCATCTTCAAATTGATTTGGCAGTCTCATGAATTTCATAGGGTTTTCTTAGGCAAAGAATGTTCAGAGGTGGTTTGCCCTTGTCTTCCTCTGAAATTTATCCTGTAGCACCTGATATCCCCATTAGTCTCCCATCCCAGTACTAACCAGAGCTTCCAGGATCAGTTGGGATCTGGTGTCCAGGGTATTTAGGGTATCTTAGTGCCTAAACTTACTGTAAAATATAGGTAAATACACCATATAGTGTGATTTGTACAAAGGAACAGTTGAATTTTAACATTTTCAAAAATCTATAGCCTACAACAGAACAATAGAAAAATAGGACAGTTGAAAGGAGATGGGTAGAGGCTTGATCAGTCAAGATTATGATTTTGAATTTAATGCAGCTGATGGATTTTTTCCTGTATTATGTCCCTTATTTTGTTTCACAGAATAGTTCTTATTAGTGGAAGAAGATCTTTCTGCAGCATATTTTCAGTATTGCCATATCGAGACTGTAGCCACATTGGGTATGTATGTTTATTTCTTTCACACCATTGAATTTTTCTGGGTATACATTATGACTGAGATCCAGTCTTACACCATTGGAACTTTCACCCTCCCAACATATTTAGTCAAGATCCAGATAGAGAGAATGGAGGTATCCAGCTGGCATAATGGGCAGTTCTGCCAGGTGGCAGTCTGTGGTATAACTGTCTGGCTAGTATCTCACCTTGTCTATTGTGACACCAGGCCACTACACCCAATCTCAGTGCAATAACTGGGCAAGGAGGTCTGGCATGTTTCCTTGTGCAAGTATAGAAAATGCACAGGGTCTTTTGCTGCTGGGACACTGGTAAATGTTGTGCCAGCATTAGGTCCAACATTGGATGTTAGTACTACTGATTGACAATAAATGTGTTTGCTTTCATTTTTGTAGGATAAGACCAGTTTGAGCTCAGAGCAGATTGGTTATATCTGCTCAGTGTTGGTATGACATATCTGGTCAGCGAGTGTGCTACGTGATCCTTACAGAAGAGGGTCACATAACAGCCTGTGAGGTGACAGAGTGCCAGGGTTGATTGGTGGGAATCATAAATTTCAAGCTGGAATTGTCTCGCAGATCAAAGCTAAACTGAACTTTGATTGATGGGTAGCATTGCTGAAGTCAGCATAATAAAAGGAAAGTTCTCATGGGTCAAAGACATCTTAGGGCCAAATCTGCACATTAAATGCATCTTTGTATTTAACAGACAAGTTTTAAAAAATGCCAGTAGTGTCAGCTTGGGGTAGGGCTCATAGTTTTCAAGTGAAGTAAGTAAATTTGAAATCCCTTTTCTGAAGCTGATGTGTGCTTTCAAGGGCTGGGCCATCAAGATTATCCACAAAGTTGCAGAGGAGGTTTTCCTCAGGAGTAGAAAGATAAAAAAATACATAGATGGAATAAAAGTATATAGCTACATCTCACTTGATCACAGTAATTACCAGATCCTCAGTGTGGTGATGTTATTTTCATGTTAATAAAAAACCTTCGTGAGACACACAAGACTCTTGTAATGTCACATCTTGCTTGTTCCTAAGTATGTGTACCCATCTACTTGAGCTAGGGAGTGCTTTCAGATTAATCCTTTTTGTCTATATCCTATAAGCAGAGAATCCCCACATTTTGTTCTGAAAATAAACATACTGCACACTGGATTGAATTTCAAATAGTGTTGTGTTTTCAAGCTTCTGTTGTTATAGCAAGCTGTGGGCTTTCTTTTTCATTTTCAGGTTTTAAAAAATCTGGTTAATATTTAATTATCTAGTAAATTATTCACATGCTGAAATGTTCAGCTGTTGTTGTCACTTAAAGAGGAGATGCCCAGTAAAACTCCTTCATTGATTTGTATAAATCTGCATCTGTATACAGATAATCTAGTAAATGATCTGCTTATTGAAACAACAAGACTGTATATCTTTCTCCTGAAGGAAAACTCTCCTGATTATGTGCTTTATTCTCTGTATTGCAATAAAGGGCCTCTTTATTGAGCTGTAACTCTATATTAAAGTCTTATTTGTAAAACATTTCACAGAATGGCAACTAGGGAAGTCTCTGTTCCAGGAAAAACAAAATGTAACCACTTCTTCAAGTAAAAATCAACATTTACTATTCCATTGTAAAGAGCATGTTAGTGACATACTATACATGATGTGGGAAATCAGTGAAAGTCTCTTCTAACATGTTTGTTTGCTTAAAAACATTGATGGGGCACCTCAATTTGGATTGGAACTGCAGTGTTGTGAGAGAGGGCTAATATTTTTCCCCAGCACATTGAATTTAAAAACTACCACTATCAAGCTGATGTAATCCATGGAGGGAGTTATCATTCACAATAGCAGCTCTGGGGAAAGGGGAAGAAAAGACCACTAGGAAAGGGGTAACCCCTTCCCCATATGTCACAGCCCTGATCCAAATGGACCCCACCTACAGCTTCCAAATGAGAAAAGAGAACTAATCAAAGAATTCCTATCACATCTGAGGGATAAGGGTTGACTCCTGAAAACCACTTAGACAAAAATGTATAGTTGATACAGGCATAATTATTGCTGGAAACCTTAAGACCATTTAATTTTATCTGTCTGATTTAACTATAGGCTGCTTTGACTTCAACTGTGGAGGAAAGGCAGCCTGTGAAGGAGTGGATGAGTCAATCAGTCAGTCAGTCAGTCAGTCACATGGAAATATATTCCACGGGAATTGACAGAGGTGTTAGACTTGGACTGCATTGTTTGTTTTCTTCAGGCCACTCCTGTGAATTAGTGCAGTAGATCCTCTTACCTAGGAGTAAGCTAAGTACTCCTATCTACACAACATGATGTACCTTTGCATAAATATACTCTTAGCCAGGGGCCATGAAGATAAATTGTCTGCTTGTTTTGGCATTTTCCAGAGTTGTGCTGATCTGTGCTATGTGCCCTCCAGATGTGGCCCATTTCTGCCATACAAGTCATAGCTTTGCCAGGTCCATGAATGGTCCCCTTCCTGGCAGTCTATAAGGTACTCAGGTGGGCAGTGCAATAGGCTGGAATCCTATATGGGATTTACAGATGTGTAAGCACCATAGTTAACAGTACTACACAGTGAATCCAAGCCCAACCTCTGCCATTCCCCAATTACCAGGAAGCAGCTGCTGTGATTGATGGGGGTCTGTTTCCCTATTGCTGGGGAAACAGCTGCCTGCCATATCCACCCCCTTCCATGAGCGATCTCTTGTGCAGCAGGCAAAAACAAGACCCCGTTGCAATCCCCCTTAATGTTAGAGATTGCTTGAACAAGAGGGCTGGAAACACCAGTTAGCTACCGGTACTTCCTGATTTACAGCAGAACAGACCCCTTAATCACAGCAGGTGTTGACTGGTAAGTTGCAATTGAGGGACTTTCACAGCCCTACATAGCCCCTGAAGTAGGGACCATATAGGGACTGTGAATACGTAATAATCATGAGTGTGTAACTTCAGGTTATGCATTTGTAACTGCCACAAAGGATTCTGGACCCATTTTTCAGACCCTTTTTCTCTTAACATCCCTCCTTGTTTTGTCATGCTCAAATTACTATAAACTGCTTTGTATTTTTATTGGGGGATGAAATGATAATGATGAAGTCATATAGGTTTGGAGAAAATAATTTTATCCAATATGCGGTTTGGAGGTGTACCACAAAGAGGTGTACCTCTTTCAGACATACCTTATGGCCTGATCACAGGGATAGTTGAAAGGATATATATCCCCTAATAGTTATTCATGTAGAAAGGAATGTCTATGTCATGATACATGTGTGTGTGCATGCAGAGAAGAGAGAAAGAGAGCACAGGAGGCTCTTTAAAGCAAGTATAGGATACATGTGGCTTTCCTGATGTTGATGTGCTGGTTAAGACTGATGTGAGTTGGAATTTAACAAAATGTGGAGGACCACATGTCCCTATCGCCTAACTTAAAGCATGTCTGAATCACTCTCATAGTGTATATCCTGTGTGCTGTGGGAGATAACCTCTATTCCTCCACCCACCTCTTGTTTCCATACTGTACTTCCAAAGGGTGACATAATATGAAGTTAGCAAATCGTGCCGTTTACTACTAGAAAATAAAAGAGTAGGATTGATTGCTTCTAGATGCTGCATATATTTTACATAGTTTTCAAAAATGCTTGTAGGACAGTATACATATGGATAGAGCCAGCATGGTGTAGTGGTTTGGGTATTACAACTCTGGAGACCAAGGTTAGAATCCCTTCTGAGCCACAGAAACCCACTGGACAACCTTGGGCAAGTCACACTCTCTCAGCAAGGGAAGACTCGGCAAACCTCCTTAAACAAATCTTGCCAAGAAAACCCCATGATAGGTTCACCTTAGGGTCACCGCAAATCACATTTCTAGTCACTCCTCATTTTTGTTAAGAATACCATTTCTGTTTCTTTAAAATATTCGTTCTGTCCAATAAGAAAATTGGACATGGGAGGAGGCTGAAACTCAGGGGCATTATTTACAACTCCTCAGGTGACCATGTCATAAAAGGTCCAATTTGTAGGTTTAGCATTATGTAAACTCTGTAATAAAATGTGACCCTGGGGAACTAAAATGTCCCATCTGCCTGGGTGAGAGTTAATTACAGTTGCAACTTGATACTCAGTTGGTTTTTGTGAGAAAGAAAAAACCTGACTGTAAAGAAGGAGAGACAAAATATGGAAGTGAAGCAGCCACCTGTACCTGCAATAAGTGTAAGTGCTGTGAAAGCCTTTTTAAGATAAGAGTAATATTGGGGGTGACCCATTGTTTCCTAGTGGTCATTCCTAGAGAGAGAAACAAGCATATATTTCCTTGTTAAAAAGAAGAAGAAAAGAAAATGAAAATGAAAACCTGAGGACACACTTCGAATAGATTTATATTTTGATGAAGATCAAAATTAGAATGATACAATATCTTTTCCCTGAAACAAAAATGAAGTAGAATGTATGAATATCCGCGTTTTTACAGGCTCATTTTAAGTAGAATGTAGATGTCAAACTGTGTAAGCAGCAACTCCTGTGTTAGGAATAAATCCATTTATAATTTTTCTACTGAATCATTTTTTTTCTAGAAGCCAATCTCTGGAGAATAGATCTGGGAATAAACAATTGTTTTTTGGCAGCATGTTGTCCTGTTTTCTGATTTCCTTCTGTTAGATTTCTAGATGTTGGCTGAACAATTGACCTCAACGACATCACTTCTTTTTTGCAACTCAACTTAAAAAACTTTACACATTTAAAATGTTGTTGTTGTTGTGTGCACCTTCTAGTCCTTTCCAACTTACAATGACTGTAAGGTGAACCTAACACATAGTTTTCTGGGGCTGAGAGTTTGTGACATCCAGTGGGTTTCCATGGCCAAGTGGGAAGTCAGACTTTTGTCTCCAGTGTTGTAGTCCAACACTCAAAGCAGTATACCATTTTTTAAAAAGCATTAGCAGAGTGTTATCTGGAATTCCTACAGTGAATGAACAGTAGATAACATTTGCTTTTAAACCTAAGTTGTTGTCTTCTGTCTTCTTTTGAAAAAAGAAGGAAAAATTGATACGTGATTTAAAAAAAAGTAGGCAAGTAAAATAAGAGTGAGTTATCATAGCATATGAAAAGGAGCTTCAGTAGAGCAAACTACACATCATGCTTTAGCCATGTGTAACAAACCCAACTTTACTTCAGAGAGGGGAATGGGAAACAAAACATCCAGCTGCTTTTATTACTGCTATTGTATATAAAGGATGGGATTTGTTGGTCTCCAAAGTAAGCTCAGGCATAAATGTCATAGAAAAATTGTCAGTGGGAGAAGAGGTAAGCATCTCCTTCATCCCATCCCTTCTCAAATTTTCCTCCTGAGGTGCATTGAAAGATTGGACCTTGTTACATGTGGCTGCTGTGGCAGCACAAGTTGAACTTTATTAAGTATACTGAATTTAATTAATTTAAAATCGTCCTCTCCTAATTACTCAAAACCTCTGTAAATTTGTGATCCTATGAAGACTGAAATCTTCATTTATTCCAGTAAAAGGGTAATGTCCACATGCACAAAGAAATAATTAGTGCTTATTGATCTTGTGCAAATAAAATAACTAGAAACTCACATGTGCATTAGTGTTTCTGTGCCCAAAACATTTAGATCAGGTCGTGGTTATAGAGACATAGTGTTTGTTTCAAAATAAACTTTTCTTCCATCATAAAAGAATAATGTTTCATTTAGAGAGCGAACTTATTATTTAAGTAATAGTGCAAAATTTGTAAAGAGGTTATGTCAAAATTTGCAAAGAGAATATTACATAAATCCAATGAAGAAATAAATATTGTTGTTTAATTCTTTTTTAACTTTTGTAAACTAATGTTTTACCATAATCTTTTAAAATTATTGTAAACCACCTTGAATCCCATCTTGGGAGAAAGATGGGATATAAATTCAATAAACATATAATTAAAAAGTCAGTTGTGTAGACTTACAGACTCTGTTTATAAATGAATTTTACCTAACTAACTTTGAAATATAACTCCACAGCTTTCACTTTCTGAGGTACAAATTTAAGCACTCTATTAATCAGTCAGCATACATTGGTCAAGATCCCATGCGGTAAAGCGTAGGGTAGAAATTCCACATGCAAAACTCCACTACACCTCCTCTTCCACCACCCTCACATAGCTTTCAACATGACTATTTTGTTGTTGAGGCAAAGAACCAGAGAAGCATCTGAGTATGTCACCGTAGCCAGACAAAGACTGAGGACGTCGTTCACCAACAATTGCCAAGGTCCTCCAGAGTTCTCAGCATATGATGTTATCAGTTTATGCCTGGCTATGGGAACATAGCCAAATCCTTCTCCAATCCCCTCTGTTCTCCACCAGCAGTCAGTGTCCATGGGGGCTATCAGTGGTTTCAAAGGAGGGAAGAAGAGAGGATTAGTGTCTACCACAACCAAAAGAAAAAAAAAATACAAATGAAGGCATAAGGTGGATCCAGTGGTCGACTTTGATATCTGCTACTAGTGGAATAGAAACTTCTCTCCCTTTCCCCCCTGCTATAGCCCTTTGTGATACCCAAACCCTGCTCCAGAGGGTGTGACAGTGTTCTTGAACAGGGTTTTATGGTGAAGGAGTGAAGAGGAATTGTTGATTCTGTCAGAAGGAGTAGGGATGAATGGAAGTTTTAATTTTAGATCCTGGTCCTAGATTAATATAAATTAACTGTAATTAAACATTCTTGACTTTCTTTTCCTCCATTTTGTTTTCTTGTAGAAATAAAACATGTTCAGAAAGAATGATTTCTCATGAATTTACTTGGAATGAAATATTGCAAAGAAATCTTGTCTAATAATTGTTGTTGTGTGCCTTCAAGTTGTTTCTGACTTAAGGCAATTGTAAGGTGAAGCTATTAAGGGGTGTTCTTGGCTAGATTTGTTCAGAGAGGGTTTGTCTTTGCCTTCATCTGATATTGAGAGAGTATGACTTGTCCAGGGTCACCTAGAGGCTTTCCATAGCTGAGTGGGAATTCAAAACCTATTGTCCAGCGTTTAAACCACTGGCTTTCTCAAATAATAATCTTCACTCTTTGGAGGAAAAATAATTTTCTGTGTAACTGACTTCACATTTTTATTCATATTGGTGGGAGGCAGTTTGGTAGAACAAGCACATGGTTCTATACAAAGCTTACTAACCACTCCCTTCTGCTCTTCAGAGATGTGAAAACAGAAGGTGGGAGACAGTGTCATTCTGCTGCAGGAGTTTGCTTGAAAGACATAGTTGGCCTTGAAGGTGTGGAACTAGGAGCTAATGGGAAGGTAAGAGTACTTATCAAAGATTTATAAAATATTACACTCCTAAGCTAAATTTCACATTATATTGGTGTCCTAATGGAAATGAAAAATCTGTGAGTAGAAGGCACTGTTTTATAAAAGAACTGGAAAATCCAATCACAGATTTTTCACTCCCCTTGGGACATCATTATAATGTGAAACAACTAATACAGCTTCAGAACATTCAATTTGTAAAGCACATATTTAAGTGCTTTACAGTCTTTTATTCAGTTGTTTTTGCATAAACTTGATCAAACTTAGTGGAATTTGCTTCTGAGCAGACACATACATAAAGCAAATGTTTCCTGTAAATTGACTGTTTACTGATTTCTACATGTTGGTGTGAAGCGGTCGTACTAACTTTGTGTCTCTCTTTTGCCCTTTCTTTCTGTCTAGACTGTTTCTTATACCCAGTTTCTTTTTCCAACCAATGCCTTGGGAGCACGAAGAAACACTATAGACTCCACTTCATCATTCTCGCAATTTCGCAATGCAAGCCATCGTAGCCTATCGTTGGGAAGGGCTAACAGCACCCAAGGGAGTATTGATACAGGTAACATTTTGGAATATCTGAACTCTTGACCTGATTGGCCATTAGCAGAGTAGCATGGTGATGTTTTCCAAAGATAACAAATGCTGCACTGTGTTCCATTACCCCAGGCCTAGCTAAGATATAATGTGTAGACCCTAAAGTAGTTGCTGATATTTGTAGAATTTAATGTGAGATTTTACATGAACAAGTGCTCATGTAATTGGAACTGTTACATATGTATGTGCCAGTAATAAGCGATTACTGTGATTGTTGTGTGACATATGGAGTGTCTTAAAGCATAGATGTTCTAGAGCATGGAGGGGCCCTCCAGCCTGTGGGATTAATCCAACCTACTAAGCCTACCCATTTTGCCTGCTGAAGTCTTTATGAAAGTTTGAATAGGAGTGGGTAGCTCTACCTGCGCTGGGCTATGGCCCATCTTTTGCTTGAATGCATCTTATATTCTTCCTCTGGAGTAAATGAGATCCTTGAGGTTGAGAAAGCTTCTGTACTCCTGATTTTAGTTAGCCAAGTGCCAATGCTTGTACATCAGACCTTTTATTAACATTGTTCTGTCTCTACTGAGTCCACATAAAGATAATGTGAAAAAAAAGTCATACCATCTTCAATATCTATTAATCAAGCTACTGTACTAGCTTGGTTACTTCATGACAATTCAGATTAGAAGGCCCTTTTCGTACCTTACTTTTTCGCGGAGGTGGGGGGTGGCGCTCGCGCGGGAAGCCTTCAGAGGAAGGCTTTCGTGTTCCTGCTGCTTGGGCTCCACAGCAGCTTTCTGGTCGCACAAGCACCTCGCCCGCAACTGCGCGGCATTTTCAGCTTGAAGCCGAAAGTAAAAAAATCTGTAAGCGGTTCACGTCACACTCTTGAGCATCCCGTAAATGTGAGTGCATCATGCAGACTGCTCCTCCCATTTACGTGACGCTCAAGGGGCCCTTTCGCTTAAGAAACACCGTGCGAAAAGGCCCGAAGTCTTTCTTAATCCTCATCTTCCAGCCAATTCGCTTAGTTTAATAGGTTCCTTGTTTTGTTTTGGGGTTTTTTTGTCAATATGTAAGACATCTTGCCTAGCCCTCATTGGTCATTGGAGATCACATCAAATTCATGTGAGCCCACGCTCACAATTTATACACATGCTTCAGGTCAAAAAATACAGGCCAGAGTCGCATTACATACATGTTGACTGTAAGCTTGCATTCCATTTTTTTTATGTCTCTTGCATGACCTTATGCAGTTGTGTGCTTTCATTGATCTTCACAGGCAGTGACTTGGGAGATTATATTGAATACAACCCTAATCTTTTAGATGATCCTCAGTGGCCATGTGGAAAGCACAAGCGGGTATTGATATTCCCTTCATATATGGTGAGTGCTGTTTGATAATAACAACAAAAGTGTTGTTCTTTGAACTTGATTATAACTTTGAAGTCATATTTGATCTTACTTAAAATGAGTGGGCTAAAATTAATTTTAGTCCTACTCAGAGTAGACTTGTTTAAATGAATGATACTTCATCAACCTGCAGTTCATTTCAGTGTGCTGACTTTAGGCAGGGCTGACATTGGGTGTAGCCCAGTGCTTTTGTTTCTGCAGTGAGTTATGAATTGGAATTTATTGAACTAATCCAGAATAGTGTTTGGTGAAGTTCCATCCTAGAGGAAACAGGCACAGAGGTGATCTTCACAATCTAGCCTTCCTGGTGTAGTTTCATTGGCTCCAGAAAATCTGCTTTGGAGAACTACAGGGGCCTCAAGGGCAATGTGAGAGGCAAGCCTAGGGAAAGGGGAAATTTTCATAGCCTGTCCACCCACCCCCATATACACCCAATTCCTAGAAGTAGTTATTTCAGTAGAAGGTTCATCCTGTTCCTTTCATGAACCTATGGAGCCCTTCCATTCATGGAATGACTAATCTTCATCCAGGTCCTTACTTTAAAAGATTTGTATTTTGAGAAGTGGTGCAATAAATTGACAAAGATACGTGGAAGAGTAAGAACAGGTTGCTTACCTGTAACTGTGGTTCTTCGAGTGGTCATCTGTGCCATCATACACTAGGAGCTTTAGCGCCTGCGCGGTAGCGTTCGGAAACTTCTAGAGCTTGTTCGCTTGGCGGGAACCCCTCCCCCACGCCGGTACTGCGCATGCTCCTCCCGCCGAGCAACGGTCTCTCCTCAGTTCTGTCGTCCGCCGTAGAACCTACAGGGACCTGAGAAAGAGGGGAGGAAGGGCGGGTGTGTATGATGGCACAGATGACCACTCGAAGAACCACAGTTACAGGTAAGCAACCTGTTCTTCTTCTTCGTGGTCTCTGTGCCTTCATACACTAGGAGACTGTGTAGCTTACCGGTCGGACGGCGGGTCAGGTCCTACAGCACGGAAGCCAACACCTCACGTCCAAACCGGGCATCTCTGCGCGACCGGCAGTCGAGCCTGTAGTGGCGCACGAAGGTCGATGGTTGGGACCAGGTCGCCACACGGCAGAGTTCATGCAGGTCAACTCCTCGCAGGAGGGCCGCAGAAGTAGCCACCGCTCTGGTGGAGTGGGCTCGAAGCAGGACTGGCGGAGGCTTCCTCGCGAGCTCATACGCCAGTTCAATAGTCCTCACCACCCACTTGGAGAAGCGCTGGGTGGACACTTTAGGCCCCTCCGACGTCGCCCATAGCAAACAAAGAGATGCGGCGTCTGTCGGAAGGAAGCAGTCCTGTCCTTGTAGAAAGCCAATGCCCGACGCACGTCCAGGGAGTGGAGGGACCGCTCCAACGGTGTCGTCGGGTTCGGGAGAAGGCAGGCAGGATGATGTCCTGGTTGAGATGGAAACTGGACACCACCTTTGGCAGGAACGAGATGTCAGGTCTCAGGACCACCTTGTCCCTGTGGAAGACCGTGAAGGGCTCATCGGAACGAAGAGCTGTGATCTCACCCGCTCGCCTCGCTGAGGTCACCGCTACCAGGAAGGCAGTTTTCATTGTCAGGAGCCTGTCATCCGAGGTCGCCATCGGCTCGAAGGGCGGCTTCGTCAGCTGCGAGAGCACCAGCGAGAGGGACCACGGCGGTAGCGGCGGCGATACCGGCGGGTAGAGATGATGAAGTCCTTTCAGGAACCGCTTAACGGTATCGTTCCTGAAGAAGGCCGAGGCAGCAGATCGTGGCGGTTGGTATGCCACGATCGCGGAGAGATACACCTTCAGGGATGGAAACGCCAGGCCCTGTTGCCGGAGGTGCAGGAGGAAGTGCAGGACGGTCGAGAGCCCCGCGGGCGATACCGGCTCACTCCTCTCGTTAGCAAAGGTCAGGAAGCGTCGCCACTTGTATTGATAGTTGCGACGGGTGGATTCCTTCCTGGCCGCGACGAGGACGGTACCGAGCACGGGATCGTCTAGTGCGATATCCTCCAGGCATGGAGGGCCAGGCGTGGCAGGTCCGGATGGAGGACTCGGCCGCCGGAGTGGGAGAGCAGGTCCGGTGTCGGTGGCAACCGGAGCAGGTCGTCTCGCGCGGCTTGTAGCAAGGGTGCGAACCAATGTTGCCTCGGCCAGTACGGGGCTACCAGGATCGCGTCGGCTCGGTCGGCGAGGATCTTCGATATCGTCCGGCCGAGCAGCGGGAACGGCGGGAACGCGTAGAGGAGTTCCCCGGTCCACGGAAACTGGAAAGCGTCCCCGATGGAGGCACGATCGTGGCCTGCTCTGGAACAGAATCGGCGACACTTCGCGTTTTCCCTGGTCGCGAAGAGGTCGATCGATGGTTCGCCCCAGCGGTCCCGAATCAGTCTGAACGCCTCTCCGGAGAGAGACCATTCGTGATGGGATGAGGTGTCCCTGCTGAGGGCGTCTGCCGTGGTGTTCTCCTGCCCGGCCAGGTGAACCGCCACGGGATGCGTGTGCAGGCGAATGCACCATTCCCACAGGCCGAGCGTGATGTCGAGCAGGGTCGTGGAATGAGTCCCACCTTGTCTGTTGATGTAGCAGACGGCGGTGGTGTTGTCCGTCAGAATCAGGACCGTGCGCCCCGCCACGGCATGGCGGAACGCCCGTAGGGCTTTCCAGACGGCGAGCAGCTCCAGCGCGTTGATATGGAGAGCGGTCTCGTCGTCGGTCCATCTGTCGCGGACTCTGAGATCGCCGCAGTGGGCACCCCATCCATACAGGGAGGCGTCGGTCGTTACCGTCACCTTCGGTGTCGGCTGTTGGAAAGGCATCCCCGACATGAGATTGCGTCGCGACTGCCACCATCGGAGGGATGAGCGGACGTCTCCCGGCAGCTGCAGTCGGAGTGTCTGTTCGTCTCGCAGGGGGTCGAATATGCGGACGAACCAGTGTTGAAGAGGTCTTGCTCTCAGCCTGGCGAGATATGTCACAGCGGTCGTCGCAGCCATGTAGCCCAAGAGCTGCTGGACGCTTCTCGCAGATAACGTCGGGGCCGTACGAGCGTGAGCGGCGGCCCGGATCAAAGTTTGTGCTCGAGACTCTGGTAGGTACGCCCTGGCGGAGGTCGAGTCGAGCGTCGCCCCGATGAAGTCCAAGATCCTCGCCGGCTCGAGGTGGGACTTCTTCGGATTCACTCGTAGACCAAGGCGGGTCAGGAGTGACAACGTCATGTGGACGTCGTGGTAAAGTCTCTGTTTGCAGGACGCCACCAACAGCCAATCGTCGAGGTAGGGGAAGACGGAAGCGCCCTTCGTCCGCAGGTAGGATACTACCGGGGCCATGCACTTGGTGAAGACCCTTGGGGCAGTCGAGAGTCCGAACGGCAGCACCTTGTACTGGTAACAGGTGTCGTCGACTGCGAAGCGGAGGTACCGTCTGTGCTGCGGGCGAATGGCGATATGGAAGTATGCGTCTCGGAGATCGATGGAGGCGAACCAGTCCCCTCGATGTAGGAAGGGTAGGATCGACGGTATCGTGACCATCTTGAACCTTTTGGGGCGGATGTAGTAGTTCACCCCTCTGAGGTCTAGGATCGGCCGGAGGGTACCGTCGGCTTTCGGTACCGTGAAGTACCTGGAGAAGAAGCCGGTGGTCTTGGCCTCTTGCGGGAGCCGCTCGATCGCCCCTTTCTGGAGGAGGGATTGGATCTCTTCCAGGAGGGCCGGACTCGACGGCGTGGAGTAATAAACGCCGCGAGGAGGAATATCGAGAAACTCGATGGCGTAGCCAAGACGGACGATGGAAAGCACCCAAGAGTCCGTAGTGACATACTGCCACTCCGCTAGGTGTCGAGCGAGAGTCGGTCGGTCTCCGAGCGCTGATGGTAGGCTGAAGAGTGGGTATTGGTGGGTCCTGCCAGGCACGTCAAAACCGAGACTTTGTCTCGGAGGAGGACTTCTTCGACGAAGGCGGGCGCCGCCTAATCGTGCGCCTGGCCGATGAGCCGGAGGACGGTCTCGACTGTCCAGACTGGGCCGAACGCTGGAACGACGAGGTGGAAGATCGTCGCCAGGATGGGCGGAAGGTGGAGGCCCTGCGGGTCTGCGTGGCCGGCTGCAGCCCAATCTTTTTTGCGGTCAGTCTCGCCTTGACGAGATTGTCCAAAGCTTCGTCTGTGGACGAATTGAATAGGCCTTCACCGTCGAAGGGGAGATCTTCGAATCCTCCTTCTGGTGTCCTCCTGGATGTCGGCCGGTCGAAGCCAAGCATGGCGACGGAGGCCGACGGATCCCGCCATGACCCGGGAGGCGATCTCCACAGCGTGCCGGGAGGAGGCCATCTGGTGCCGAGCGATGGAGATAGCCTCATTGAAGATCACGGAGGAGGCTTGGCGGATGTCCTCCGGTACCGCTTCCATCGCTGGTTGCAGGCGATCGAGCACCTTCTTCAGGTATGCCGCGAGGCAAGCCTGAGTGTTGGACAGCCTGATCTGCAAGGAGGCAGCCGAATAGAACCTCCTTGCGTAGGCGTCCAACTTCCTGCCCTCTTTGTCCGGCGGGGTGGTGTGTTGCCTGCCGGAGCCTTTCGTCTGCGCGGACTCGACGACCACAGAGTTCGGTGCAGGGTGATTAAATAGATAACCGGCGTTATCCTTCTGCACCCTGTAGAGGTGTTCTAACCGCTGCGGTATCGGCTGAGCCGAGGCCGGTCTATCCCAGGCGGCCTTCACCAGTCTGGATACCCGGGGCAGGAGAGGCAGCGGGGCCGTGGAAGGTCGCTTCTCCTCGAAAACGGAGAAGGCTGGATCGTCGTCCTCCGGCTCCGCATCGGCGATCTTAAGGCCGAGGGTAGTGGCCATGCGGAGCAGCATCGCAGAGAACTGGTGGACGTCCTCTGGAGCAGAATCTGGGATCGGGTCCCCGAATCCCAACGGAGGAGACTCCTGGGAGGCCGCCTCAGACACCTCAGACTCCGCACTCGAGTCGTACGACTCCGAGCTAGGTGAGTCCTCTCGCCGCTCGCTCTCCGGCTCCTTCGTAGTCGCCGCAGGTGTTGCCTTCCTAGGCTTCTCCGCAGCCGGGGCGGTGGTAGCAGCAGCGTCCCGCTTGGGATGGCTGACCACGGATTTCACCCTCTTGGTGGTGACCGGGGTAGTCTGGCAGGCTGACGTCGTCGTAGCCCGCTCAGTCACCATCGACTCCGTAGGGCGCGTCGCCGTTGCCGTGACCCTAGGAGGTGGCGATATCGCCCGATACCGTGGTGAAGGCTCCCTCGCCCTATGATATCGAGGGGAGGGAGAGCGGCTGAAGGAGCGGCGGTCCGACGGAGATCGGCTTCGGCGTCGACGGTACCGAGCCTCGTCCCCTCTAGGCGAGCGCGATTCGCGCTGTCGACGAGGTGACCGGGACCTCCGGAAGGTCTCCCAGCGACTCGGGCCACGATGGTACCGATCCCGGTACGATGGCGAATGCGACCGATAGGAGGCCGGGCGCTCTCTCCACTCAGATTCCCTCGCGTACCTGGCCACGTAGGACGCCGAGGTGTATCTGGAGGCAGACGAGCGAGGTTGTTCCTCTTGTCTCCCTCGGAGGCGGCGAGGCCACCGGACGCTCGGAAGAGCGGGACCGGGACCGGAAGGAGGTCGAACGCCGCTCCGGAGAAGCAGAGGGCTCTCTCTGCTGCAGGTCGGCCGACCTGCGACGGCTAAGAGGGCGGTGGCGCTCCTCCACCAGGGTTGGAGGGTCTGCCACAGGCGAGTCCGGGCGCTGTTGGGGAACGTCCTCGATCTCATCCTCCGAGAGGTCGACGGACTCGCCTCGCCCTTTGGAAGGCTGCTGAGTAGGAGGAGGAGTAGGAGGTTGAGCGTCCCCAGCCGGGGAGCGCTTCTTTTCCTTCTTCTTCTTCTTCTTCTCCTTCTCCTTGCCCTTGCCTCCGTCCGGAGCAGGGCGCTTTTTTGCAGGCGTCCCCGTAAGGGGAGCCTCAGCCTTCCTCGCCGTCGAGGATCCTTTAGCTGACTTGGCAGCCGCCGACAGCTTCGGGATCCTCGGTAACGCCGAGATCGGCGTTTCGCCGGTACCGAGCCCGATACCGACGAGGTGGACGGAACGGCAGCCGCCGATACCGTCGATGGCGTGGTCGTCTTCTTGTCGGCCATCTTGGAAGTGGAGGTCTCGTCTATCGCCCGCAGAGACTGCTCCCAACAAAAAGATTTGAGTCTCGCGGAGCGGTTGCGAAGAGTTTGGGGAGTAAAATCCCTACAAATTTGGCAAGTCCGGATATTGTGGGACTCGCCCAAACAGAAGAGACACTCCTTATGGCCGTCGTTGAGGGCAACCTTGCGGCCGCAGGACACGCACTTCTTAAAGAGCGCGGACATAAGACGAAGAAACGCCAAACTCCGAAATTCAAAAAAGACGAAAGCCGAAGGGGGAGTCCGAAAGAGAGGTCAAAGACAGTCCGAAAGTCCGTAAAACCGTGAAAAAACAGCAAGCCAAGCACGACGTGAGAGGAACAAACTAAAGAACCTTCCGTACACGGCGGCGGACGAGAAAGAACTGAGGAGAGACCGTTGCTCGGCGGGAGGAGCATGCGCAGTACCGGCGTGGGGGAGGGGTTCCCGCCAAGCGAACAAGCTCTAGAAGTTTCCGAACGCTACCGCGCAGGCGCTAAAGCTCCTAGTGTATGAAGGCACAGAGACCACGAAGAAGAAATGCCTTTTTGCTGCTTTATTTCATTGACATAAAATGAGAAGTTTGTTGGTGAAGATGTTTATTATTTTTTTAATTTTCCATTATTGTTTACCTTATTTATCTCTGCTCCTCTTTTCCTTGCTGGTTTATGAATTTCAATACTTTCACAGCAGGAGACCTCTTTAGCATTACCACAAATGTCATAGGTGAAAATAAACATGGTAGTGGCACCTCATCATGTTTGTTTGTTCATTTCCAACCGTTAAAGCAAAAATGTGGGGGAAAGGACCTAATTTATTTTAAATCAAAAGAGTCATGTGGCTGAGGGGAGGTGAATCCTTCTCTGTTTAACCTTCCACAGCTAAGTCACTCAGTCATTTTTATCCAGCCCAATTGAGAGCCATATAGAGAGAACAGTGTCAGAAGCAATAAAGTGCAGGAAGATATGGTGGAAAAAACATTTAGCTCCCCCCATAGCACGAACATTCCTTTTATTGTCAGATCCCACCCCCATTTTGTCTATGCACACAGCAGACATGTGAATAAAAATGTGGCTCCCACACTTAATTAGACTTTTAGTGCTACTGTATACAGTAGCAGAGAGAAGTCTGCCGTCCTGAATGGAATACAGCTTTAATTACTGCATTTCAGAAGTGGGCAGAGCTGAGACTAGCCCTTGTGTCAGCATGGAACATTTTGTTCTCTGGATGTTAAGCTCTGATTTGTAATTAAACTTTCAGTAGTTGGCAGGCTTTTGTCATTAGAGTTTAGCAACCGCAGCCTTGTAGAAATTATTTTCCTTCATGAGTATAGATAGAACTTCAGTGAGTGAGAGAAGGGAACATGTGGGGTGGCTTGAACAAGTTATGGTGTAAATCAGCTTTTGACCAGCATATTCAAAACAGAGGGAACTGTTTAGACATTGGTTTTGTTGTTATATCCTTTCAAATAGAATTATGTTGGCAAGCCAGGGACACTGTTGAACAAACAGTGACTTCAGAATTTGGCAGAAGATAAAAGAGACCACAAATTTTTAGGCTGAGTTTTGTTTTGTTTTTCCTCAATGAAATCTGTGGTTTTGGTTTGTTAATCCTTAATGGCACTGAGTACTTAGAACTCTTTTGCCAGAATATGGTCTGGCTTGGAATTGGCATAGTTGTTTTTGCCACGTTGCTAAAAATGTGTTTTACTCTGGAATTGTTGTTGTTTGCCTTCCTTAAGAGAAAACAGTCAGTGCAAACCAGACTTTCTTCGTAATATTTGAAGATGTAACAATTCAATTGCACAATTCAACCAGTTAATGCTCTCCTTCTCTCAGTAGTGATAGGTGCCTTATATCAACCTAGGTTGTTAGTTCATGTGGCTTAGTATTGTTCCGTCTGAGAGGCAACAGCTCCACAAGGTTTCAGAAAGTCGTCTTCCCTGAATCCCTGCGTAATCTCTGGTATTTCCTGGTAGCATTCTATCTAAATTCTAAATAAAATGGACCTTGCTTGGCTCCTGAAATCAGTTGAGATTGGGTATGTTCAGGATGTGGTACAGTCTCTTTCTCAATATGTTGGCTGACATCCTGATAGTGATATATGCAGAAACAAGTCAAGCTTATGCCTGCATATGGCTTTTCAGGATGAGAGTCATTGCGGGGCCAGAATTCTTTGCCTCTTTCAGCCAATTTACAAAAGCCCCTGACAACCACCAGATTCCTTTTGTTTCTCATAGCCTTGTAGTGGCTACTGGAAAGCTGTCTGGCTGTGTGACTGTGATCAGATGCAAATGATGAAGGCATCTTCCAGGACCTACCAAGCATCTTCCAGAACTCCTGAAAGATGACACCATTGTTGTGCATCTGTCTGTGGTCACAATAACCAGATGCTTCTCAGCTGTTTTCTGTTTTCCACTGGGCACTGTGTGGCTGCGGGGGGGTGGTGCCGGAGGAAGGTGAGTCCTATATGAGAGGAGGGGGAAGATGTTTTGTAGTTCTGTCATAGGAACTTTACATTTTACCTCCTCAGCCTTTATGTTAAAAAAGATGATGCTGTAGGAGGAAAGAAGGGGAACCTGAAGAAAACAAATAATCAGCTGAGAATTTGTCGATAGTTTCACAGGAATAAATGTGGATATTGGATTGTGGGGAAGACAAAGCAGTTTTACTGTTGCTGCTGCAAGAACCAGGAGGAAAAGTGAAAATGAGCTTTCAATCTCTTTATTATGTTGAGAGCCATATTTTTTGATGGGAGAGAGTATCATCCCAGTGTTCAGCCCTGTCTATTTGTGACAAGTGCATCTCTTTTGGAAGTTGACATTGGAGTGAATCCAATTAGCTGGTTTGTATTATTGATAAAATGACTTTTCTCTATGGGAAAGAAAGGAGTGGTCCATCATGTGTGTATGTACATCCCTTCAAGTTGCCTTTTGACTTATGGAAACCCCATGAATTTCATAGTGTTTTCTTAGGCAAGGAATATTCAGAAATGGTTTTGCCAGTTTCTTCCTCCGAAATATAGCCTACAGGACCTGGTGTTCATTGACAGTCTCTCATCGAAGTACTAACCAGGGCTGATCCTGCTTAGGTTCTATGATCAGATAGAATCTGGTAACTTTAGGGTATTTAGGCATACCTCCCCCTCAATTATACTGAACAGATTTCTTTCTAAAGGGAGAAGGGTACTTTGTAAGTAAGATGAAAGAAGTGGAAAGTAATTGGAAATGGGAGATAAGCAACCATTACAAGCCATGAAATGTGGAAATAGCCCTAACATTTACTGGCACTGCTGGGTAGTTTGAAAGTTTTCAGTTGATTTTATGTGTAACATATTTTGTGTTCAGCCAATAGTGTGTTTAGAAAAGTCATACCTAGACACAAAATCAGTGGAGAACTTGGTGGAATTGTTGTACTTGCTTATATTCAAACTTAAAGGATTTCACTTGATATAGCAATGGCCACAGTCCAGTTAGGATGGATTATATTATATTCACTTGATATAACAATGCTACAAATCAGTTAGCATGCATTTTGTGTTCAAGCAGTAATACATTTGGGAAGATTGGTGGCTCTCTGTGCTTTCAGCGCACCTGCATATTAGGTAGAGTGAAATGGAACAGGGGCTGTTTGCTAATAAACATTCCTCTAAAACAAAACAGCATGTTCTGTAATGAGTCACCGCAAGTCCTCTGTTCCTGAAAATGCAGGGGCAACAGAATAGTTCTGAAAAATGTGTACAGTTTCCCTTTCCCCATTTCCTACAATGAGCAAGTGATTGGTGGAGACAGAACAATGAACTGTTAGCGTTTTCAGTGCTACACGCCCTTCTTGATGATGACACTATGACTCTTCTATCTAGGATAGCATAAGGGAACATAAATGAATAATACTGGTTTATTTGAAGCTATTAAAAAGCAGAGCATGGTGATCATTTCATTAGCGAGTGGCACTCCTCTGCGTTTCATGTGAAGCCACTAAACATTTTCTTTATCCCTGTTGTACAGCAGAATATAAATTATTCAGGTTGTCTTTTATAGTGATCGTCTTCTTCTGGTGGTGATAAAAGGAATCCCCAAGACTGTACTCAAAGTTCTGTCACATACCTTAGGCAGATAAACTATTCCTTCCTTCCATGAAACAGAAAGATACAATGGGTAGACAATTGGTCAGAAGAACACTAGAGCAGGAGATTCCAGCACTGGTGCATTATATTACTTTGAAAATTACATTGCAGTACTTAAAAGTTTGCTGCTTGCTTGCAGTGACTAGTACCTGCCCTTGATGAACACAGGAGTTGCAAACTGCAGATGCACTATATTGCCTCAGTAGTATGTGGACTCCATTGAACTGAACTGTGCTACACTACTTGTCTATTCAACATTCCCTTATCCAGTTTTAAAGGGCTACTGTCACACCTTAGATAATAGCTCTCAGAATCTTCCAGGCACATAGCTGTGGGTATGTTGAGAGAGGAATTCTGAGACTTGGGCCCTTTCCGCACTGAGGCTTCTAGCGCAAGCGGGGGAGGCCGGCAAGCGCAAGAAGGCTCGTCCGGGAGGCTGCCGCTTCCCCCCTCCTTCCTTCCGCAGGCGAAGGAACCAGTGGGGAAGCGGCACCGAAGGAGGCTTGTCGCGCAAGCCGCCCTCCCCCGTGCGAAGCGGGAGACCTCGCGCCGGATTCCCACCCCGCGCGCGCGAAGCGGGTGGCGTCGCGCCGGATTCCCACCCCGTGCGCGCGCGCGAAGCAGGTGGCGTTGCGCCGGATTCCTCCCCCCGCGCGCGTGCAGCGGGCGGCGACGTGTCCCCCCCCGCGCGTGCACGCGAAGCGGGCGACGCGTCCGTCGCGCTACCTCCCCACCCCGCTCCTTCCTTCCGCAGGGGCGGAGGGAAGGAAGCGCGACCCGGCCGGCTCCCGGAGGCTCCGCACGAAAAGTAAGTGCGGGTGGGCTCCGGGAGCGTTGCGTGAGCGCGGGGTGATTTTCGCTTGTATGCGAAAATCAAAAAACCCGCGCTCGCGCCGCTTCAGCCCCGTGAGCCGGGCGGAAGTGGGAGTGCGTCGTGTGGAGCGACGCTCCCACTCCCGCGAGGCTCACGGGGCTATTGCGCGCGCAAAGGCCCGTGCGAAAAGGGCCTTGTATTCCAAGAAGTAGCTCTGGTTACTACTGAATTTCATGAGGTATTTAATGAGTTGGATCTAAAGGAAATCAGATTGTTCAGATCACATTGAAATCAGTTGGGCTTAGGTTAGTTACTAGCAACTAACCTGAAACAGGGATTTCAGTGAGACCTAAGCACAGCTAGTTTGCTGTGTAATGTTAAAATGAAGGAAGATAATGATGTTAGCAAAGCCAGTCAGCTTATTGGGAAGGGACATAGCTTAGTGCATGCAGAAGATCCTAGATTCAGTCCCTAGCAGTTAGCTTGGCAGAGTCCCCTGCCTAAAATGTAGAGAGCTGCTGCCAATACATGCAGACCAGGAGCTGACAACGGTGGCTCTCTAGATGTTTTTTACTTACAACTCCCATCAGTCCTACTCAGCATACTCTGTGGTAAAGGATTACAGACCACGCAATCCAAAAACACATGGAGGACCACAGTTTTCCAGTACTTGTGTAGACAGCATTAAGCTACACTGACCAACAGTGTAATCCAGTACAAATCAGCTGTGTCCCCTTAATCTCATCTGGGTTTTGACATACAAAGTTGTCTCCCTATGCTTTTGCAGTCCTAGAACAACTGTGTGCAGCGGTCTGACTCGCAGAAAGCAACTTCCCGTATTAACACTAAGTAGGTGTTGTCACAGCTCCGGAATTTGCACTAACCTCGAAAGAGTGACCGGCTAGAAATTATGCCAAACTGTAGGAAATGCCCTGGATACTATGCACCAGATGCATTCATAATACTTCAGTTGTGATCTGCACTTAGATTGGAGAAGCTCAAACTGAAATTGAAGTGTCAGTGTCTCCTGTTGAGGACAGTATTTGCAACCAGATTTCCACACACTGTAGTAAGTTGGTGCAGCCTAGGCTGTGTTTGTTCCCACATTTGGCTAGTTGAGGGTTGGTGGCGAACTGCAGATCAGACTTGGGAAAACCTGCATTGGTAAAGCTTACAATATTCAGAGGGAAGTGTGTTTGTACAGCAGTTACCTTTTCCCCCCAGAAGTTTAATGATTTGAATGGCACATTTCATCTTTTTCCAACTTGGAAATGGTTGTAGAAAATCAGAGTAGGAATGGATTGCTGTTGCTTGGTTTTTTTCCAGCTTGTTTCCAATATTGTTGGTTCCTGGAAAACTTCAAGAGTGATTTAGGATGGCATGGATAGTCCAGTAAGTCTCCAGAGTAACTGGTCTTGCTGTTGAGCCCTGGCATATGCTCAGACTGGCTTGCCAGGAGCTGCGGGAGATCTCTTGAGGCTTTGTTGTCCACTCCACCAAAGGGGATGGCAGGTCATGACTTCGCTTGCTGTGTCTGACTGAACAGTTGATTGTCAGCCAGGATAAATAGCTCCCAGTTCCAGTGGACTGATGCCAGCTCTCTTCCAAGTTTAAGCTCTAACAACATATTTCACGTCCTCAAAAGTAAACAGTCTGCCACGTTAATCTATTCAGCTGATTTTAGGGACTTAATAGTGGGCAGGACACAGGGCTTCAGCTTGGATAAAAGAAAAAACACATACTTCAGACAAAGAAACAAATCTTGCTCTTAGAAAATGAAGGGTATTGATGGTCTTTCCTCTCAAGTGCCAAATTCTAGCTAAACAATTATTCAGAAGTAATGAGTAATACATTAGGGGAGACAGGATGTTCTGGTGGAAAGCTGTCTTCTGAATGTACCGTCAAAGGCCAGGATCCAACATTACACCAGTGTACATCTGATAACAACAAGACTTTCTCTTTTCCTTCCCTTTACTGTTCTCTATACTTCCTGAAAATCTACTTTAGGGTGTTTGCCAACTGTCCAGGGCAGTTTTTGCTAGTAGAATTTGGTAGCAGATTTCCCCCTACTAATTCCACTGACAATTCTTTCAGTAAAAAAACATCATTGGATCCTGCCTTTAGTATTTATAAGGAAGTTGTGGGAGGGATGCATATCATGGGTCAGCTTTCAAAAAGTAATCCCACTTAGTACATATTGAAGAGAATATATTGCTCTCCCTGAATTGTTCTCAAGGCAGTTAATAAGCTGTTTTGAAGTGTTTATGGATTTTCCAATAGCATTTCCATTGCAGTTTGATATAACTGCTTTCTCTCTCTTTTGCTCTCTCTTTCTCTGAATTTATTTGAAGAATGCTGGATATATAATAACTAGATTTGTTGCATTTAAACAGGCAAAGGGTTGAAGAGGACACTCAGTGTTTTCTAAATAAATGTTGCACTTGTTTGTAGCCTTGTGCTTTTAGAAAAAACAGAACTCTGTACTTGGACTTTGAGAGGACATAGAACAAGTCAGCAGAACTCAGAACAAACATTTATTGTCCCCCAAAGTATTACGCCACCCGGTGCTCCTGCTATCCAAAAATCTAATATGTACTCTTCAATCAAACCAGTTTTAAATAGTTTCATAAAAGAGATTGGTGAATGTTTTCATATTTCTGTCTGATAGAAATAAAGGCTACTCCTGAAGATGCAAAAGGAAAGTGGTCCAGAACAAAGAATAAGTGCGACTTAAAGGTCATAAAATCCTACATAGCAAAGGTTGCACAGAGTACAAAAATTAGTTCATGGAGTTCTCTCTGACAGACATACTGAGGCTAAAGCACATTTTGCACATTAATAATGCTGAGCTTCTTTGTTTTCATTTTTAAAAGGAAAAGAACCACCCAGCTTAAAACACTTGACATATCACCAATGAGATGCAGTCCATACTGGAAAATGATCTTTTTTGTCAGAAGACATTGTGAGTTTTCACAACACCAGAACATCTAATAGACACACAAACCCAAAAACTGCATTTTGCAGCAGCTCCAAATGGCAATACAAATCTGGTCTCAGTATTTTCTCTCACTGTATTTCTGACATTTTGGGGCAAAATGAGAAGTGATGGAACATGACATGCTCCCTTGCTTCCTAAATGGATTTTATGTTCACTTTTCTTGTGGCTGTTTTGCAATATGGCAGCTACCGAAGATGTGAGATTAGAACATTTTTCTGCCATATTTTCCATGGAAAATTTTCCATCTCATATCTATAAATATATATCTCAAATACATTTATCCGTAGCTGTCTGGGCTGTTGTACTGCAGTCGGTCATGTTAAATGGGCTAAATAGAGGATATGAACTTAAAGTTATTCTTCTGAGGAGACAAGTTATTGACAAAGCTTAGTGTTCAGAGGAATGGACTTAACAGGTGTTCTGCTAAGTTTGTTTCTATTTCGCAGAATCTCTTCCTTCTCAGTCAGTCACAGGTACTCAAGACATAATGTGAAAAGTTGCCTGTGCATACAGACCCACACCCATTCCTAGTGAAATAGAATGTTCACCTAGTTGTGCTGAATCAGATTTTTCTCAACTTGAAATGGAATATTATAAGGACTCCAGAGAGTGAGTGATTGAGTGAAGTGAAAGGTAGCATAGTTATACACCAGTAAAAGAAAATTAACCAGTTAATGCCGGTTGTATCAAGCACATATGAGATATGTGTCCTACAAATACAGTAAATTGTGTTCTTTCAGGTGTAGTCATTTTTTTTGTTAAATATAAGTAGAATGCATGTTGTTTTCTTTATGTTACTACAAATATTCCAGTAAAATAATTTCCACATAAAGTTTTGACTATGTTTCATATAACATTTATATCAAACCTGCGAAATCAAATAACATGATTTAGAGCAGTGTTTCTCAGGGTATCAGATGTGGGGACTGGCAATTATTTTTTCCTAGTGTACAGAGGTTTAGCACTAAATTTGTGCCCATTAGGTGCAATTGTTTCTTTCTTGGAAACTCTTTGGAAACCTTTTTTTTTAATGGGTCCATTCGATACCTGGAATCAAGGTTCTTTTCAAGAAATAGTAAGGAAATTAACTTGGATGCTGGCCCTTACAACTGGGATATTACTAAAGAAGAATAAGACAAGAAAGGCAGTGCATGTCAGGAGAGAATACTGCCTCCTAAGGGAGCATTTATCATATCAAAAGGATATTGCGTGCACTGTGTTTAAGAGCAGAAGGAATGTGAGAGCACCTGAAGGCACCCTCATTATTCCCTGGCATGTAACAACCCAGCAAGCTCTCATGGCAGCATTGGAAGCAATTTTGAATTCTACAGATAACTTGGATATCAAAATGTATCTGAAAAGGTTTCAGCAACTCCATCCTCCTCTCAGTTCTAACAGCACTGTTGCTGTTTAGTATTAGTGTTAGCCATGCCATTAAACTAAGTGGTTATTCTTCACTTGGACACATGCTCTCTGTGCCTCACACAATGGGAATCTTCACGCATGCGCAGTAGCATTTCGGAAAGTTCCAGAGCTGAGTAGCATGGCAGGAACCCCTCCCCCACTCGATACTGAGCATGCTCAGTCCCGTCAAGCTAACAGTCTTCCCTCAGTTTCTTTCGTCTGCCAATCAGTTAGCAGCTGGGAAGGTTTCTTCTGCTGAGTAGTTCTTTTCTTCGGATTTGCTCTAGTTTTTCTTCTCTTTCCGGGGAAAACCGTAAGGACCTCTTCTCCTTCTTATGTCTTCTCTCTTTAAATTGTGTGTTACTTGAGACTGCAAGGTTTCACTGTCTGACAACCACTCCGAGTGCTTGTTTTGCCTGGGAAAGGGCCATAACATTCGGGCCTGTTCTATCGGCAAGGATTTCACCTCGCAAACGCTGAAGAATAGGGCCTCCCATTTGAAGTCCTATTGCTGGGAGGAGGCTCTTTGGTTGAAGGACCAAGCGGCTTCTAACACAGCTCTTTTTACCACCTCGGTGTCAACCCATCCATTGCGAGGTCTCTCGGCGTCAAAATCTTTGATTCCAATTATGTCAGTATTGACTTCATCCTCAGTACCGACATTCTTGGTGTCGATATCAACTCCGTCGACTTTCCTCCCTTCTGAGGATTCCAAAACTCTCAAGGATGCCAGTGGTTCCATCTTCTAGTTCTGGAGACACCCCCTATAGTTCTCAGCTGACTTCAACCCAGCAGTCTCGCACTGTGCCTACTTTGGCGGAGCGTAAGTGGGTCTAGTCGCGTCATTCTTCTGTGGCTCCCAAGAAGAAAAAGAAGAAGGAGAAACACCGCTCTCCATCACCCGTTGCCCGTCCGTTGACTGTTCGACCGACCTCTCTCGGGCCTCTACTGACACCTCCACCGACACAACCTCAGGCTGCCACTGTGGAAGAGGCAGAAGCTCACACTCTTTCACTGGTGCATGATCCACTCCAGCTTCCGGTACTATCTGTTCCGGTAACCATCGACCTCGCATCGGACCCAGACCATTGGCCTACCCCAACTGTTTCTCTGCCCGTGACCTTGGACCAGCCTAGAGAGGGACCTTCCCAAACTCTGTTTCCTTTGGTTGTGTCTTCTGGCTGCCTGAGATGGTTCGCCTGTATCGAGCGCTCCTCAGGCTTTTTGCTGAGACCGGCCTCGATCAAGTGTGGCTCGCTCTCTGGGACATGCTGATAGAGTTAGATCGCCTCGATGTCGTGATCACAGGTACTGTGGTGTTCACGATGTTTCATTAGCCAGGGTGGACTTGCCCTTTTCATCTGCATCTTACATAGCCCGTTACGGTCACGAGTGTCTATGGAGAGGGCAGCCTGGCTCGTACTATTCTTATTCGCTGGCTTATCACGACCGATACCACCCCATCATTCATTGTTGGTCTCCATATCAGCCTCGACGCTCTCACTCTCCTTCATCTCTCTCCGAAAGTTCAAGATGGTCACCCTGTCATCCATCCTTCCTCTCCTCAAGCGTTGGGGCTGGTTTGCATCCATAGATCTGTAAGACGCCTACTTCCATATTGCCATTCGCCCCCAGCACAGGAGGTTTGCAGTCGATAACAGTACAAGGTCCTTCCTTTCGGCCTGTCCACTCCCCCCAGGGTCTTTACCAAGTGCTTGGCCCTTGTGGTGTCTTACCTCCGTATGAATCATGTCATGGTGTATCCCCACCTGGACAATTGGTTATTGGTGGCACCCTGCAAGCAAAAGTTATACGAGGACATTTATCTTACTCTTTCTCTGCTTTCCAATCTCGGCCTCAGGGTGAATCCCAAGAAGTCTCACTTGGAACGTATGCACATCCTCAATTTCATTGGAGCCACTCTGGACTCTACTTCTGCCATGGTGTTCTGCCAATGAAATGTGTGTGGGTACTGCGCCGAGCTACAGCTGCTATTCTGCACAGTCTTTCCATTTCCGCTCTTCGGATTCAGCAGCTCCTCAGCTACATGGTGGCCATGACCACAGTCACCTGTCTCGTTTCCGTGCCCGCCCTCTCCAACACTGGTTCCTCAGACACTTCGATCCTTTCCTCGACGACCAGTGTCGAACCCTTCGGATCCCATGTCCTATCAGGGACTCTCTCCGCTGGTGGCTGTTTCTGCACCATCTGCTGTCCGGAATGCCCTTTACTGAACCCCATCAATCCCTCACCATCACCACTGATACATCCCTGCTCGGCTGGGGAGCCCACTGCAATCACCTCTCCGTCCAGGATCACTGGACCAGACTGGAGAAACATCTGCATATCCACACCTTGGAGCTTCTGGCAATCTTCAAAGCCCTCCGGGCCTTCTGGAAACTCCTCATAGGACAGACTGTCCGGGTTTTGTCCGACAATACAGCAGCTATCTGCTACGTCAGCTGCCAGGGAGGCACCCAGTCATCCCTCCTGCTCCATCTCGCATTACAGATATGGGACTGGTGCGTCCCACTGCGGATCCACCTGATTGCAGTCCATCTACTGGGACGGGGCAATGCCACAGTGGACACACTGAGCAGAGACACAGCCTGCCATCATGAGTGGTCCCTCTCCAGCACCGCCTTTTGCCAGATAGTGTCCTGATGGATCACTCCATCCATCAACCTCTTTGCCATGTACCAGGAAGTGCCCCTGCTATTGCTCCATAGCCACATGGGACGCCACTTTCTCAGAGACGCATTCCAGTTTCCTTTAGATAAGGGGTTCCTTTACATCTTCCCCCATTTCCTCTCCTGGGCCAAGTGGTGGCTAAGATTGCCGCGGACAAGGCAGACACCATTCTTGTAGTCTCTTACTGGCTGAGACAACATTGGTTTTGGTGCCTTTTCACCATCTCTCCAGGGCCGCCGGACACTGCTTCCATGCGCGCCTGACCTGCTCTCGTACTCAGATAGTCGCATGTTTCACCCAGATCTCCCTTACCTCCACTTGTGCGTGTGGAGGATAATCTTCTAGACTCTTCTGCCATCCTGGCAGTTCTCGTGGCTGCTAGGAAGGAGTCCACTCATAGATCATATGAGTACAAGTGGCACAAGTTCACTGCCTTTGCAGATGCCCGCAGTGAGGCTCCTTCTCCAGCCTCCCTATCAACAATACTCCATTTCCCCCTGTCTCTACGTGAACAAGGGCTGGCCTTCTCCTCTCTTAAAGTCTGTCTCTCCACAATTGTTGCCTATCAACTATGTAGTTCTCCTTCCTCGGCTCTTTTTAGAAATGCTACAGTCAAGCAGTTCCTCAAAGGCCTTCAACACCTCTACCCTCCTGTCTCCCTGCCTCTTCCTCCATGGTCGCTGTCTCTCATCCTTTCCCAACTCATGCGCCATCCGTTTGTGTGATAATGGGGCTTCCCATTATCTAGACTTAGCTAAAAAGGGGGACACTTCCCTCTTCAGGTAAACCAAGGGTTAATAAGGTGTTGGGATTAGATTACATTTTAGTATGTGGTCAGCATCATAGGTCATGTGGTTCAGCATCACAGGTCATAGGGTGAGAACTGACCAATCAAAAAGGAAAGAAGTGAGCATCTTCAGGATGCTTCCAGATGCTTCCAAGGAGAAGTTATAAAACTTGGAGGCCATGTGGCCGAGAGATAACAGAGATAACAAAGGGATAACAACCAAGGAACCTCCTGGAGGGGGGTTCTGTGCCAGTAGCAGGCTGGAGGCCATCGGCCTCGCCTCCTGGCCCTTCCTTTAGAACATCTAATCCTAGGAACAACTGTGAGTAATTAGACTAAAGTTATCTAGTTGCGTTAGGGACTTTTCTGTTATTTTGGAGGCTGGCTGATCTAAAGAATGTATCTGTGCTTTCATATCTGTTCTTCTTGTAACTAAGCGTGCCTGGGAAGAGGGAGCTTCCCATGCGTGGTAATTTGCCTTATTTACCTACCTTTAATAAATACTTTCTGTAAAAGACCCTGTTTCTCTCCTTCCCACGCCAAGCTAGGTAGACTGGGGGGAAAGGAAGATCCTTAAGCTTAGGGATGTACGTGGTTGGACAGGGTCCCGCTGTACTGTCCAAGTGTCCAGATAATTCATAATTCAGCGGGTGGTGGCAGCGAAGATGAATTAATAGCTAAAATTCATAAAAGGCTGGAAAATACGTCCCAGCAGCACATGGGGTCACTTTCCAGCCTCACAGTTTGAACCTTTGGCCCTGTCTGATGACCATCTCCTCATTCTCAAGACAGCATTCTTGGTCGCCCTTACATCAGCTAGAAGGGTGGGGAACTGACTGTGCTACGTTCAGACAAACCCTTTCCGGTGTTTTTTCATAGCTTCAAGGTTGTCCTATGCCTTGACCTTTCCTTTCTCTCTAAAATCGTCTCCGACTTCCATCTCAACCAGGATATCATTCTGCCAACTTTCTGTCCTGAACTATCTTTGCCTCTTGACAGCTCTCTCCACTCACTCGACGTGCGCCAGGCACTAGCTTTCTATTTGCAATGAACTTCGACTTTTTGCCTCACTCCCCACCTTTTTGTTTGCTACAGCGGACACTGGAAAAGTCATAAAGTCTTCACTCAGCATTTTTCTAAGTGGGTTGTTCAGATGATTCACCTTGCCTATGAACTTGCCAAGCAACCACCTCTGTCTCCGCTTCATGCCCACTCTACCAGGGCTGTGGCTTCTTCAGTAGCTCTCCTCAAAGGGGTTGACCTGCAGGAATTTTGTCAGGTGGCTACGTGGTCGTGGCCTTTGATGTTTGTCCGCCACTGCTGCCTTGATTGCAGAGCCTGACGTGATGCTCGCTTTGGTTATGCAATGCTGTCCTCTGTTGTCTAGGACCTGACTGGTCATCCAGTGGTAAGCTACTTAATCTCCCATTGTGTGAGGCACAGCGACCATGAAGGAGAAGAACAGATTGCTTGCCTGTAACTGTGGTTCTTCAAGTGATCATCTGTGCCCTCACACACACACACCCAGCCTCCCCTTTTCAGGTCCCTTCCTTGACGGACTTCGAAACTGAGGAAAGACTGTTAGCTTGGCAGGACTGATCATGCTCAGTACTGAGTGGGGGAGGGGTTCCCACTAAGCTGCTCAGCTCTGGAACTTTCTGAAACACTACTGCGCATGAGCAAAGACTCCCATTGTGTGAGGGCACAGATGACCACTCTAAGAACCACAGTTACAGGTAAGCAACCTGTTCTTATTCTTCACTTGGACGCATCTTAACCATGACTGATTCCAGGTTCCTCTGCTATCTGCCCAAGACAAATCAGTCTGTACAGAAGGGAATAAACAGGTATAAAGAGATTAGACATTATGAATAACCTCACTCAGAAACCAATGGAAGAACACATCTACCATGATTTCTCACTCACTACACCTATTAAGTTAGCACAGCATAGTTGAAAAGAAGGTGTTCTCAGCAATAAACCTCTTGGAAATAAGATAAGAACAAAGTGAACCTACTATTGTCATTTTCACTTCATGCCGTTTTGGCCCTGCTAATTACAAATACAATCAAATAAAAACTAGATTCTGTGTGCATAGTATGCACATGCACATGCCAGATGACAATAGTACTGTGCATCTGATGAGAAGAGATCTGATCCACAAAACCTTCATGTGGTGCATTACATATTTTATAATAATTTTATGAATTTAATTTAATAGTCATTCAGTCGTACAAGTTTCACTGAGACCATACGCAGGTAATTGATTGAGAATAGTTATCTAATTGCCATTGAAACGATCTTTGGAGACATTGGGATTATAGTATAGCTAAGTGTGGTTTGTCAATATATGTCTTTCCAGAGCAAGCGAATGTGGTGCTGGCTAGGTCATAATGTTAATAAGCCAATTCACAGCATTCACTATTTAAAATGCCATAAAATGTTCTGTTGTGTTTTATTACAGCAAACTTACCTTGCTAACTCTCTGAGATAAATGTCAAATAACCTTATATCTGGTAGCAGTTGCCCAGGAGTACTTTATGTCATTTTGACGGTACAACCATTGCTGTATTCTAATGAGTGTGAAAGGGATACAAAAAAAATTGATTTTTGTCTTAATTTGTTACAGACAACAGTCATTGATTATGTGAAGCCATCAGACCTTAAGAAAGATATGAATGAGACTTTCAAGGAGAAGTTCCCTCACATCAAGCTGACACTTAGTAAAATAAGAAGGTAAAAATGCTGTGGAAGTGCCCTATAATGTATCTGGTACCTGACAATAACTCTTACGCATTCACAATCGCTACATAATTACAATTTCAACATTATCGTCACGATCATAGCCCCACACACACCTGTTTACCAGGCATCAGCTGTATGCGGAGGAAGAGGGCCATTCTAATGATAATGAGAACATGGTTGAATGGTGTTTCTGTCAGGTTGTGGCAGAGGGACTGGCCAGGAGAAGTTACTGAGTTTAGTAATTAGTTAAGTATAAGCTCATACAGGTTTCCAGCTCTGCTTTTCACAAAGTCTTTTTATGGCTGCCCAGTACCACTTTGTTCCTCATCCTCAGTCTAGATGGATTTTTTTTTTTTTTTAGAAGCATTGACATTGGGAACAGGCAGGAGGAGGGCAGGGGAAACCCATACTTTTGTGTGGGTTTCTGCAGTGTGTCTGCAGTGAACAGTGTAATCAGACTTGAGTTAGGAAAGAATGGCTTTCTGCTCTAGGTGGTATAACTGTAGGTGTGTGTGCCTGCCCACAACAAGCAAGGTAAACGGCAAGGAGTTCCGGAACTCTTTGCTGAGCAAGCCTGACCAGCAAAACGGAGAGAAAAGGGTAGGGAAAATAAGCCTTCACCAGCTACTCCTAGCATGTTAAAAAACATAGATCTGTAAGTTTGGCCACCAAAATCATAAAAATAATGGAGATCAGTGAAAGATAAAGACACCCCTACATGCATTTTGGAAGAAGCTTTCAAATGCTCTCTAGAAGGTTCAGAGTGTTTCTGTTTACTTGTTCAATGCTTATCTGAGTTGTTCATTTCATACATGCATGTTAGTTTTGAATAAAAAGTTTGCTGAAACATGTTTAGCTGCTCTTCTTTTTCGTGGTACAAGAAACTATCTCTATTATTTCTGTGCTGTTCCTATGTCTGGTGCCAGATTTTCTGTTAAGGAACAAATACACAGGAATACATCTATTTCATTAGCTGAGGCCCTCTTCACACGTTACCTTGTACGGCTGGCGTCATGGGGGTATCACACGAAAAGCCTCGTCCAGGAGGCACTCGTGTCCCCTCCACTTCCCCTCCGCACCAGCTCTGTGCTGGCCGGAAGGATGCATGAGCACTCTCGCTCCTTCCTTCTGCAGCACAGCTGGGTACTTTCCCAGGCTGCGCTGGGAGAGGAAGCATGATGGCCATGCGTTGGAAGCCTCTGCACGCAAGGCGTGTGGGGCACAGGAGGATCGCGCATCATTTTCGGCAACAAGCCGAAAGTGATATAATGTGCAATCACCATCTAATGGCCTTGGGAGCATCATGCGATTTTGAGGACGTCATGTGGAACAGTCCTCACAATCGTGCAATGCTCCCAAGGCCATTTCGCAACAGGACTGGCGTGCGTAAAGTTCCTGAGTTATACCTGTACAGTGAGATAATGGCAAAGTATGTCTGCACCATTCTCTCATATTTCCATTCTAGGACTTTTCCCTGGGTCACTTTCACTAATAGGACCTGAAAAGGCACTAGTAATGGGGCTTCTGATTGTTGATGTATTGCACCTTCCAGCAGTGCTAAATCAACTTACCAATAATCAAGAGTGGTGGGAGTTGGAGTCCAAGAAAATCTTGAGAGCTACACTTTCCCCATGCTTGCTCTGGATGACCAGATTTGTAGGATAACAAGTGAAGGAGAGGAAGAGTGGAAGCCCTAATGTTAGACCATAAGTTTTTCTTACTGAGAAGCCACTTTGCCACTCCACTCCAGTTCCGTTCCTGTTACCTTACATCCAGCTCTATCCCTTGTCTGGCAGAATAGGAGGTGGCAAGAGGAGGAATATAAAATTAGTTGCTCACAAAGCTGTGACTTTAAATGTGGACTTTTCAGTCTTCAGAAAGAGAGGGGGCAGATAATTACATACATTGAGATTACCATAATAGAGCATAAATGTTTCATCTCATTAACTAGTGTGTGCATTGCCTGGTTTTAAAAGCTCACTACATTAAAGATATATTTGCGTTATAATCTCTGGTTTTCTTTGACACTATTTTTTTCTCCTTTCAGCCTGAAGCGAGAGATGCGCAAACTGGCCCAGGAAGAGTGTGGTTTCGAGGAACCCACCGTGGCCATGGCCTTTGTCTATTTTGAGAAGCTTGCTCTCAAGGGAAAACTCAACAAGCAGAACAGAAAGTTATGTGCTGGGGCCTGTGTTCTACTAGCTGCCAAAATTGGCAGTGACCTCAAAAAGCATGAAGTCAAACATCTTATAGATGTAAGTATCCGTAGACTGTCTTGCTTTGGCAGTAAAAGGTAAAGGTGAAAGAAGACAGCTTGGGCAGTGGCTCTTATAAGAAGTATTGCTAAACTGTCATGTTTTCTTTATACTATTGTGGAAAACCTGTGGCTGTCCAGATATTGGACTTCAGTTCCAGTCAGTATCAGGCTATGGTGAAGCATAACAGGAATGGTAGTTCTGTAACATCTGGAAGATTAAAAGTTCCCTATCTCTGCATTGTATTACGTAATAGATTTTGTTTGAAAAGTAATTGAGAAAGACCAGGGAGACTTGTAAGTAAGATTGTAATATCACTTGTTAATAAGATTGGGAAATGTTATTTCATGTACTGCTGCACAACCAGTATCCAAATCAGTTTTGGCACTCAACTAGTATCCAAATGCCATAAGAAGCACTTTTTCTTTTCTAATTCTTATTTGGCTTTTCTTGATGTGTTACAGAAACTGGAAGAGAAATTTCGGTTGAACAGGCGAGAACTGATTGCCTACGAATTTCCAGTATTAGTGGCCTTGGAATTTGCTCTCCATCTACCTGAACATGAAGTCATGCCACATTATAGACGTTTGATCCAAAATTCCTAGCACTGGCTACCCTTCCAAGAACGGGGAGGGGTTTTAAAACTTACTTTCTGTTTAGCTCAGAAGAGCAGAATTTACTACTGGAAATGCAAAAATGGGACACAGATACCCCAAGACTCATTTTACTCCTTTCAGTGCAGCTTTTTGACAAGATATGAGGAATAAAGCAGTAAATTCCTTTTTTAAGACTCTCAGGCTACACAAACTATTTAACTACTCAGCGCTGACAGCAGATGAGTTGCATGTGAATGAGCAGTGGATGGATTAGATTCATACTACACGGACCAAATAAGAACTTCCTTGAGTTGTGTTTATCTTTTCTGCAAGAATGAGGATCTACAACAGCCTTCATTTCACCTTTCTTTTTAATTGTTCCATTCATTTATTTGGAACTTCATCAGCTTTTTGACAAGTGAGTGGTTTCCAGTATACTGAACAATCTTTCAAGCAGTGGCAGGTTGTGGTGGATTTCTTCACTGTGTCAGCAGTGTGCCAATCTATTTTTGTATCTGATACTGAAAGTGCACTTTTCCTGATAGTTTGGTGGATTGTTCATTTGTGAGGCAGTGAATGGGGTTTGGAACCAGGTGGCAGCCTTGTATCATTGCTACAGTACTGTTTACTAAAGACTGGAGACAACTTTTTGGGACCATCTGGAAAAAACAAACTACTGAAAGGGAGGGGTATGGTTTCATTTAAGTAACTTCAGGTGGTATTTTGTCATCCTTGATAATTTGATTTCTTCCCCTTTGTACAACTTTTCTTATATTTCTAAAGATTACACTACTAAAATACATACATACCACATACAAATTGACTCCATCTACAGCTAGTCTTATCTTTTCACCTTTGTACATGATGCCATTCTTATGCTGAATATGTGAGAGAGATGTCATTTGGCAGTCAGCTCAGTTTCAGCCACACACTAACCTCTGCAGTTTTTCCTCTGTGGAGATGGGTAGATTTGCACTCTGTAGTGTTTGTATTTTGTGCTCTATGTTAGAGTGCATTCCAAGGCACGTTGATGGTGCTGTATGTTTAAACAGTGTTTTCTAAAATGAATTTGGCTATTTCCATACTAGACTGTTATAGTGCTATTATTCTACTTTCAATATCCTATGGAATCCTGGAGTTTGCGGTTTAAACTAAACTACAAACCCTAGGATTCCATAGGATGTTGGAAGTGGAGTAATAGCACTTTAACAGTCTCGTAGGGGCAGAAATGGCCATTGTCAAACTGAGGAGCAGAATTGGCAACCTGGGGCCTTGACACCAGAAACACACCCCACGCGGGTAATTCTTGCAGTTGTTGCATTACTGTTGTTTTTAAATAAAATAGGCTGTACAACATCAAATTTGAAAAACGAGGGCACTAAAATTGCTACATTTTTTCATACTTCTCAGATGTTTTACTGTTCTGGAATCTTGTAGTACCTTAACTGTGTTTGTAAAGTACCAAATCCAGGCTGGAAAAGCTCAAAATCCAAATAGAATCGTCTCTGTGTATTCTGTTTTCTAAATACATGTATATGTGTATAACTATAATGTATAAAAACATATGGGAAGATAATGACAGCTGGATGTGCTTGATGATATGCTAGAGGCCATGCATCAAAGAATTAAACAGTTATTTTTATATATGGTTAATGTACATGTCCCACTTTTTCCAGTATTGATTCACTTGATGCAGTCCATGACTGGCACAAAAATTTCAATAAAGTCAAGTAGTTTATTGTTTTAAAGTGTAATACAAATTAATTGACCACTAGTAGTGTGAAACAAGAACATTCACTATTCTTTTCCCCCCTATCTATGCCAGTCAGTAGTGACATGTGCAATGACAGAAAGTGGAAGCAGAAGAAATAATACATATAAATACAATCATCTTTTTAAAAAAATGAATAGCAATTATTTTGCTGTAGCTGTTCTTTCTCTTTTTTCCCATTTCAAATACATTATTCCTCCAGAATCACATCTGTTTCTTGAAACTAAGCATCAGTTACTGGTGCTATACATTTCATTCCTTTTGGCTAGTTTTCTTGGCTAATTAGCCATGTGTCTTCCAGTATACAACTCAAGAAACTACAGCCAATGTGAAAACCTCTGTAGCATCAGTCAAGTACATCAAATAAATTTATAGCATGTTGATTTTTTTATTTCTATAACTCAATAAGAATGTAGTGAGTCTTTAGTGGAAGCAAGAATAGAAAGGTTAAAAATAAAACTTGATCTGTACATTTAAATAAATTCAGACATAGCCCCCAAAATGTATAATCTGTGTAGCTTCAAGACTAAAAAGCATCCTGCAGTGTCCTGTTTACCTAATACAACCATGAATATTATTAAAGATGGTGGGTCTGAAAGCCAGCTTTATGGGGGAATCTGGTTTAGCTGTTAACCATGGGCCTATTAGAGAGAGGAAAGAGCAACTGCACAGTTTGGGAGCTGCTTATGAATAAACGTGTGGGATTGGATAGTTCTTTGTTTTATTTTCATCATTCTTTGATTGCAAAATTAAGAGTGGAGAATAGTAGTACTGTACTTGCTGGTGTGTAAGACTCACTTTTTCCCCCCTGAAAAATACTGTTTGAGAATGGGGTGTGTCTTATACACTAGTATATCTTATATGCCAGCAAATAGTGTTTGCCAGTGTATAAATGGGGTGCATCTGCCAGTGTATAAATGGGGTGCATCTTATACACAGGTGTGTCTTATACACCAGCAAATGTGGTAACCAGTAGTCCGGAGGAGCACTCGACTTTGAGTTGTTGTTGTTGTTGTTGTTGTTATTTATATCCTGCCTCTCCCGACGGATCAAGGCGGTACTACAACAGTATATCAAATACATTAAAAGCAATTAAAACATAACCCATCCTCCCCACCCACCAACCCATCTAAAACCCCCTAAAACACATTAACTATTAAGAACAAGAGGACAGTTGGTGGGAGGCGGTGAAGTACTAGTCTGGGAAGGCCTGTCGGAAGAGAACAGTCTTGACTGCTTTTTTAAAGCAGTCAAGACTGGTAATATGCCGGGTCTCTTCCAGCAGGCCATTCCATAACTTGGGAGTGATAGAAGAGAAGGTCCTCTGGGTAACCGCAGCCAACCTAGTTCTGACTGGCTGCAGTAAGTTCCTCCCAGAGGACCTTAATGTGCGGGGCGGATTATATGGGAGAAGGCGATCCTGCAGGTAGGCTGGCCCCAAGCCATGAAGGGCTTTAAAGGTAAGAACCAACACCTTGTACTGTGCCCGGAAACTAATAGGCAGCCAATGTAAAGACTTCAGAATTGGTGTTATATGGTCAGTTTTAGATCTTCCGGTGACCAACCTGGCTGCCATATTCTGAACTAATTGAAGTTTCCGGACTAAGCACTTGGGTAGCCCTATGTAGAGCACATTGCAGAAGTCAAGCCATGAAGTTACCAGCGCATGCACCACTGTTTTTAGGTGTTCCAGCTCCAGGAAGGGGCGCAGCTGGCATATCAGCTGAAGCTGATAGCAGGCACTCCTGGCCGCCGCATCTATCTGAGCTGTCATCTGAAGTGGCAAGTCCAGGAGCACCTCCAAGCTGCAGACACAATCTTTCAGGGGAAGTGTGACCCCGTCTAGAACTGGTTGACGAACCTCCATACCTGGGCTAGGGCCCTTAACAGCGAGTACCTCCCTCTTATCTGGATTCAGCTTCAGTCTGTTTTTCCTCATCCAGTCCATTACTGCTTCAAGGCATTCGTTTAGAGGCGAGATGCCACCCTTAGTTGATGCTATTATCCAAGGCATGGAGAGAGATATCTGGGTGTCATCTTCAGTACTTCTGACTCCATGGCCATTTCCACACTACACTCTTATAGCATGATTATTCCACTTTCAACATCCTATGGAATCCTAGGGTTTGCAGTTTAGGGAGGGGCCAGCTGGCTCCTCCCTAAACTGCAAACTCCAGTATTCCATAGGATGTTGAAAATGGAATAATTGTGCTATGAGAGTGTAGTGCAGAAATGGCCCATGTCAGATTTTGGCAACTGAGGACAAAAGAATCTCAACACTGGAACTAGTCTAGTTGGGAATAGCAATTGGATTGAAGCTTCTGTTGCTTGTGTTCAGCCACAGTACTCACCCCTCTGGATAGAACTATGTCTTTCTCCTTATGTCATGCTGGGGAGATCAAGTGCCATCCAGTGTTGCAGCATCTCAGTGGAATGACAAGGGGGTGGGATTTCCCATGAAGAAGCAGAAGGAACAGCAGAGGGTTGAGAAGGAGAGAAGCCAGTCTGAAGCAGAAAGCAGCTTGTTTGAAGTTGGCTTTTGCTCAGCTGAATTGATAGAGTGCTAGAAGTAGCAAAAACAGACACCATTTCTTTGCCCCTACATTTAAAGATCCATTTTCAGCTATATTCAGTACCTGTTTAGGTTAGATGTGGGGAATGTGTGTTGTCCGACTATTCCACCATCAGCCTGAGCCACCATCAGCTTTTGCCAGCACAGGTATAGAATCATAAAAGTTACAGTCCAGCAATTTCTGAAGGGCCACAAAATGCCCACCCCTGGTTTAAGAATTGGTATTACATTAGAATTAATATTCCTTCCCCTGCCAGACTCTATTCAGACAGACATGATTAAGTAGGATAAGCAGAAAGTGAATGAGCATGGTGCCAGTATCTGTCTGTCTTGCGTAGTACAAATTACTGTTCGAACCCTTTCAATATATACATGTAAATACATGTCAGGCCATGACATCACAATTTAATCTTACTCTTACCTCTTTCTGTTGTATTTTACCATCCAGTCTTCATCTGTAAGTCAGGATTCATGAATGACTTCTTGATTGTTGGGAAATTCATGATTTGGAAAAATATGCAATTGTTTTTGTTTTCATTTTTATGTGTACAAAACATATTTTAAAAATGAAACCATTTAAACACTCACTTTGAAGCATAAGGTGAAGCACTTTGAAGGCATAGGGTGATGAACTAACAGAAGCACCTCTCCTTTGTTTGTCCCCAGTTCTATGAAAACAACAAAAGGGCAAACAGAAAACATTTTTTTGTTGTTATGGCCAAGAGATGACTTGTAAATAATCCCATTTTTTTCATTCAGATATGGTCTTGGGGAACAATAATTCCATATTACTCTTCAGATCAACTTGGAGATTATATACTGCACACTGTATTGTATAGGTTATTATTTTGAGATTTATTTTCCCCACTTGCACCCTAAGCAAGTAAAGCTGTTATAAAAGCGCTGTGTGTAGTGTTATACATACTGCATGGGGGTAGACATGGGTTAATAAGTGCTATTATTCAAACATATTAGCAAAATTAAATAGATCCCCTATACTGGTATTATTATGTTGCATGAACATTTGTTACTTGAAGGGATTTTACAGATTCTCTAACCTAATTGCTTTTTGTAATTGTAAAAGAAAAATAGTTTAAATTAACAAAAGAACTAACCATTGGTTAATGCCTATAAACCTACATAAGGAATACAATTTAAAGACATAAGAGAAAATGAAATGTAAATTGATGACAATGGAGAGTTCTGGTACTGAAAACTCTTTTGCTGAAAAGAAGTAGCAGTAAAGATGCTGGTAAGACAGCCCAGTAGTTTTTGAGTAGAGGTAAACTTTGGTTGCATTTTATCATGCATTTTTAAAATACAAATATTCCAAGAACTGAAATGTTCTAACATCCACACAATAACATTCTGACATTCCCCACAACAGAAAGACTGGGCGACTACAGATCATCATGGTACTGCATATCTATAGCTGATTATTAAAGAATGTTGTACTTAATCAGTTTCTAACAAGATACAAGTGAGTTGCTTATAGGATGAGGGACATGCTTATCATTTCATCTTGTTAATTATAAAGATCTACAGTAGGTTTTACCCTGGTAGAATTGCTGTGAAACTCAAGCTAAGTTTTATGTTCTGCAAATATATCACCTAATAATCAATATTTCAAAGGCGACTTTTTTAATAACAGCATGTTCAAATAATAGTAAAACTGCACTATGACAGCATTTGCTGAGTGATGAAACATACTACTAAAGTGCTAAATTGAAGCAAACTTTTGTAGCTTTTCCAGGGTAATTGTGTCTGGAGCTATGAAGAGACACAGAAGAAATACGACTGCAATTAAACAGCTATCTCTGTGTATTAGTCTAGGACTGATAATCTTTCAATGGAATAGGGAATTTCCAGATTTAAAGATACACTTCTGGTAAGCCAAAGGAGTCTGATTTTTTTTAATTTATTGAATGTATATCTCACCTGTCTCACATCTTGGGAGTCACATGATGCCTGTAACTAGCCTGGCCACGACATTCTGGACCTGTTCAAGTTTCCCAACAGTTTCCAAAGGTGGCCCCATGTACAACATGTTACAGTAGTCCAAAAGGTATTGCAATCAAGGCATGTTTCACTATAGCCACATCTGACTTCTCAAAGAACATGCACACCTGGCACATTAGTTTTAGCTGTGCAAATACACTCCAGGCCATCTGGGTGTTCAGGCTCAGATCTGAGTCCAAGAATGCACACAAATTGTGAACCTGAGATTGCAGGGGAAGTGTAACCCCATCAAGCACAGAACAAACCCCTATTCCCTGATGTTAAAATGATGCTAACATAAGAATAAAAAAATTGTACAAATTGGTAGTGGAGCTAGAATAGACCTGTTTAGTGAAGACCTATTGCACTTCTTCGATGCATGAGTGGTGCCTAACTTGATTCCCATTTTAATAGCCTAGACCCAGCCTGTTTTCCTGAAACAGCTCCTAGGTATTTGAAGTTAAACTCTCCATTTTGTTTCCACTAACTTTGTTCAGTGGAAGCAAATGGTCATAAACATACTTATTTTAAATGCTAAAACTCAATTTATCTACATAGCTGGATGAAGTCTGAATTGCTGCTGCTGTTGCTGCTTCTTCTTTCTTTTTTCTGTAATAGACCATCTTTTTTTTAAGTGTTCCACCAAATGAAAAGGTCCAGATGCCAGTAAAAAGTTTTCATAGGCAGCTAAGACAGTCTGTATGTATCCCACATCTACTGATCAGTGATGGCGATAAAGAAGACAGGACTTGTAAGCTATCATGGACGACATGCAACCTCAGAAAAGGTCATTTACAGTGATTAAGAGGTAATCAAGCTGCTGCGTTTTTGAAGACCTTTCCATAGTTTTTGGATTATAGGAGGCTTCCCCAACCTAGTATCCTCTACACGTGTTGGAGCAAAAGTATCTAACATTCCCCAGAGATGATGGAAATGAAGCCCCTAGCACTAAGTTTGAGAAAGCTGCCTTTACAGGAAAAGATCAAAAATATTTCCAATTCGTCATACACACACATTAACTTATGGTTGTCAACCAATTTTTAGAACATTCATTAAAGACCAGGCTTTTAACAGGAAATTTGAATAGTTTAATATGTAGTATGTTAAACCAAAATCTCCATATAGGAATCCATTTGAGAGAGGGAATGAAGTATAAGAAATACAGCATGGTTTAATAAAATTTCTTTTCCATCAATGATGTTTTAAAGATGACAGACTCAAGGGACCCATTAATACTGAAAGTCTAGAATGAGCAATATAAGTTAAAGCTCATGTCACAAAAAAGAGGAAAAAAAGAATCTCTTAATTTTAAAAACCCCTCAAAAGAAATTATTAATGAGACTTTCACTGCAATCTTATAAAGAAAGTTTATTTCCCTTTGAAGCCAGCTGTGGCTTGATGCCCTGGATACCATAAATTATACATATCAATAGCATACATTATATATGGATGCAGCACATAAATAGTTGTAGAATACGTTCTTTGCATGCCACTGCCACCCCCTCAGATTTAACTCCAGGCATCTCCAGCTTTAAGCCTTATTGGTAAAGAGCAGAATTTAGACTATTAAATTTTGGATTATGCCTCACAGACCTCTTCCAAGCCAGCATGGCCAATGGACAGACACCAAGTAAGTTTTCCAAGGCCTGCCTAAGACTCTAGAAAGCCACTACACTCCCTGGATATTACTGGGCTTATTATTTGCTATCACATCTGCCTCTGCTTATGGCAACTCAATGAATGAAACCTCCAAGAGCTCCAGTCATCAGTAGCTCTGCTCAGGGTAGCAGGGTAGATGGACATAATGATCTCATTCAATGTAAGATGTTTTATCTGTATACTAGTGTATATACCTGGAGCTGCCCAGGATTTTATTTTCTCATAGGTAATACTTGTTAGAAAGATTTGAGATTCTGTATCTCTAATTCTCCAAACTGTCTTGTCCAGTACCTGTAACTTTTCCCCATATTCCTCAATCCAATCTGTATTCAGAGTTATTAACATACAGAGGTTGAGTTCCTGAAGGAATACACTGCCCTTCCCCTTGCTGCTAGGCCTCATCTCCATAGCAACTGGCCTATTTGGGACAAAGTTGACTGAGGCCCAAGAACTCTCTGGCTGAGAGTTCTAAAGGCCCCTCCCTAAACTGCAAATCCCAGGATTCCATAGAATCTTCTTAGGCAGCCAACCATATGAGGTCTTCGCCTGACACAGCCAAACAAACTTTGACATTTATATATTGCATAATCAAATATTCCATAAGGAGATAGGAAGTGTCTGTCTATCAACCTCAAAGTATGGTCACTATATATGAGAAATATTCCAACATACATCCAGCTGGATGTATGCAGTTTCTTCATGTGAGCAAGAGATGCTGTCAATAAGGCTCCAACCTTGTATGAGAGAGCTGCACACCCATATCGCTTCTCACATGCACCAAATGTGTGACTAACCATAGCATTTCAAAATGCTATGCAAGAGCTGCATCTTGCCCAAACCCACATGCCAGCTGCAATGAAGAACATTTGGGAGGCAGAGTTATAGAACAGAAAAGAGTCTGGATATATAGTGGCACAACTCCAAATCTTCAACCCATGTTGTCAACAAGATAGCTGGCAGGCGCGAAACAAAAAGCGAGAGTGAAGACAATTTCCTCCCCCAAAATGATACCAAGGCCATTGTAAATTGGTGACTTCTGTTCTCCTTTTCAAATAGGCAGACTGACTTGAAGAATTGCATAACCATGTTTCAATTAACACTTTCATAATATCTGCTCAACTATGTGCCTTTTGGAGCTTAGCTGCATAGAGTTTTGTTTTTCGCTTTGCACGAGACTGAGTAATAATTGAACAGAGCAGATGATTCACTTCTTTTGAGGGCATGGAGAATGGCAATGACATATCTGATGGCACTGTATCATGCAGCTGCCCAGAAGCAAAACAGCTGGGGACATGGTAGAAGAAATTCAAAGGCCAATATAAGCTATGTGAACAGCTTGCATTCAGATGAAACTATTGCAGACAGCTTCAGAACCACAGGTGGGGACAGTATAGTGGCAGTTACTATGTAGATGTCAAAACTAAAAATAGCAGACATTGCACCTATTCCAAGATGTATGAATGTTTGTATTTCTTCTAATAATAACCAGACATAAGAGAAATGCATATGAGTAAAGTTTATTTTTTAATGATTTTACATTCAGTGTAGCTTTGATGTGACAAAAGGATCTAAGCTGGGATTTTCGTAGGTCCCTGGACACATATCAGATTGTGGTTTCTTGTTCCCATGGTGAGAACAAATGTCTCAAGCTTGAACTAAGCAAGTCAGATTCTGACCTCTGGCAACATAACGCAGAGAGAAGAACTGAAGATGGAAGTATTGGAAGAACTCCAGTAGTTCCATCATACTGGAGAATAAACCAAACCCATGCCAGTTACTATTAGATTTACTTGAGATATTAACAGTATGTTCACAGTGTTTGAGGTCACTTGGCCCTTGGTACTCACTACAACCCCCAAAATACAGACACATTCCATAATAAGCTTTTCTTGTGCTGTGGAGCAGTGAAGGATATTTAGATCAATCCGCAACTCAATAAAGGGAGCATCCAACAGAATTGGTACTTCTTTGCAAGGTATGTCACAAATAATAATGTTGCTTGTGCTCATCGCTGCCACTCTTTGATGTGCTTATGCTAAAGACCAACAGGACTTCCTTATAATCAGGTATGCACAGCTATAAAACATAATCACTTTAACATCAAATGGCCATGACATCAAATGTGACTTCAGCATGTCATCTGTTTCTGTCTCTCTTCACCAGGGTTCAGGAACTTTTAACTTTCTTGGATTCCAATTCCCATCATCCCCAGCCAAGCTGGTCAATGGTGCGGAATAATACAGCATTCACAACAGCAGGACATCACCCCCTTTTAAAAGCCCTGTGGTGGCTTCTGGTATTTAATAGGTTAGATCAGATGCCACAGCTTGGAAAAGTTGCTTTTTGATCCCAGCCGGCTTCTCCTTACCTTCTACCTACTTTTTGAAACAGCAATAGTGTGTGAGAGGGACAGGTCTCAAGATACCACTGGATCAAAACTGTGAGGTGCTAGATGTGTGTAGTACTTGCAGGGTGCTGGCCTGTCCCATGCAATCCACATACTTTTGTTTCTTCATTTTCTTTTTTCCAGAACAGTATTAGATAGCACACAGGGAAGGAGTACACATACTAGAAATGTGTGGTCTAGGATAAAGAGAAATACTGCCACTCCTGCAATTTGTAAAGACACACTGCTCCTGCAGTGCAGTACAGCTGACATAACCATTCGTCAAACTTCATCTTGCTATTCACCACACTGTATGGTGCAGAAGAGAGACATGTGTGGCATGAAGGCTGCAGTCCTATACACACTTACCTAAGAGTAAGTCTCATTGAGCTCAATGGGGCCTACCTCTGATTCGACATGTGTAGGACTGCACAATACACCAATTGCCCACCTGCACACCATCATTGTAGCTACTTTTACTTTTTTACATTTATTTTCTCTTTTCATCTGTTGTTAATGTTACTCCTGATGGGAATTATTTATCTGTTTTCTTTTTTTCATCATCGTCCTGACTCCACCTTTGCATTCATGTGCCAGTCCTTTCAGTGTAGAGCAGCAAGATTTCTGCAAACCCACCAAGAAAAAGGCTGCAAAGAAAACAAAGGATAAATTTTTATTAACAATTCACTTATATCTAGATGTTGTCATTAAAAATGTTCAATTTCCATACTAAAGTATTTCCTCATCATTAGGTAACAGAGAGATAAATCTGGGTTGTTTGTGGAGATTAGAACAGCATCCCAGTTCCTGGAACTTGAAGTCACCTACAAAATTGATAGCAATTAAAGGAGCAAAGGAACACTTCACAGCCAATGATCTTTTGGCATATAGAAAGAATGAAATTTCCCATTTGCGGTAGCTGGAGAGTTTTGCAACACATTCCAAGCGCTGGTCCCAGAAACCTTAGCTTCCAATTTTCTTCCTGGCGACAGCTCTACCAGAGCTCTATACAACATTAGAACCATATAGGAAATCTGGTGTTTTGAGCTACAATTGCCATCTTTCCTGATCATTGGCCATAGTACTTGGGGCTGATGATAGTTGTAAACTCATTTCCTCTCATCTCTCTGCCAAACAAATCCCACATACTTTGGAAAAGGAAAAAGGTGGTCTTTGTAGTTGTTAGTAGATCTAAGAGTTTTTGAAATAAGAACCAAGGTTCAGAATGAGCTTAACAGTTGAAGAGCTGAATGTCTAGGTTCCTACAAGAAAGCAAGAACAAGTTTCTGTTCTTTCTCCTAGAATTCTCTCTTGTTGTCATAGTCCAGTACGTGTCTGAGCACATGGAAGTAATGTCCTACAAGAAATAATATTACTTCTAATGCATTACTTTTGGGGATAACATGGGCATAACACATCACTTTTTGCAATGTAACACAACTGCTGTTAAAAGTGGCTCTTTGTGGGAGGGGGATGCAATGAGTAACACTTACTTATTGTAACTTATTATTTGGGGAGAACAGGAAGAAATTACTGCTTACATTGAACTATTCCAAGTGGCCAGAGACTCCCCCCCCATTTCTTCCTTTAAACCAAAGGTCCTACACCAACAGAGCAGAACATGCCTGCTGCTGACAGTATCATTCAGAACAGACAAGATATGGTTTTCTAGTGCTCTAGATTACACGTAGACCCTCCACACATAGAGAAGATCTCCAGAATATTGCTTTCCAGGTGAGAAAGATGGAAAGACATGAGGGTGGGGTAGCATGTTCCCTCGCCTTGTATGTTTAGTTTATAAAGCCTGAAAGGAAGCTTTGCGCCTAAGCTGGAATTTGAAGCCATGTCACGCCTGCTTAAGGTCAATGTTCTAGCCAGTACACCATGGTGTTGCTTTTGGCAATTTCCTCCTGCCATGTCAAAACTGGAGCTATTTGGCATCTTAATTTTTAGTCAAAACAGAATTGTGTAAAGAATAGAAAGCTTTGCATTCTTTATAGAACAAGCTCACCAAAGACTCACAAAGGAGCCTTCACAATGGATTGGGTAGATTTCCTATTTCCCCTTTATATAACAATCTGTCAGATTGGTGTATCAAACTATGGCAGCCATGCAAACCAAAGGCACATGCTTATGTCCTGGCATCGTTCACATATCATCATTCTAGTAATGACATTTCCTGCAACCCTGCACTAATCTGTGAGTGACACAGCCAGGACAAAGGAATCCAGAGGTGGCTTGAGTTCAAAGGCACCACCTTTTGTTTCTAAACACTTCAGCCCACAGTTCATATATCTTGAGCAAGGGCAAGCCATGTCTCCTAGTCCTTTCTAATGTCATATTCAAGAAGAATCAGCAAAATGTTGGCTCAGTTCCACATTCCCCACAACAATCAAATGTTATGACCTTCCATTTTAGCCCCAAGGCTTAGTTTATGAAACAGCAAAGCTTCTTACAAAACTTTATAAATAATACAAAGTTTTGTACCATTTATTATTAAGATAGCCTCCCCGCACCACATTATCCACCCCAACATGGCAAGAATGCAAAGCTGTCTGGATTTTAATAGCATTATACCCACTTAAATTCTTAACTTTCCTGGTCTGTTTGTAAATCACCAAGTTCCACTGTTCCTGAAAGGCAGACTGTTATATAACCATGGTAGAGTATAACCATTTTATAATTATACCATTATTTCTTGTAAGTCCAAAAGACGGAGGCAAGAGCTCAAATACTGACAACTTTTTGCTTTGTGCGGAAGGATGATAAGGACACAGAGAGAAGCAATTCTGGTGCACTTTCTTAGAAAGAAGTCCTGCTGGACTTCGATGGTACTTGATTCTGAATAAACAGGCATAGCATCAAACACCTGCGACAAGAGCTTCTAGCAAAAATTTTAAACTAACAGTCCACTTACTTGGATTTGAACAATAGCAAAAACAACAACAATCAACCAACCAATGAAACAAACAAACAAACAAACAAACACCTCACTTCCTTTTCCTCAAATGGATATTAAGGTGTTCCCACAAATTTCAGTTTCTGCTACTAATGCTCCACATGACCCTAAGGTGAATCCTGCTGAATCAGCCCAAAGGTCCATCAAGTCTAAGCATCTTGTTTCCTTTAGTGGCGAAACAGATGCCTCTGGTAAGCTGGAGCAAGGTTACGAGCACCAGTGTTGCACCTTACTATCTCTGAAACAGGGGTTCCATAGAAAAACACGGTGACTAGCAGCCACTGAAATCCTCCTTTTTTCATCGTCTCTGTGACTCGCACAAAAGAGTCACCTGCACCTATGCAGTGTGTGGTTCGGAACCTTCTAGAGCTTGATGACAAACATTTTGGCAGGAACTCTGCTCCCACCCCGAAAGGCGATAAAGCCACCTTCCCCCCAAAACTCTCAGTTCCTTCTTGTCTGCCATGATAGCAGCACCATTAGGAGCCTTCTCAGAGTGTATTTCACAGTTTTCATATTTACTTCAGCTTATTTCACAGTTTACAGCTTGTTTGTTCATTTTGGCTTGGTGACTTTCTCGAATGGGACTGATTAACGCACCTGCTTTTGGTTGACAGACGAATGGCTATGATCTCTCCATTAAATGCTGCTCTTCTTGTGGAGGCAAGATCCAGATAAGGACAGACACTCCAAGTGCCTTCTGTGTCTGAGAGAAGGCCACAACACTGGATCTTACTCTCACTGTCAGCTCTTCACCCTGCAAACGAGGTGTAATAGAGCAGCCAGACTCAATGCCCAACTCTGGGATAAGATACTTAGTGCCTCTGACATGTATGCTCAGAACAGGCTGCTGCACACTGCTTCAGCAACTGTAGCTCATCCGAAGCAACAGATGATTAAAGAGCACCCTCGGCACTGTCTGTGTCATCTTTGGCTTCGAGGTCGGCCTCATAGCCAAGGTTCTGAACTGCACACTGCGCAGGCGCAGATGGGTATTCATATGAGTATTCATGTGAGTTCACAGATGACCACTTGAAGAACAACATTTACAGGTAAGGAACCTGTTGTTCTTGAATATGCCTAAATTCCTTGTATAGCCACCTAAGCCAGTGGACCTGATCACATCTTGTGGGAGTCAATTCCACAAACTAGTATTAGGTAAATATATACTTATGCCGTGACTCTACTACCACCACCCATTTCATTGGGCAACTCTGAGCTGCAGTACTACAAAAGAAAGAATTGCTCTCCTTCCACTTTCTCCACACGATATCCATACTTCTATTATGTCAGCATTACCTGCATTAATCATGAACAATAATAAGCTATACAGTAACTCCTAAAACATTTAATGGGACTTTATGATCCAGCCCCTAAACCATGGAAGGGCGGGGAGCACCTTCCAAAATGAACTACATCCCACTCTCTCATGGCTGGAAGAAAGAAGACGCAGAATAAGTATCCTGGTGCTTCTTTGAGAACAGGCTGTACAGTCCATCCTCCACATTCAGGTGTTTCTCTTTCTGGAGGACTTTGTAGCTTCTGGTTGACTGGTTCTCATCCCCGACTCCTCCTCCTCCTCAGTTTTCCAAAGTAAACCACTTCCCACGGACATAAATCTTTGATCCTCCTCGATCTCTCTCCCGCCTGCCAGCAGCCCATCCTGTCATTTCCTTAAAATTTAAACCCTTAAAGACAAGTTTAAAGTCTTTACCAGCCATAAGAGAATGGGGTGTAGCTTTCTTTTGCAGGTTCTTCCTGCCCTTTCATGGTTTAGCGGTTGGTTCAAAACTGCTTACTCATGAGGAAGCCACCAGGATAGGACAACTCAAGAAATGTTTAATGTTTTAGAAATGAGAAAACAAAAGAACATAGTATGGATATCCAAAGGAAATGTACAATAGCTAATTTTTGTGTGTGTGAAATACTTACCAACAGGCTGTGGGCACATTCATTGTAATTTCAAAGAAGAATGGGGATAGGGCAGCTGTGATAATCTACGAAAGTAACAAGATGGCAGTTTGTTGCATCAATTTCTTCCATGTCAGTTCACAAGAAAACTAAGCATTATAAAAAGCTGCTGAGGGAAGGAAAATGAGTAAAGACGAATACTTTTTAAATACAGGCTTCCAGGTTTAACTGATTTATGATGCAAACCAATGGCATTCAGAAAGTTATTCCAGGATCCACAGGATAATGCAAACCTCCTGCTCTGTGAGTGGATAGAAAACCTGTCCATGATTCTTGCATATGAAAATCTCTGATGGGCTAAAAGTTGTTTTTATGTTGATGTGTTCAATTTTATATTCATTGAAAAAACAATACATGTTTATTGATTCTCAAGGCTTTTTTCTTCTTTCTTTTGTCAAATTATTTATGTGATTAATATTTTCAGCATAACAATTCATACAGAAATAATTCACATCTGAGAAACCCGACACAAAAGAATACACAAGTTAAAGAGATCCAGGCAGGCCACATGCATGTCAACTCTCTCACAGTAACAAGAATTAGGCTAAAGCATCTCTCAGGTGTTCCCACCCCACAAAAAGGACATATCCTTGATCTTCAATAGTTTTCAGCCACTCAAAACATTCAAGGAATTGCCACTCTAGCTGATTGTGTGACTGTATTGCTTGTGAACAGTCTATTAGCAATAAACACCAAACATGCCAGGACCATAAATGTAAGGACAATTAGCTTAGGATGTTATAAAACAAGGGGGAGGGGGTGGATATGCAGCTGACAGGCTGCCTGCAGTCTTCCTACCCATTTTTGCCATTCTCACCACCAAAGCTGGCACCATAAAAGCAAAAATGTGGTGGCATAGAGTTGGTGATGTCAAAAGCAATCATTTCTGCTTTTCGTCAAGGTAAGTGTTGGGCATAGGCTTGCTAGAAGGAAAATCGCAGACTGTACCCTTAAATATTGTGTAGAAAAGAGAATTTCAGCAGGTATTGTTCTTTATCTGGTTGTGTGAGGAGCAACCTCTGCTGAAATTCCTTCCAGCACATCCCCATTAAAGATACAGGAGCAGTCTTTAGTTTTCACTGTGGCAACACTAGCTGGGGAGCATGCATCCTGATTCAAGCCAAACCAGTCACAGAAGCATGATCAAAGCATGATCAAAGTTTACAACCAGCATGAGTGGAGTGCAGCCCAGGGGGAACATGATTCCCCCAGAGCCATTGTTGACCCCCAGGCACAGCCCCCAAATAAGAAAAAAAAAATTGCCCCTAAAACCTAGACAGTCAGGTTCTACTTACATTCTAGGCATACCATCCAGTGCCCACTGGGACCACAATTTGGCACAGATCCAATGCTTTAAATTTTTTTTAAAAAGTAAGTCTCTAGCCCTTGTACAAATTGAGATAAGGGGGAAACTGTGGAGATACTCTTTTTGGAAATTATTCTTCTAGAAACAAGTCTACCCAGTGAGTAGCGTAAGCACTACAGGACAAGAAGGAAGCAAGGGCCACCCTAGAAGGACATGAGGTGAGATGAGATGATGGAAAGAGTGGGAGAGGCAGGAGAGCAAGTGGTGCAGATGCGCACTGCAAGGGGGCAAGGTGAGATAAGGGAATGAGTAGGAGGAGAGAGAAGGAAATGAAGGTGCAGTGGCAGGTTATACAGAAGGAGACAGGTAGGAATGATGAAGGGAAAGGTGCAAGAAAGGCAGATGTGGTGTCACAGGGCGAAGGAAGGAGGGAAAGAGTAGGAGATGCAGTTGCAGAGTGCAAAGTACAAGGGCGGGGGGCATGACAGAGGCATCAGGTATGTCCAGAGAGGGGTGGGACAAGTTTGGAGCAGAGTGATGGAGGTAAGGCAGCAGAGTTCCTGGTGGAGGAGGAGAACAGTGCAATTCATTGCTCCCATTATCTGCTCTGAGATGGTCAACCTCAGGATGATACCCAGATGAAAGATGACAGCGGGAAAGGGAGAGGGTTGATACAAGTTTATTAAGGTAGAGGCTTCATGTAAATCTTTCGGGTCTGGGGCAAATGCATCCAAACAATGGTAAAGAAAAGACGGCCTTTTTTTTAATGGATTAATTTCACATTTATTTGTATTGGGAGTATGATATGGGCATTTGAACTTTTTACTCAAACAAATGTCCTACTAAATTAAATGTACATAAGAAAGGAATACCATTTACCTCAACAATATGAACTGTTCAGAGGGGGGAAAAAACCCAGAAGCTACAAGGGTGAGGATGTACGAAGGATTTATGCTGAGGAGAAGTACAAGAATGGCATCGAGGGTGGAAACACATCTCCCACATTGGATTGACACTTGATTTGAAATTTGTTGCTGCTGTTGCTAGGTATACCTTTTAACTCATTCACAGGATTGCCATAAGTCGAATTTGACTTGATGGCAGTTAACAGCAAATACCTTTTAAAGTTTTCAAGGAGATAGCCGTATTAGTTTTCTGCAGCTACAATAGGATCTAGTGTCTACCATTATGTTGTTGTGGTGGTGGTGGTGGTGGTGTGCCTTCAAGTCATTTCTGACTTATGGTGAATCCATGGTGAACCTATCACGTTTTTGTTGTTGCTGTTGTTGAATTTGTTCAAAGAGAATTTGCCATTGCTTCCCTCTGAAGCTGAGAGAATGTTATCTGCCCAGCGGGTTTCCATGGCTGAGTGGGGATTTGAACCCTGGTCTCACAGTGTCCAAGTCCAACACTCAAAGCACTACATCATATTACTCCAATATTTACCCTTAAAAACTAACAAGCTTTATTGGCATAAGCCTTTGTGAACGCACAAAGAATACTTCAGTTGACAGATATTTATATACACACTTGGGGTTGAAGGATCTAATTAGTGAGGCGAGAGGGAATGGAAACTGAAAAAGTACAAATATCTGTCCTTACTTTAACTGGCATTAATAAACAATAATTGGGTGGGAATACATACATCCTAGCATAGATGAGTTACTTAGCATGTATATAAAATGAAGCATCAAATAGATGAAAAAGTACGATGTTTCCACTTAAAATATTTGCTCTGTATCTCTGAAGGTAATCAGACCACACTTTTTTCTCTTCAGTTACTGCTATTTGCCCCTGCTTTCCTCTGCATCTTTGCCTGTGAATCAAATGGCAGTTGTTCTCAGAGGCTTCCTGACAGATCTTAATGGGTCTGTAGCTTTCTACCATCCGTGAAAAACTGACGGCAAAATCAGTGATCTGATGAGACTGCCCCTCTAAGTTCATGGCAAAATGTCAATATTATTGTTGTCATTCTTTTATTCGCACTTCACTACCAACGTACATGCTCACTTCAAACGGTTTCCCTTCATCCCCAATGCAGTCCTTTAAAGAACATTTCAGAGATGGCATCCCATATTCACTTGGCTAATTCCATGACTAAGCAGAGATTTGAATGTGGGTCTCTCTGTTCCAAGCCCAGCACTTAAAACATTATACTACACTGGTTCCCTCACATGAGTTGTAACTGTAGAAAATGTTAGAAGTTTGAAACAGTGGGGGGGAAACCAACAATTTATGTGTCCAGTTGGCACAGTAGTATGCAAATTAGATTGCTAGATTTGAGAAAGGAGAATGCAGGAACCCTGGAGGTGCAGCTCTCCAACGTCCCTTGGAGGCTGATGTAGCCCCCAGCCTGTAGTCTCTGACAATTGTTGATCTCTGCTGTCACAGAAAAACTGTTTTTGTGGATGGTACGGTGACAAATGCAGCAGTGAAGGCTGGAGGCGACCCCAGGCAGATTTGGGAAGGGCAATGTGCCACCTCACAACCAGAAGTGGCCCAGTTCTGATATACACACTTACCTGTGAGGAATTCCCATTAAACTTAGTGGGTTTTACTTCTCTATTAGGCATGTATAGGCTTGAATTGTTAGGTTGAATCACTGCCATTCTACACTGTTAAGTAAGCCAAAATCTACATAAAAAGACTGCAGTCCCAAAGAGAAACAAAATATAGCTGATATCACATGTATACTGAGAGAAAGCAAAACAAACAAATACATTCAGCATGCCAAATTTGCGCTGTTTATTTTTCAAAAAATGCATAGGGATTAAGAACATTCAGCTATGCAAACTGAAAACAGATTCTTCTAGTATGAAATCTGCTTTCCCTATTTTCTAAATTTAACCAGAAGATAATCAAATCATTTTAAATTTAAACCTAGCTTTACTGTTAACTAATACACTGGGTATATTTTTATGGGGAGCACTGAAAAACACAAACAAGTAATTTGAGATTTCAGGAGGGCAAGTAAGTCTAACTGGTGTTGAGCTTGGATTAGAGGAAGCTACCGTATTGTGAAGTCACTGTCCTTCTCTCTGTCTTGCTCTGTCTCAATCTTGGTTCCCCTGTTGTCATACTATTGCTCCCACCCCCATCACTGCTGAAACCAGTTAAGAAATGGAGGAGGGAGGGAGGCTGTCACAGTTGTGATAGAGTAAGGTGACAAAGAAGTAGGGATGGAAGGACAGGAGAACAGAGGTTATTCTTTGGCTCAGATTACAATGGGAAAGGACTCCACTCAACTACAGAGCATGTGCTTTGCATGCTGAAGATTCTAGGTCAATGACTGCTTAAAAAAAAATCAGGCAGCATCCAAAGGACAAGTCCTCTGCCTGAGATCCTGGACAGCCACTGCTAGACCCAACAGAGCATACAGGGCTGGCTGGACCAGGTTTAAGCTGGCTCTCCATGTTCCTATTAGAAGGTGGAGTATCCCAGACTTCCTTGTAGAAGGTACCAAGTACCTGATAACAAGCAATAGTAATATGGCGGACTACAATTTTCATCACCTACTGCCACCATGGCCAGTGGCTACACTGGTGGGTGATTCCACAGGTTATAGTTTAATGTTTGGACAGAACTGGGATGGGAAGACTGCCTATCCAATATTGCTTAGGACAGGGACAGGCATGTTCCACAGCTCAGAGGGCCACATTGTCCACTTTTACCTGCTCTGAGGCTCCAAAAGGCCACACTACATCCTCTCAACAACAGTTTTTGCCAGTACACCTATAACCCCCATCTGGGGGTGCTCGCAATATGGCTTTCTCTGATTTTAAGTCAGAGTTCAATCCGGTTCCTAGGAATAGGCTGTGGAATAAATTTGACAAAATTCCACAATTGGCAAAAGGTTGCTAATGCTTATCCATGGCCTATATAAAAATACTCACCTTTGGACAAGATGCAACCATGCCAAGCATCTTTCTAATTCAGTACATACTTTTAAAGGAGTTGAGCAGAGCTCCATACTAGCACGTACCCTATCTAACTTTTATATTAATTTACTGATTAAATAGTTAATGGATACCAGCTTTCACTCCCCTAAATTGTCTAATTGACTCATATCAATTTTCTTTTATGTGAATGATGCAGTGCTTCTATCTTATTTGGTAATAGGCTTAAGGAGACTCTTAAGAGAGCTTGCCAACTACTGTAATAATGAATCCTTAATCATAATAAAATAAAGGTGATGGAAGGTCATTTATAAATGGCAAATAAATGGGAGGTCATTTATAAATGGCAAATAAATGGGACAATTCACAAATTATAGGTATCTTGGCATAGTTTTTCACTGTTCTTGTTCATTTGCAGAAGAAAACAGCAGCAGAGAATTCCCAGAGAGGTATGTCACCTTTGTTTAGATTTTTTATAGTAAAAGGGAAAACATATTACTTCCATTACCCAAGCATTTATAGCCAAGGTTGTATCCCAGTTGTTGCAACTGTGTGGCTAAATAATTTTGACTCTTTTGAAGTGAGGCAGACTAAATTTCTTTTGTCACATTTGACAGGGCTTTCTCTTGACAAAGACTTCCTAACTGTGGAACTCTTTGTGAAGGGAAATTATCAATTTGTTTTGAGCTTCCAGCAAGCAGCTAAATAGGGTTGTTCTATATGGCCAGTGGCAACTGAAATGGCTCTTTCTTGTTTCTTTTAAAATTACTTTTAAGGACTATTTTTAGATTTGCTTCAAACAATTCTTAAAGAGTATTTTAATTTGTTATTAAAGTCTTTATCTCTGTATTATTTTAAACATTTTTTCCTGTTGTGAATTGCCTTGGGGGCCCTGATGCATTGGGAGGCAATATATAAATACTTTAAATAAATAATTAAAAAATAATTATTTACATAGTGTCGGAGCAAATAAAATACTTGATACCACAGCAGTATTCTCTTAAAAGTAAATTCCACTGATTCAATGCTGTCACTCACTGTAAACACCACCATTGTGTGTTCAAGGGTGTACTAGCTACAGGTCTCACTTTCAGAGGGCTTTTAGCTTCCATTACATGGATGAGAAAGGAGAGGAGGAAAAAGACAAAAGCTCAATCTAGTGCTGAACAAAAAGGACTGCACCTTCTGCTACAGGAATAAAAAGGAACCTGTGCTCCAAGACATTTTAAAGCACCTTTTATACAAATAACTTGTACTAACTTCACCCACTTGAATCCTCAAAGACTCTTCCTCAGGGAAAGCAAGAATTGCTTCAGTTTCCAGGCACTCTCAATGATTTTCAGCTGAACTATGAGGGAAAATGCTCAAAATGAAAATGAAAAATAGTAAGTAAGTTGAACTGAAATCCAAGGGAACTGAAATCCAGGGGAAACTGTAAGTCTCTCTTGCTCCCATCAGTCCATAAAACAAACTATAAAGGAATGTAAAAACAAAGCATGTTTTCTTGTGCCTTTTCAAATATATATATTAGACAGGTCTCCAGGAGGTTTTGTAAAGACAATGGGTACAAAATGGATTATGTGAGCACCTCTGGTGGCCTAACCACATCCTCTTACAGAAGTGGAAATCCAAGACCCGCCACACACAGAAAGCTGGAGGGAGGACTTGATTGAGATTATAGGGGTCTGTAGGAGAACGGCCAGTGTGGTGTAGTAGTCTGAATATTGCACTACAACCCTGGAAACCAGAGTTCAATTTCCTGCTTTGCGATGAAAACCTAGGGCGTGTCATTCCCTCAGCCCCAGAAAACCCTGCGATAGACTTGCTTTAGGGTTTCCATAAGATGGAAATGACTTGAAGGCACACTATAACAACAATCAGAGACGGGGGGAGGGGAGTATATGGCCCACTTTTTTTGGAATAGTTTGAGGGTTGACTTAATGTATCTGAGCACTTCAAATGTTTCTCATTTAATGCCATGTTCCCCATTCCCTAACTAGATATCTCCTTTATGCCTGTGAATATTTAATAATAATACCTGTCAGAATGTGCTATACTATTTATTAGTTGCTCTTTTTTTAATAGTTGTGCTTTCAACTGCTTTTAATTCTACTGTTAGTTTAATCACATTTTTAACTTTATTATGGTATCAATTTCTTTTTTGCTATATCTATTTTAAGCTTTGTAAGCTGCCTTACAAAGACTAGGGAATAATAATAATAACAACAATAATGACAATAATAATAATATCATCACCCCATCTGCCGTGTGGCTGTCTGCTCTGTGTGTGTGTACCTGTCAAGTCAATCTCTTGGCTCTGTATGGAAACAAGTAGGCATGATTTGTACCACAGAATTAACTGCAGTTAGATTTTCATATGTAGGATCATTGGGGAAAGCAGGGGAGCATAATGTTTGTGACATGTGGGTGGGTTGGGGCTGACAATCAAATTGTTTCTGTCACATTGAAAGAAAATCCAATACAAACTTGAAACATTTTTTAAAGAGGGGAGAAAGGGTGAAAAAGTCAACTGACAGAGATTCAGAATATGACAGTAGAGTAACTAAGCAAGCTCAGAATACTACAACTGATAAGATGCAACTCTTTAGTAAATAAAATAAACTTAATATGTTTTCACAGCAATTAGCTTTTGACCTAGCCTTCAAAGGTCACATGATGCACAGCAATGTCACCGTTCACTGGACCGCAGCCAAGGAAAATATCTTTCCTCATCAAATCCTATCTCATACCATATCCTATCTATGTTCCCAATACTCAGGATTTTCTTGCAATATTTCTTGTGCCTGCAGGCTCTCATTAATTACTGACAACTTACATTCCACCAGCCTAATAGAGACAGAGGGAAACATTAACTTGGTTTCAGCAGATGTTGAGGGGAGGGAATGTAAAGATTCAAAACAGCAAGAATGAATTTTAAAATCCAAATCCTTTGTGATCTTTCGTCCAATGCACTAACCTTTTCCTAAAAACAGAAAACGCTGGCGCTTACAGCACTGTAGCACTGTGCTGCACTCCAGCCAGGGCTTTGGCTTAATGGTCAGAGACCCCACTCAGCAGATTGAAAACAACGGTTCTCAAATGCACCCAACTCACCACATTTTGAAGTTGAATCATAGTTGGAAGAGACTTTCCCTCCCTCCAGTCCACTCCCTCCCTTCCAGTACCCCTCTCAGATGGTCATACAGGTTCTGCTTATATGCCTCTAGTGAAGACAGGTTCTATTGTCAAATAGCTTGTGCCATTAGGAAGTTTCTCTTTAACAGTTTAGCCAAAATCTGGTTCCCTGGAATACACTCTATTTGATGATCCTTCAGACATTTAAAGATCACTAGCACGTCTTCCCTTAATCTCCAATAGTCATTCAGGGAGCTTGGCTTCCATGCCTTCCTCTGGACATGTCCCCTTTTGTCAACAACCGTCTTAAAAAGTGACACCCAGAACTGGATGCAGTTCTTTAGATGTAGCTATTTCATTTCACTGACATCTTGCCTTTCCCCTCTAAAATGGGAACTGCCTGGGGGATTTGGAGAACAACTGAGTTATATTAAAAACAGAACAAAATTAAAAGCAGTTTAAAATCATTTACAACACATCAAATGACAAAAAAGCAGAACATTCTCTATTTAAAACAAAACAAAACCTTTCACATCAACCAAGGCCAAAAGCCTTCCTGAATGAGAAGTTCTGCTGGAGGAAGGAGAGCAGAGAGAGTGCCAACCTTTCCTTCTTTGAGAGGGAGTTTCACAGTATGTAGAATATAAATGAAACGGTATATACCACCACCCAAAGAAGCTCCTCCGTTGTAAGGTCATTAAGTTCAAGGGGCAGGTGAGGGTGGAGAATAATGCCATGAAATCTAAAAGTACTTAAGTGCACCACTGCTATAATGAAGCAGCACAATCTCTTGGACCAATACAGCTACCTTCACAATCTTACCTGTGAGAATTCTCTCACTGACCCCTTGCTGTTGCAGCAATTGGGGTAGATAGGACAGAATTTCCTGCATGTGAAACGCTTATGTTTTCTCGCACTTAAAGCATCTCCATTTGCTCTTCCTGTCCATTGCAATCTATGGTCATAAACACCTTTTGTCTATCCAGGTAACTAGACATGTGGTCTGGAAAAGTTTCTAGGGTCACTGGTCATATAAAGGTTCCCCCCTTCTCAGTCTCTGCACATCTTCACCTTCATTGGCATTCCACTCTTCTTCTTCTCCTGGCATCCAGCATTGCTTCATTTCTCCATCAACAAGATGACAAGTTAAAAATTAAACTATTATCTTTATCTTTTTATTAGCTAGTCAGGATATAGGCTCTCTATGCACATGTAAATGTAAAAGCTATTAGTAAACTTTTCTAAGTTTGTAACCTGAAACTGCCTGCCTTGTTTATTTTTGAGTCAGTTTCAATTCAGGGAAGAAACATGAGATTGAGGCATACTTTATCTGCCACTTTGCTAAAAGAAGGTTGATTCCTAATGGTTTTAACTTTTCTAATTTACCCCCAAAAGAGGCAAACACCCTGGGAAACTTTAATTCCCAACAATCTGCAAAAGTATTCACAAAATCTTGGGAGATAATTTACTTCTAGCCCAGTCATTCCCTAACCTGGTACTCTTGTAGGCCACCACAACTGAAGGATGGCAAGTTGACTAAGGCTGGATTAATCCATCCAGAACCACATCACTGAGGAACACTTGTGGACAAGACTAAAGTTTCGTCTACTCCATCTACTACTGTTTCCCACAGTGGTTCTCCAGGTGCCTCTGAAGAAATCACAAACAGAACTTGAATGTTACTGCTCCCCTTGACCCCAGCAACTGAGTTCCTTTGGGGACTACCTTGAAATTCATCTGGTCATCACAGCTAGATTGTCCTCTGAACCAATGCGCATGACATTGTGCATTTAAAAATAAGTTTTAGTGGTCACACTGTTCCAAGAAGAGGGGAAGGCAAACAGATGGAGCAAAACATCAATTGAGGAGACATGGGTATTGACTCTGAGGATAGGATAAGTGTCTGTCTCTTGTATAACCATCAGGATCCAGCAACTGGGACCGGAAGGAGGGGGCTGGAGGAGATAGACTACTTTTGGGGTGAGGGAATAGCTTGTCACCCTGTACTCCCCTCTGGCATTATAAATGAATATTGTGTGTTTGCACACACAGAGAACTGTATGATCTCAACAGTCAGCATATAGCTATGTGGGAGCAAATGGAGGCATGCCCCCTCCAAAAAGAATTCTACTGTCTGAGATGAAATTTTCTTTTTAATTCCCAAACTGCCAGCATTGCAATAACTTAAAATTTTAGATGTACATCTAGAGTTTAAGCATCTAAACATACCAAGGGAACAGAGCAAATATGAGTTCTAGGTGTGAATGATTTTTAGCATCTATAATGCTAGAAAATTGGGTAGTGAAGGAAAATTTCATGAGCGGAACAGAATTCTTATTTGGCAACACTCTTATTCCCTCACTCTCCATAGTTACAAACCTGACTAAAGGATGTATGTGTATATTATGTACCATTTGGCATTGAAAAAGTGGCTATAGGGAAAAGAAGAAAGAAAGAAAGAAAGAAAGAAAGAAAGAAAGAAAGAAAGAGGAAGGAAGGAAGGAAGGAAGGAAGGAAGGAAGGAAGGAAGGAAGGAAGGAAGGAAGGAAGGAAATAAGCTCCTATTTCAGAAGCAATTAATACAAATGCGCACCTCTTGCAAATTGACATAGTGTGTATCTTGTACTTGGGTCCCTCTATCTAAATGCAAAGAATGCTCCTTACTACTTGAGGACTCTAAGCAGAAGAAACCAGAGGAAAAATTGGTGGGCCTTTGTACCAAGGAGACCTTCATGTGAGGAGAACACCATGAGTAGTGCAACAGGATACCACGATTAACCCCAACAATAACAGCCTCAATATCACCACCACTTCCCATGCCATTCCTACATTTCCCCTGACCCACAGACAGAGCTTTGGGGACCCAACTTGTAACCTCCATTCAAATTTTCAATTCCATACATTCCATCATAAGGGAATTGTTTTTGTATGTACTGTAGATCCCAATTTTTGTGTCTCCTGGAACAACGAGAAACCTCTCAGACATACTCATTATGTTAAGTCAACTGCAGCAAAAGTTGATCAAAAATCTGACTGAAATATTGACAAGATAACAGAACTGCCAACATGTTCTTCACAACTGTTAGCAGCTATGATACAAGAAATTGTTCTTATCTGCCATTTGGAATAGCAACAGCACTGGAAACAGCACAAGAAAGTCAAATACTGCTTTAATTTTTGTTTTAATGCACCAACAAAAATAGCATATTTTCTATTATTGCTTCTGCTGTTTTTAGAAATACCTTCATACATTTGGGAATATTTAGCTATGCTAATTTTCCAATTCTAATTTCATTTCCGAGCTCATGGCTCCACTGGGATAACATTATTTTGAACAACAATAATAATAACAAAGAATTCCTAAGGCCATATGCGAGAGTGTATTGTTGACTCCATGCCATGTGTCCCCTCCAGCTAAAGTCCTGATTCTGCCACTTTGGGGAGTGCTCCTGCTACTTCTCAGATGATGTAATGGAAGAGAAATTGAAGCCTTATTTTATTATAACAGAAAGGGAAAAAGGAAACAGTGGTTCTTCGACATTTTAATTTTCCCATTAAAAAACAGATTAACTGTTAAGTTGCTACAGAAGTTGCACAACTATAATATAAAAAGCACTGTATTCAATCACGTTGAAAGAGACACATTTGCAATCCTGAAGTCACTGTGCACTAAGGTGGGGAACATTTGGCCCCTCAGTTGTTTTGGACTTCAACTTCAAGAAACCCTAGAGGGCACAGTCAATGGTGAAGAATGTAGGAGTTTTAGTCCAAAATATGGGGAGGGTAAATTTTCCCCACCTCTGATATATACTCTAGACAGGAATATGATCACTGATATATGTTTGCTCCCCTCCTCATCCCAATGGAAGAGATCAATCCTCAAATGCAAAGGACTTCATAAGTCAATTGGGTCAGTCCCTCTAAGCAGCCACTCCTCATTTAGAGTTCTCTATGACCAGTGGTCATACTGGTGGAGGATAGTGGGTGTTGTAATGTTAAACATACGGAGGGAAACAGGCGGAGGAGACTGCTGTAAACAACAATGCTCTTGTGGCAAGGTGGCTCAGTTTTTTTCATTAGAGTTCTTATACTACAAACCTTCTTCAACATGAGGGGAAAATACACATTCGAAACTCAGTCAGTGTGCATGGGCATGATGGGTGAGGAGGCAATTCACAGAATTTGGAGAAGGAAAAAAAGTGATAAAGAAAAGAGTTTTTGTATTGCATGTTATATATATGCTTAGCCAGACCTTGGGAAAGTCATTGTGGGTATCACAGACACTGGCCATGCTAGCTGGAATGCTGTTAATGTAATTTTTCCAAGCTTTTTCCAACCAAGCTGGTTGAGTCTTAATATACTTTTTTACAGAATCTTTGACAGCTACCTACAAGCCTTTGCGAGCACATTGGTGTACCAGGCACCAAAACAGACACAGCCAAGACAAACTAACCCCACCACTTCTACCCACCTAGAACTTTGGGTAATGCAAACCAAGTCAGTGTGTCTGCCAGTGATTCTTCCCTTTACCAGCCCTGCATCTGCAACCAGCATCTTAAGGTCTGTTATGTTATCGGCATGGCAACGAGAGCAGCCTTTAATGAGAGACAGCACAAGGATCACTTACAACCCTTCCTTTGTTCTGGCCTGTTGAACTCACAAGCACTTCTTCCCTGCCCCATTCCCACCATAATGTGCAACTGCACTAAGAGACACAGGAGAGAAAAATAGGTTTTCAGGTAAGATTTGGAAGCAAGCACAGACACTTAAGAAGCATGCAGCTTGAAAAGAAGTCTAGGCTATTGTACCAGTGAAACATAAGCAGTATTTTATCTGAAGACTGTTGTTTGAAAATTTATATACAATTTCAAAATGTTCTAAACTACCATATTCTTCCGTGCTCAGTTCAGTAAACATCTGAAATCTGCACTTGAAAATTTGCAATGGAAATCATTCCCAGACCAGTATTTGTTATTCTTTCCATTCATTCACAGTTATGTCTATGAATCATTGTTCAACTTAAGTTATTTGTATTTGGGAAGTTTAAGAGCAAGAGACTAAATAAAAATATTGGAGTGCCAAGGTGGGGGTGGAAAGGAATCTATTTTGTAGAACATAATTTTCAATGAGACATTTAGATTTGATACATCCTGGAATTCACTCTCATTCTTTCTTATGGATGTAAAAATGAAATGAGATGGAAGGAATTGAGAAGCAGAAGAATGAGTTAAAGGAATTTATAATTTACTCATATACGTGGATATCTTCATCGTTTGGAGAGCCAGCATGCTAAAGTGGTTTGAGTGTTGGATTAGTAGGCTGGGAAAACAAGAGTTCAAATCCCTGTTTGGCCATAGAAACCCACTGGGTAATTTTGGGCAAGCCACACTCTCTCAGTCTCAGAGGAAGGCAATGGCAACCCCCTCTGAATGGATCTTCGCAGGAAAAATCCTGTGACAGGTTCACCATAGGGCTGCCATAAATCAGAAATGACCTGGAGCCAGTTGGCTGGGCATTGGTCATGAAGGCATTTTTTCATTCATGCCATTCAACCTGGATCTTTCAGTCTTCTTCAACCTTATGCTCTCCAGATCTGGTGGACTAAAACTCTGGGCACTGTATTTCCAACGCATGTGAAGGTTACCAGGTTGAGGAAGCCTGCATAGTCACACATGGAGTCAGAGGGAGATAGTTATCACTGCATGTTGGGAGAGAAGATTATTCCTTCACTGTTGCTATTGGTTACATATATTCTTCTTCTTCTTAGTATTTTGTTCGTTTATGTCTTGCTTTTTTTTTATAACCCTGGGATTCAAGCCAGCTTACTAAATTAAATATAGCAATAAGAGATCCTATCAATAAAAACATACAGAATGTTAAAATATAATTAAACTGTTAACAAAATTAAATGCAATTTTAAAGTATATCTATTTGGAAAAGGCATAAAAACACTACCGCACCTTATTAGAAGCTGTTTCAACAGACAGTCCCAAAAGGCCAATCAAATTTTTAAAAAAAGTCTTGCTACTTGAAGAGCACAGGGGAAGGAACTAGGCAATCCTCTCTAGGAAAAGAGTTCCAAAGCCTGGGACCTGTCCTGAAGAAGGCTTTCTTCTGCATTCCCACCAGATGTCTTAGGAGGCTAGTGGAATACAGAAGAGAGCCTTCCCTGAAGATTGCAAAGCCTGGGCAGACTTCTGTAGTAAATATGGTCCATGGGATAGCATGAACTTGAGCTATCTACATTTATATCATATCTTTCTTCTATGCCCAAGACAGAGAATGTAGATTTCCCAGTTGGTCTCTCATCCAGGTACTGACCAGATCTAAAACCATTTGGCATCAGTCGTGTGCTTCCAGGTCATGCCCTAGGATCAGTCTGTGGCTACAGTAACTAGTAAAACTGATATCTCTAAAGCATCTGGTGTTTAAGGACTGTTTGCCAGCCTTCATAAACATCCAAGACAATGAAGAAATATTAATGCAAGTCTGCAAAGTACTTATAGCTCAGTACTATAATTTTCTTCTCTTCCTTGAACTCTAGGCAGCTTACCTTAATCTATAAGCTTTTATGCAAAGCGGTAGTGCTGTTTAAAGTAGTGATGCTTTATGCTTTATACCTATACTACTTGTGCAGAATGAACAGAATCGTACCACATGCTTCTACCTATAGCACATTAAGATCCAGCTTTCAGCATCTGCATATCCTTTTGAGCATTCTTTTAGATAACTGGGTTGAATTAATGTATTGAAAGGCTCTTTTAAACAACAACAAAAAGAAAGAAAGAATGTTATAATTTGGTACATTTTTCTCTGTGCTCAGACTCTCCAAACTAAGAACATCCTCTTATGAGAATGATGCCTGCTGATATTTTCCTTTTAAAATATCAGAGCACATACTTCTATTTCATCAATAAATTTAATGATTATATCAGACATCAAGGTGTTGTTATGGAGACTGTTTTGAAGACTTTGCAGCAGTTCCAGTGCTCGATAATTAATGCTGAATGCTACGAAGCTATTATCAAGCTGTCTCTATGGAAACAAACCAAAAGCCTACACTTACAGCTGTAACAAGTAACTTGCATCAATCCTTTTCTCTACATCCTCTTCAGAGATTGAAATGGAATGGCAGCTGCATTGTCAAATTTTGATTTAATTACACCAGAACAAACAATGATTTAACACATGTATATCTTGAATTAAAAGGCACTAAGGCTGGAATCTGACACCTCAGGGGGTAGGGAATTTGTGGTCCTCCAGAACTTGTTGGTCTTCAGCTCCCGTCAGCCTTAGTTAGCATGAGAGCTGCAGGCCAGCAATATCTGGAGGGCCAAGGGTTGCCTATCTAGTATAACCATTTCCTAGTCCCAGAGCATGACCTGAAGGCATTTGGCTGAAGCTAAATGGCTTTGGGTCTGGTCAGTGTCTGAGTGGGAGACCAGCTGGGAAACTGACACATTTAACTTGGAGTAAGTACCCCTAAATTTCACTACGTCTTACTTCTGGTTAGATACGCATAGGAGCAGACCCAGATGGGAAACTGAATCAAGAAACCAGGATTTCCAATTTCACTCACATTTTATTGAACAGGGGGCTGAAGCAGGGGAAGTTCTTCCTACTACAGTAAATTTTTTAGCAGTGCTGACTGGGGGCTTCCATATCAGAGGGGTTGTGAATCCAATCTGGGTTTTAGTCTTGACTTTAAATGGGCTATTCCAGCTTCTGCCACTGTCTTCAAAATAGGCTCAGAACCTTGGATCGCTCATTGAAAGTTAGGACCAAAATGCAGAACGTGTTCATTCTGACATTGAAGCCAGCAGTTGCCTATGATTTTCAGTATATATTAAAAAATGGGGAGGATAAAGTGTGGCTCACACTTTGAAACCCACAGGGCCATTTGTGCGGTCCCCAAAGACCTCACCATTTTTTTGACAAAATAATTTTTTTAAACTAAAACAAAAAATGTGATCTCAGCAGTTCAGGAGCTAGAACCACTATACTTCTTGGCTGAAAAAAATGGCCCCTCAAGAATCTAAAATAGCATGGAGCATTTTAGGAAAGTTTTAATTCAGTAGAAACATTCATGAAGGATCCATTGGGAAGAACTGCAGCTCTGTGCAATTACAATGCTGTGATTCCACTTTAACTGCCATGGTGTTACTGTGGTTCAGACCTGGACATTGATAGCACTAGATATCCCTTTTGATATCAAATAACTTGACCTTTTCCTGGCACCCTGGCTCATGTGTTTACAAGGGTCCCCAGAAAGGCACGTGCACAAGAAGCAGCCGTTAATGGCAGGGATTTCCAACTTCCCCTCTCAGGCAGGCATTTCAAAAGCCTTGGTCGTTGCTCCGGGACCAGGCTTGTAGATCCCTTTAATCTCACAAGATGCTGGATTTGCACCCATAATTAGCAAGACCACAATAAGTGCCCATCGGTTTGCACTTGGGCTGCATGATTGATCTACCTGCGCTGATCCTATCGCGGCAGCTTTGATCCTTTTCTGAGCCTTTTGTCCAGTTCAAAAACTTACTTTGTTCTCAACGTTTATGGTATGGCCCGCAGGCACAAATTCTGCTGTATAAACCCCTATTTCCGAGAGTTCAGGGAACTGCTTTTGAGTTTCATCCCACCTTGCTGTTGGTTGGTGTGGCAAGTTCCCTCAGCAAACTGCGCTGAGCTCCCTTTTTCTCCATCTTTCCAGGACTACATGATCAGCTGTCGTATTGCCTATCCCTAAGCTCTCCTTTTCCTCTCCTTTTCCTATTTCTAAGTTAGCAGTGTGTCTGTTGTCCTATATGTTGCTTTTCAATAAAACATTAATTGGTTTACTCTGACTTTGTCTGGCTCACTAACCTGACGCTATATACATAGGGTGAAAGATCTTCGCTAACGTTGCCCTGCCTCTCGTTAGCCAGCGAGTGTGCTCTAGTTAATTTCCCCATTTGTGTTAATATTTGGATATTTGGGTGTCCCTCCCGGGACCCCCGAGATACAGGGTAACAATGGCTCCATCCTATGGGATTCTGGAATTTGTCATTTAGGGAGGAGTATTTCAGATTTACAAAGACCCAGCATGGTGGTGTGGTCTGAGTGTTGGATGAAGATTCTGGGAGACCAGGCTTTGAATTTCTGCTTGGCCACTGAAATCTACTAGATGACCTTGTTGCAGGTCACACTCTCAGCCTCAGAAGGTAGCAATGGCAAATCCCTCTGAACAAATCTTACCAAGAAACCTGCATGATAGGTTCACATTAGAGTCATTGTAAGTCAGAAAATATTTGAAGGCATACAACCGCAAATAAATTTAGAATTCCCAGTCAGAGAACTCCTCTACAAAACCCAAAATTCCACAGAATGCAGCCACAGAAGTAAAAGTGCAATCATATTGCTATTATTGTATTGTCTGAAAAAGTCCCAAAGTCCCCTGGGGGCCAATGTAGTCCTCCAGTCTCTGGCAGTTGCTTACATCTGTGATAAAAACTATCATGTCCTATACAGATCTCCAGATGGTGATGAAGCAAATCAGTCCAAGTTACATGTGTGATACAGACCTACCTGAATTATAAGACCACATCATATGGTCAGAGCTGTCTGGGAGTGGAATATGCTGCCTCGGAGTGTGGTGGAGTCTCCTTCTTTGGAGGTTTTTAAGCAGAGGCTGGATGGCCATCTGTTGGGAATGCTTTGATGGATGTTCCTGCATAGCAGGGGGTTGGACTCCATAGCCCTGTGGCCTCTTCCAGTTCTATGATTCTATATGTAAATAGTTTAAGGCAGTATATTTTTGAAACAAAGTGAATTCACAACTGTGAATTCATGACTGCCAAATTTCAGTGTTAGGCTCCCTCCCCATACTGAGGTTTTAAAAGGAAATCTTTCTATTCCATACCAAATTAGCCAGGCTTGAGAAGGAAACATGACTTGCTAGGCTCCAATTTGGAAATGTAAAAAAGGAAACCTCATCTGCCCCCTCAATGCAAAGCACAACCTAGTAATCATGAGCGGAAGAAGCAATTAGGCACTATAGACAGACCAAGACATGTGATATTCACAGAAGATGCTGCTCTAAAAAGACAAAGAACAATGCCTTGGGAGATGAAACACTAAGAATTTCAACAGACTCCTAATTGCTCAGTGAATCAGCAGTCTTATCTAAGCCATGGCCATGTTCCTACTAATTTCATTCATGATAGACTCTGGACCTAATCTCTGAAAAACAAGTGTTGCCAGCAATCGGGTTGCCCCCCATGGAAATAATTGCAGCTAAACACAGACTTGTTTCTAGAAACTGACACAACCCAGGACTGGTTCAAAAGAGTTCCATCCTTTGCAATGGATTAACACTGTGGTGTTGGTTTTATTGACAGAGTCTATACCTGGCTTTCTCAATTCTACTGGTGCATTCACAAGATCACATTCTTACCACATGTAGTTTTATGAAGTATGAAATACCAATTAGAATCACCTTTCAACATATGAAGTTACCTTTAAGGCGAGGAGGAGCCCATCCTTTCAACACCTGTACCATCCTACTTATTCATATAAATCAGAGGCAGACATTATGTGGCCACCCACCATGTGGCAAACCCAAAGATATCCCAACCCCTACATTGGAAGAACTTGAGAATTAGCCAAATCTAGATGATAATTAAATGATCACTTCTTAAAACCTGACCCCAAGGTGAACTGTAATTATCTTACCTTTGCTAGGAAACTCCAAGCTGCATACTGTCCAGTGGATGTGTTGGTTTTAAGTTTTATTGTGTGAAAGGTCAGAAAGAATCCCAGTACTCCACTGTAGAGGATGGTAGATAATACCATTAATAGAGTTCACATTTTCAAGCACATATTCTTTAGAAATAAGGAGTTTTAAAGAGAAACAGTGAACATGTTGGTTTAACCCATTAACTACAATCCTTTAACCTAAACAACTCTTACTTTGCAAGGTGTTTTTGTAGAAACATATCATAGTTTATCTTGTGAAGCCAAGCTGGGATCCTAAGTGTGCCTTATAGTTTGGTTAATTTCAGTAACTTTGGTGGCTTAATCTTTAAAATTCTAATTTGGGTTTTCAGTTAATAAAGAACAGCCAGTTTGTTATTTTAGAAGTGGACTCCAAGAATACTGCCCTCCACTGGAATTTGTAACTATAGACAACTTCAGCAGGGCCAATTAAGGCAGAATTTAACTTAATCTTTAAGTTTGATTTGGAAAGCTTTTACCAGTTTTAAGTTCAGCCTTTGTACTTACTGACTCCTCATACAGTCACTAAAATCATAGACCTCTTCCTTATTTTGATTATTAAGTCAACTTCCCCAGTTTGCGTTCACAGACATCTTTGGGCATCAAAGACTAAAATAATTTTCATAATGTTACAAAGGAATCTTGCAGCACCTTTGAAACTAATGGAAAGAAAGAAGTTTGTAGCATCAGCTTTTTTTGCCTTAGAAATTTCTGGTCTATTTCATTAAATAAAAGCTTCTCAAAGCAGTTAACCCATGCTTTAAAATGTAGCTATAGTATATTTCTAAGAGCAAAGTCACAAAAGAACAGTAGGGAGATAATATATGCCATGTTAAAAACACAGCTTTAAAAAAAAAAAAGCTAGAAGGCCATAAAAAGTCTTCATCTGGGCCCAGAAGTAATCAAATTCAGTGATAACAAGTCTCCGGGGGAGAAAATTCTAAAGTAGGGGTACCACAACAAAAAACATTTTCCCATGCTTTCTCCGCGGCGTGTACATGAAGAAGCCCTCAGTAGCCAAGTCAGCTTATATTAATTTCTTCTAGTCCTCAAACCAATTCGTTCTGATCCTCAGTCTTAAGACCTTGATTTAGGCTTGGAAACAACTAGAAGCCAGTATCTATCAGCCAAGACACATCTCACAGACCTGGTCCCAGTTATTAATCTAGTTGTGATACCATCTTGCAATTTACTGCTCTAAGAAACTATCTCACAATTAATCTTAACTGATGTTACTGGTATGCTTTGAAACATTCATTAAAAAAAGTTGTTAATTATAAGCTAATATGACTTGGTCTTATATTTTTAAGAATAACCTGCTGGAAGACTGAACTCCTTAAGTGTTTTGGACACATTTCAATTTAGAAAGCCCTAAGAAGACGTTGTAAGCAATTATATGACAATTTGAGCAGTGAGTCTCAATACTGTAAATAAATAAAAAGACAATTTGGGCAACTTTTCATCCTACAAGTTTGAGAAATGCCTAGACTAGTCATTTAACTCTCATTACACAGCAAGCAGTTGCCACTTAAATTCATGGGGTGTTTGTTAGACTTCCCTCTTTTAACCAGCTTCTAAAATCAGTCAAATAACAAGGCAAATAAATCACACGTGCAGAAGTTAATTGAGTACTATAGTCTAATACCTCTTAATTACTGCAAACAACATGATTTACAAGGACTAATCTACTGGAGGGATGCTTTCAGTGAATATTCTGCCATAGTACAGCAGAGGTGCTCAACACATGGCTTGTATGTGAGCTCCGACACCATGCCAAGTTGGTCACTGTTGCAAGCCAGATGGGTGAAACTGCACTCACTGAAGCAAGTGGCACAACCTTAAAACCATTCCTAAGTGCTATAGCGCCCTCAAAAGTTGAAAGGGACATATTCAGTGGTGCAGGAGATCACTCTGGTATCCTTCTGCACCATTATAGCTGCCACTGAAATTCAGTGGCAACTATGGTGTTGGCCATAGCAGGGAAAAGATATGAAATGCCAAGGTTGCAGGGCAATTAATGTAGCTTCCCCAATTCAAAGAAGTTGCCTACCTCTGGGCATCCCATAAATGTCTGGAGGCATATTACAGACATATGCTTTGAGAAATCTATCTCAAGGAGTGGGAGAAGATTGACAATTGAATTTTACATCCTAACTAGCATTTCTACACCATCCTTGACTCAGTTCAGAAAGTCAGGTTACATTTAGCTCATGCCTTACACGCCAACAAGTTTTGAAAGGGTTTTTACATGTTACCAAGTTCTGAAACAGTCTGAGGTCATGGATTGTACTTATTGCAAAATATACAAGCTAGCATGGTATAGTGGTCTGAGCATTGCACTACAACGCTGGAGACCAGGATTTGCTTTCTCACTTGGCCACATCACATACTCTCAGCCCCAGAAAATCTGGTGATAGGTTCACCTTAGGGTTGCCATAAGTTGGAAATGACTTGAAGGCACACAACAACAACATAAGCCCACTGACTCAGAAAAGGAAATGTTACCTGGCAAAACAACTGCTATGAAACCTGTAGAAGTACAGGAATGGAAACTCCAAGGCACTGAAGAGATCACCTGAGGAAGTAAGTAACACACTCAGTGGGGGGAAAAAAACTTTGCAAAAATAACCATAGTTAACCTTTTCTATGTCACTGAACTAGCTGCTGTTGGTTTTAGCACAAGCTTTTTATAGCTTGCCATTACTTTGAACAACAACTCTTTCCTGATTCTTAGTATCAGTTCAAATAGAGGTTTTAAGGAATAGAAGTGTACGTTTAGTGACTATGTTTCCACTTGATAAATAATCATGTCAAACACTGCATTTTCCAATGGAAAGCCATGAGCTCAATTCACTGTGTTTATATTCACGGTCCTGAAGGATTAATTTGCTTCCACTGAACATGTTAATTCTTTTCTTTCCACATTATTCTACAGGAAACACTCGTAAGTATTGGCTGTTTCCCTCTATAAATCTGAATGGTGGCAGAAAGAAGAAATGAAAAACAACTTCAGAACAGGGAAGGTCATTTCAGGGTTTTGTAATGAAGGAGGAGATATATTTAAGCACGTGTAGCACGCTTCAAGTACCTGACCATGGACAGCGTTAGGAATAAATTGAATAAAGGCAGTCTATTTCAACTCCATTTGTTGTGCAATTTCTGATAGCTCTTAATAAAAAATTGTTCTCTAGAGAGCCAGCAGGCTGTAGTAGTTTGACTGTTAGACTGTAACTCTGGAGATCCAAGTTCAAATCCCTGCTTATCCATGGAAGCCCACTGGATGATCTTAGGCAAGTCATACTCTCTCAGTCTCAGAGGAAGGCAAAGGCAAACCCAATCTTGCCAAGAAAACCCCTTGATAGGGATGCCTTAGAGTTTCCTTAAGTTAGAAATGACTTGAAAGCACGCAACAAAAGAGGGGACAATCATATTCTGTGCACTCTGAAACAGTGTGCTAGTGTCCTACAAAAATGTCATCCATAAGGGAGTATATATAATTGTAGCAAACATATGGTCCCAACTCCAGGTTTGCTGAGACAATAGAAAATGAGGGAGTGGGAGATTTAAAGAGAAGGACTGGCGAGCAGCAAAAAGAGGACGTTGACCTCTCTTCTACTTGCTTATTTTGCTTATACTTTTTATGTATTGAATTTATATCCTGCCTTTCTCCTGGGATGGGATCCAAGGTGGCCGAACACATGTGTTTCCTCTCCTAGGCTCACCTCTGGTTCAGGAGGGATTCAAATTAATAAGTAGAGGATTATTTGCTGAAGAGAATCCACAGCAGAGGGAAGGGTTAAGCACTCCTTCTCCCTGTCCATTGATGCACTGTCAGTTTGGCTTTGGATACGTGCTGATATATTCATAAAATGTTAGGTTCAGCTCTTAGAGCATGGGATGGCTCAAAAGACTTTTTATCACCACAATGTTTTTCTCTATGCCAAGACATCTGTGTTAATTCACAACCACTTTTTCTTTTAAAAAGCCACTGTTAAGGTAATCAACCAATGTTTGTGCCTCTTGTATTTCTTTCCCTCCATCTCCTCCTCCTACCTAAGCTTGTGCATAAATATCTGCTAAATGAGGCAACACTCCATGCCTCTGCTGAAGTAGGTTGCAGACCTTGAAAATCTATGCCAAAAATATATTAGCCTTTAAGATGGCACTAGATTCTTTAGAGCTGTAAAATACGTGTCAGTCAGGCATGACAATTCCGCAGTAAAGCCCCCTCTGGAAGGAGGCTGGGTCGTGGAGCCAGCACTATTTTTTCCATCTCAAAAAAAAAAAAAGGCTCCCTGAATGTTCCAGCAACATTTTTCAGTCTTTAGGGCCAAATTAATTGGCTAAGCCCTCCTTTGGATAATGCTAGAAGGGAGAAAAATACCTTATGCGAGCAGAAAATCTGAATCTCTTCTTAGTATTTAGATTAGATTAACAGAAGGGAGAAGGCTGGACTCTCAGTTTGAAATGATTCACAGCAAGCTAGCAGGCAACTGCCTGCCTGTCCTCCAGCTGGGTGTGACTCAAAGCCCACAACTCAATGCACAGAAGACCCAGACAAATGTGAGAGCACATAGCAGGAGAGTAACAAATGGTGTGAGAACCAGTGGGGTGTAGCAGTTTGAGCACTGGACTAAAAACCTGAAGACCAGAATTCAATTCCTCGCTCAGCCATAGAAACCCACTAGGTGACCTTGGGCACATCACACACACTCAGCCCAAGAAAACCCCATGATAGGTTCACCTCAGGGTCGCCGTAACTCAGAAATGACTTGAAGAAACACAAGAACAACAACAACAACAACAACAACAGCAAATGGTGTGAATGGTGTGAATTAGGATCTGAAGAGACCAACCTGATGTTGGTGTAAACATGATACAGAGGGTACCCTCTCTGCTACCTTACCCTTAGGCAGAGGGAAGTAGTCACCAGATCTGGGTTGCCATGAAAAGGCAGTACACTGAGAAGTATTTACTTGTTATCATTGCGACTTTGTGGACAGGGACAGATCCATGAAGGCTTTCCTGCTCCATATGCCACAATAATTTGGAAGGCATTAGATATGGTCCACCTTCCCTTGAGGGCACAGACTTCACTGCTGACTTCAGCATATTTGCAAAAGAATAGATCATTGTAAAGGCTAGTGTTCAAACTCTTTAAGTTTTTTCCCTTCCAACAGAAATCTGACCCGTGAATTGCTATAAATTTTCCACTATTCAAAGAAGAGAAAGCAGAAAGGCAACACTCTATAAACATGGACATCACCATTCTGCACATCACAGAAAGCCTCATCAAGACAGTCTGTTGGCTATAGTAAGGATGAGACAGACCAGGTTATACTCAGGTACAACAAATAATCTAAGTGTTTGTTCTATTCACCTCCATTGCAAAAATTCAGATTATCACAATGTTTAGTTTTTAGAATCTTGCTTTTTTGTTAGATTATCCTTATATACATACAATCTCAACCAAGCACAAGTGTTTTAATGAACTCTCAGAACATCCCTATCTGATGCAGTACCCTCAGTAATTTCAACACAGGGAGACACTCTACACTGATCTGGCTCTGCATAGATAGCTAACTTCATTGAAATAACTGAACATTGTGCACATATAGCTGATTCATGTGTGCATTTGAACACACACAGACCTACAGATCAGGTGAATGTATGATGCAAACAGAGCTTCTGATCAGCATAGATGTGAAAATAAAAACACAGTACTAAAAAGAATTGGAATTATCTTTCCTTTTTTACCTGTTGGGTGAGATGCAACAGCCAACATCACCACACTAAAAACAAAAAGAGAAAGTATATTATTATTATTATTCTTAATTCCTCAAGTGATACCACATTGTCAATGACTATCAGATGTGAAGTTGCAGTTGTAAATTTTGAACCAAAGGGTAATCAGAAACATCCACATGCAATTTTACTTCCAGCCATCACAAGACTTTAGGACACTGTGGAATTTGTTTGTATGCACTTTACAGAACTACAGGCAATAATATGGAAGCACCATTCTTTGCTGCAGAAGGCATATGCTTTCTCCACTGGCAAAATTCCACTTGCTTCTCAAGTTGAGAGTGCTCAGACTGCAGCCTGATTGCTTTGGGCAATTACATCATAAACTGCTCAGAGTGCACTACTGCTCTATAATTAACTGTTAATGGATATCAAAGTCAAAGTCATTTGACTTTGGTGCCCCTTTCTTCATGATCTTATTAATAAAAAAAAAAATCTGTTAGCTCTCAGGGCTAAAAGTGATTAATGGGAATATGATGAATCCATTAATGTCCTCCAGGCTGATGTTCACAGACTGTGGAAACAATGCTTTTTAGAAAACAAAGATCAAATTTTATGCCAGAAAAAAAGATGATTCTTGTATATTAAAAATATTTTACATATTCTACATCTTCTAATAACAGAAGGCAGTAAGGCCTTGCCACTGGAAAAATCTCAACACAACTGATCTATTTCTGGCCGTTTCAGCAAGTGTTGCCCCCAAATGTTCAGGTTCTTTCTTGTAGCTGTAGGAGTTTAATTGAAATTTAGTATAGCAAACCTGGGAGAAAAGTGGGGGAAGATCCAGTTCTGAGTATAACAGAGTGTTCTCAAAATACAGATAGCTCTGTATTATTTTTACCTTGAGTTTGGTTCTGTGACTGTATATACACCAACTTACATGGAAGTAAAGCTTCACTGAACTCAATGGGAAACACTTCTGAATAGGTTCATAGAGAATAGTATGGTAAGTTACCTACAGATCTGTGTTACAATTATTATTCCATACCGTAACACACTCCAATGTCTCTAGTATTTTCATTATTTCTCCTCTTGTTAGTGCTGCTCTGCTTTCAGGCATGTTAAGTGTGTGTCTCTGAAGTAAAATATTGCCATGGGATTTCTATCTTATTTTGAATAAATCTATCACTATGAAGCAAGCCCTGATTAGAGCTTGCAATCTGACAAAATAATTGCAATGTTTTTTTAATGACCAGTTGATATCCCTTTACTGAAGCTCATAGTTAGCCCATGGTTTCTTCCTACAGAGATCTTTCTGAAATGTTCAGAATGGGAACAGCAATTTTGAAGAAGGTTAACACTTCCCATTTCCTTCGACTAAGTATATATGGGGCGCTCGAACAAGACTGGCCCAAGTCATTTGTGTGTGTGCGTGTGCGTGTGTGTGTGTGTGTGTGTAGCAAAGGACAAGATGGTAATCTCCTCAGTTCCATATATAGAAGCCAACAGGTCTTGTCAGCTGAATTTTACTTTAGCTTGGGCAACCTGAAAAGGTCCACCATCACACCTACGGAGGGTGGGCTAATTCAGCAAGTTCAGGAGACACTGGGCCTTTCTACACTACGCTGTTATAGTGCTATTATTACACTTTCAATATTCTGAGGAATTCTGGAGTTTATTGTTTACAGAGGCCAAAGAGCTCTTTGGCTATGACTTCTAAAGGCCCTTCCCTAAACTGCAAACCCGGGATTCCGTAGGATGTTGAAAGTGGAACAGTAGCACTATAACAGTGTAGTGCAGAAAGGCCCTCTGTGCTTCATCCAGCTTTGCCTTCCAAAATAGAGGAATAGCTGGACCACTCAGAACAGAGAGTTGTGGGCCTGTTCTGCTTCTTCACCTGCTGGTGGAGACATCTGCCTCAATCTGTCCAATGGTAAAGCTAGCCCTGTTTATGAAGGAACAAACGAAGCAATCACACACACACACACACACAAAGCAGAGATAAACTAAGGAGTGGACTAGAGTGACTGATCAGTGCAAAAACTGTAACCATCTTGGGGAAACAGAGTACTCCTCTTCAGAAATCTGATCTCTTGACTGCTAGGAGAGTACCTGCTGCTTCCTTCAACTTATGATCTGCTTCAGGGATGGGAAATGTGTAGCCCTCCAGGTGTTTAAGAATATCCTCCAGCAGCCCTCGCCAGCATAGCTCATGATGAGAATTTCTGGGAGACACAGTTCATCAGCATCTGGAGAACTGCTTTTTGGTCTACTGTATATTTGTAAATAAAGCAAATATTTTCCCCCTCCCCTAAGCCTCCACTGGAAACTAAAACCAGACAAAATGCATTCCAATTGTTTCATCATACACAGAAAGGATATGATTTTTACCTGAATGCATAGTTTACATACTGTTGTTCTGAGATACTAGGGAGGAAAACACAATTATTTCAGGGGTGGGAAGAAGATTAATGGTAGCATTTTCTATAAGATTACAGCTAAGAATTCCATGTTTAAAAAACCTTCTAGTTATATGATACCAACACTGTGTGTATGTACATGCCTTCAAGTCATCTGTTGACCTATGGCCACCCCATAAATTCCACAGAGTTTTCTTAGGCAAGAATACTCAGAGGTGTTTTGCCAATTCCTTCCTCTGAAATATTGCCTACAGCACCTGGTATTCATTGGCAGTCTCCCATTCAAGTATTAACCAGGGCTGACACTACTTAACTCCCAAGATCAGAGAGGATCTGGTACATTTAGAGTATTTAGGCCCAATGCTAACATCACTTTGCTATAAATAATAGGCTTTCTTCACGCTGGTTCAGGGTACTACTTTATTTCCCTTTTTATTTGGTTTTATATTGGCAACTCATGATTCTAGTGTAGAAGCCCACTCACGGTTTAGCAGCACCCCACACAACGGTGTAATTACTCTTGCTTGAGTGCTATAGCTGCCCACACTTAGGTTGGATAGCCAATCATAACAGAATGACACCAGTCAGCCAAAAAGCCCATTAGGAAGCAATTCAGGGCAAGTGTCCCACCATTTCTGCACTGCATTTAAAACAAACTGCAGGAACACTGCTTTCAGTTCCTTAAAATTACCAAATCAAACCTTCTGGACTAAATCTGCAAATATTATTCCGAAGTCATATGAACAAAAAAGGTTAGCTTGAATTCTGTTTGTCAGTGCTAAACAGAGTATAGAGAATCAATTGTTGACTAGTGAATCAACACACAGGTAAATCCTATTGATTCAATAAATATCCTTTAGTTGGGACAAACAATGGGATTATTTTCCCCCTAAGTGAGCAGTCAGCAGTTCTGTTGTTCTGTAGGGCAGGAAAAGATGCCAGATGCTGCCAGAAATTTTTGGAGGCTGCCATTTGTATATCTCAGAATTTTGCTGTACGTTGTGTATCTACATGTCATCAAAATGTTCAGAGAGCAATTCAACTACCTATAAGACCCAGCCAGTCTCTATCACTACTCCTGCCACTGGGTTGCATGAGAATTACAGTTCAGTGAATGTGAACAGTTATCAAAGTGCCTTGGAAACAGGTCTATTTGTATTGCTTTCTGCAGCACTGCTACAACAATATCCTTCTGCTCATATTGTTCCAACTCTCATGAATGTTTTATAGAATCAACAGCACATTGTCATGACAAACATCGGCTGGCTAAAGTACATATAAACTTTAAGTGTTGAATGAAGAGATAGGGAATGCAAGTACTGAGCAATGTTTACATCAGTGTCTCACTCACACTCGTTTGTGTGGCAGCCTGCACCAACAAAGGCTGGCACACTTCCTTGTCCTTACTAATCTTGCATAGGAAATATGTCAGGACATAAAGAAAGCAATCGTTATATTTCTTATCTGCACAAACTAACATTACTTTAAATCTTTCCACCACTGTTTTGCTGCTGCCAGAATCTCTTGATAAGGAATGAGGCAATGAGTTTTAAATTGGAATAAATGTTAAGGGAACCAAAATCTGATCACAAGAATCACACACCCAGTAAAGACATGTTCTCAAAATACAACATTAGAAGACTTTACAAGCTACTTCCAGAGTTGTTATGGCTTATCTTTTACAGAGGTTTTATTGATTTTATTTTGGGTGCAATGAGAGATGCATTAAAGCTCTAACAACCAACTTCTATATATTAATACAATTGGCCCTCTACATTTGCTAGGTTTAAGGGTCTTGTGCAAAAGTGGAAAAATTACAAATATCAAAATGTATGTGTCTGTGGGAAAAGGGCTGAGGCATGGTGGGGAGAGTGGGCACCCAGGGCCCAAACCAGGACAGGGAAAGGAGAGGGAAATAGGGTGGGTCAGCATGGTAAGCCCTACTCTTTGCCCCTCTCCTTCCTTGGATGTGTGTGGGGCATTAAAAGAGGGTTTGTGATGCTGAGAAATTAGGATGTGAGACATCCTCAGCTGGCCAGCCAGTGGCTGGTGCGGGAGGAAGAGGACCAGAAGAGGATTTTTAAAGGGCTGTGTGGTCTAGTTTGATGAAGAGTTCTGGAAAACAAGAAAGTTTGCACACTTGTATGACTATCTTGTTTTTCTAAGTACAGGTCTTACTCCAGTGATTTTGTTTTTGCTCACAGATCAGAACAGTTACCTATATTTGCTTTCTTTTATTCACGTTCTGAGTTGCTCTTGCTGTAGCCTGCTTGCCTAATTTACACTTTCCAAGTCTGCTTAATATAATCCAGTTGGTGAAGCTTTCAAAAAAGCCATAATCTGTATTCCGATTACTGCAGGGAAATGTACAGCTCTGTTTATAGCTATACACTGCTAGGTGTATAAATATCACAACAACTGTACCTCAGTCCCGTTGTTATGAACATTAGAACATTTTTTTATTACATGACGATACACCTCTTTTCCTGCGGTATTTTTAATTCTGCAACAGCATGGCTTTCCCCATCCTCACCTTAAATTCACACAAAAATGCATTACCTTAGAGAACTAGGCTTCCATGACTTGTGATACAATTTGTAAGCACCTGTGAATGAAATCTGGTCAGTGAATTATATTATGGTACAACTGGGGGGCAATTGAAAATTGGCCCCAAGGTAGATTTTGTTGTTGCTGTTGCTAAAATTTACTTTTGCTAAGAAAAGTTCAAACCTTCAGCTGCATATAAGCTACTCTGGCTTGTGTTTCATTTTCTATTTATGTACAGTATTTCTTCAGTTTACTAAATATTGATCAAAGTTTCCTTTTCTAGTTTTGTTCTGATTCTTCAATGCTCTTTACTCTCCAAATAATTTTAAAGCACTGATTTGCCTTCATTTGTTTATGATTCCACTTTCAGGGCATCATACATTTCAACGCAAAGTTAGATTCATTCATATGCCTATGGAAAGAACACATAATAAAGCTTCTGTTCCAAATGAAAGCAATGCAAACAGACTCTGCTTATGCAATTTGCTGGCCATTGTACCATGGAACAAAAGCCAGAAAACTGGGAACATCAATCCAAAACCTTACTGAAATGAATAACAGCTAGTTACATAGATGCCTGGAAGCCTGACTTTCTCAGAATTGATTTATTAAAGACTTACCAACAGATAGCACATGCATGAAAGCCCAAAAATAACCATCGGTATCAAACTGCAAAATAAAACATCAAGGTACAGAAAGATAAAACAGGTCCTTCATAATGGGTTTCAAGAAGTAATGGTGGCAAAAACAAACATTTCATAGAAAGGACTACCACTTTGTCTCAGTTTCAGTTTTGTTTATTAGTTACTTGGCATGTCTTTCTTCTCACATCGCCACAGGAAAAGCAATAAAATAAGACAGATGCATACAGTTCTATATAACCGTGTAACAGTTAAAGAAGGAAAGAAGAGGTTAGCGCAAATCAGGAATGTTATTAAATCTGTTTTTAAATTACACAGCAGGGCTGGGCAACTTATGGCTCTCCAGCCATTGTTGGGCAGTAGTTCTCATCAGACTTGACAAGCATACCCAATGGTGAGGGATCACAGCAACCGTGGTCAGGGCTGGAGCTATATAATGAGGCCTAATGAGACAATTGCCTTAAGAGGGAGAACACAGGGTGTGGTGAATATACTCCTCTTCCTCCCACAGGAACCCATTCCATTTGGAAAACAGACTATAGAAAGGTTCCTGCTGTGTCAGAGAAGAAGATGGGCAGCAGTGTCACATTTGTACCCACCCTGCCATGGAAAGGGGAGGAAAAGGAGAAGATGGTGGCAGCAGCAGTGGTTCTAGCATACTCTACGTGGCACTGAAGAGCGCTGGTGCATAGCAGCCAGCTGTTGCTTGTTTGTTTAATGCTCCAAGAGATTCCAGGAACTCAAGTGCTGTGGAGAGCTGAACTGGGGAAATCAACTATACATGTGCAATTCAGTAAAATCTCTGGCCTCTGTGCACCTCTTCCTCCTTTTTCAGTGGCGTATAGAGGATGGCAGAGCCATGGCTGCTGGATCACCATGTTCTTTATCCTCCCATTTACTTCCCCACACAGCAAGAAGAACACAGCAGTACTGCTGATACTACCATCCACCACCTCCTTCTCTGAAAGAGCGAATCTAGATGAAGCGTAATGGTTTCATTGTCATTACTAGCCTTCTCCTTCTAGGCTAAGTGTGACCTAAGACTGTAATTGTATTTTATTCCTTTGATTAGAAGATTTTTAGTCTGCTCTTCTGTGGGAAACATTCACAACCATTAGAACTTCTAGCAAGTAATTTATTAAAACCAAAATGCCCAAACAGCACAAAAGATTCAAAGCTAATTTACCAAGATGAGTTAGAAACTGAGGATGGGAAATTAAGCCCAGTTATGGAGGACATCCATTGCACGGCCAAAAGAAGGACACCTGGAAGGGGGAAAAGAATAGCCTTTCTAGAGAGTGCTATTTCTTTATTTGTTATACTTATATCCTACTTTTCCTTCAAAGAGCTCCTCCTCATTTTCAGGGGCAGGTTAGCCTAAGAGATGGGGAAAGTGAAGGTCACTCTACAAGGTTCATGGGCAATTAGGGATGTGAACCTGGGTCTCTCCACTCCTAATCTAATTTTCTGACAACCACATGCTTTGCAACACCAGTTGCTCAGAAAAGGGGACAGGTTTGCATGAATGGAAGTCCCAGTATTTATACTGATTTGGAAGTAAGCTGCATTGAAAAGAGTTTTGAATAGGAATGGACAGTATTGGGTTGCATGCTTCATAAAATTAATACAATGTTTAGTAATGGAGTCCAGAGAAACCTCTAAGAAACAACAGATTGAAATATAGCCAGTATTGTTTTGGTTGTAGAAATCCTTTTTTTTGGGGGGGGGGCTAGAAAAACATCCATACAAACAATCGTTGGGGGGGAAACGACTTTATCCTCCACAAAAGCAGTTTGTTAAACTCTTGTTTGTATATAAATGCCCTAAGCTGATTTTGATCAACATTTTTGTACCATTTGTTATGGTATCCTCCATTGTAGATTGTGTGTGTTTCTCAGAGCTTCAAATGATTTTTTATTCCCAATAGTCAATATTAAGTGAAAATATTCACCTATTGAATGGCAGCTGATGGCAAAGATCACTAAGTTGCATTTCCAGGGTACAACATACAAATGGGCAAGAGCTTTCACAGCATGTTCAGAGTTTGTTATGAAAACAGCCAACCAACCTACCTGTGGGTCATATAAGGGAAGGCACCCTGCTGCTACCAGAAGAGTCAGCATTCTGTATTGAAGAAAAATGCCGTGTGACTATCTCGCACTGATGTTGACTCACAGTGGAATTACAAACACATTTTCATATGATTTTAAAATATTATTACCAATATTAATATTTCTCTCTTACACTTCCACCAGGTAACTGTCAGAGATGGTTGGATCAAACCTCTACAAAATACTTTGTGAAGTAACCTGGGAAATGCATATAGTTCTTCTTCACTGTTTATTTTTACCCACAGATAGAGAGTCACCATGAGCCCTTTGTAGCCTGTGGTCCACTGCCCAACTGAGGGTGGGCAACTATACTTTCCAAGTGTTTTTGGCCTACAACTCCCATTGGCCAACACCATTGATAGGCAATGGTGAGAGATTACAGGAGCTAGAGTCAATATCTACACAGTCCCAGTCAGCATTAGCAATGGATTTCAGTAACTGTAGTGATGCAACACAAGGGATGCCTAACTGCCCTAGTCTTTCTATTCATTTATTTTTTAAAGCCATAAAATGCATTGAACTGTGACAATCCTCATACAAATACCATGTGCTATCTGGAAGATTCTGTGATTGGATGTTATACTCTGTTATGCACTTTGTAAAAAGCAACTATGGACAAATATGAGAATCAGGGCTATAGGGTGCACACAGAGGGGTTTATGCTTTCTCGTCTGTCAATTTTCCTATGGAAATTACTTCACAGAAGCTGATATTAATTGCAGAGATAAAATGTTGTGGTCAAATACAACTGTCACAAGCAACAGCTGAATTCTGAAACATCTTCTTGATTTATCTGTTTAAGCACCTTTAGATACAAAATTAAAATCTGTTTCATGCTTTCAATGTATTTTAATCAATCATGGTTATATAATATCTTAATGTTCTGTAGCCCTGGGAGCAAAGGCCTAAATCGAGTTCAACAGACCCAATACTTAGATCTAAGTGATTCAAACAATGCACTTTAGCTGGGACTAGGAATTAAATATAAACTCATCATCTTTTTGGCAAGGTTTTTTTTTTTTAAATCTTAATTTTTTAAAAAAATAATCACATAGTAAAAATTCTGTTTTTTGAACTTTGCTTATCCAACTCATCCCAAATAAAGGATAACATTTCTGAGTCCTAACTAGAATTCTCAGAATAGGAACTTTTACCACAGTTAAAAGAAAGCCAAATAAATTAATAAATAGAAGTGCTAGTCCTCAGAAAATTCTATCTAATGAGCCAAGGAAAGATGCATATAATTATGACACCTGGCAAAGCCAAACTGGTACCCTGGGGATAACCTGTAGAGTAATGTGAGCTTTGTTCTAGTTTAAGATCACTGAACCAAGTTCTCATTTCAAATCCAGTTAGGCCATTACTAATTTGTCCCACTGTCTACAATGAGATCCAAGTTTAACAAATTTTGTCTGTGGAATCAGTCCAGTGTTCTACATAGCTTGATGTTTACGTTTAAAGCTTTTCTGTATTTAACTACTGATAACTTGCCTTGTGAAGAGCAACACTGTGCCATCTTTTTCACATCTGCCTCAAACTGTTCTGCTAGTCCAGAAGCTAGACTCTCTGTCAAAGTCTATGACTCTTGCAGACTGAAACTTACCTACATATTTTTATGGCAGATATCTGCTGTGAAGAAAATAAAATGTTATCAAAGGGCTGGAAAGATTAACCACAGAAAGCAAATTTTATTTCATGTGCTTGGAGATTTTCTTGTTTTCTATTGTTGTTTTAGCTATATTCTTGCATCACCCTGATGTTTGTAGAATGACAAGTGGAATAATATGTTTTAATACATAAGTAAATGATATACTGTTACGCATGTATTTAGATTTTCAAATAGTTTCGAAATAGAACCTCTGTTATTGTGGCACTAGTAGCAAAACAGGTAACTCATCTTGAATTGCTTCTAATGTACCTTTTGAAAACACAGTCTGGGCAAGACAGAAAGGCAGTTAAATGCAATCCAAATAAAATATAGTATATTATTTACTTATATAAACATGTATTATTCTTTTCCTTTTTTGTTGTTCTCAAGGAACAGCTTGCCTGCAGCTTTTTTGTTAAGCACTAGAACATACTGTATAAGAGGTGTCCTTGGGAAAGAGAACTTCCCTCAAGAATGACGCGCTCAGCATAGGAAACCAAATGCCTAGAGGGCACCTGGATGATATTTGAAGGGGGAAATCTATTTTTTGCAGGGGCTGTTGTCTTCTGAGCCTTGTGGGGCACCAGTGTGGCCCTCATCCTCCGGCAATCACCCACTCTTGCTCAAATGGAAGATAATTTGACAAAATAAAGGAAGTCATATAGAACAAGCTTGTTTTCTGCTGCTCCAGAGACTAGAACACGGAAAAAATGGCTTCAAACTTCAGGGAAATTGATTCTATCTAAACATTAGGAAGAACTTCCTGACAGTAACAGCAGCTCAGTGGAATATACTGCTTGGGAGTGTGGCAGAGTCTCCTTCTTTGGAGGTTTTTAAATAGAGGTTGGATGGCCATCTGTCAGGAATTCTTTGATTGTATATTTCTGCAAGGCAGGGAGTTGCACTCAATGGCCCTTGTGTCTCTTCCAGCTCTATGATTCTGTGATTTAATCTTCCCCATACATATAGAAGTCAGTGAAATGACATCCTATTTATTAAGAATAGGTTAAGCCAGGTCAAGTTAACTGCACTTAGTTCCTACCAATATCAATGACATTTAAATTAGTCATGATTATCTCTTTCTTGGACTTCAATGTGCCCTATGTGTAGCTAACCTCGATTTGTATCCAAATCCTGGTGGATTCTGAGAGTGATAATCTAAAAAGGTATCCTTTCCAAGCTCTGAGTAGGATGGTAACATGAAAATGAGGAAGATCTATCATTAAGGTATCACAAGCACAGGATACAACCCTTGTTCTGGATTTAGCTCAGTGCTAATTTTGACCATTTGATTTGACAAAAGTCTGCTATATATGGCTTCTTACAATGACAAACTGTATCATACAGAATCTCTTTCTTTTCCTCTTATATCGTACTCCAAAATGCACACTCCCTCCAGAGAAAAATTTAGTATTACTAAATAAATACATTTTCATTTCCAAGATGAATACATCTCAACTATTTCCCTATTAAAATTTTAAAAAATGAACAAGCATATTGGTAAATGGATTATTTAACACAACTAAGAAAACACAACTAAGAAAATGTATTTATGAAGCCTTGCTACAGACTTCTTACATTACAAGAAATCAATTTTGCCATACCTCTTTCTGCACAAATGTTTCGATTCCATATGTTATAACTTCTGCAGCATTGTGTAAGGTAAGAAAGATAGGAATTGGCTGCCAGGAAAGAAAATGTGACCAATAAGATTAGCAACTGTTTGTTATTTAAGTATCTTTCTGTGAGATAGTACTGAAGACCAGGCATTTTCTAACAGACTTGCAGAGTTAGACAGAAAGAAGTGCCATCTCCAACGTGTGATGAACTTTGCAGTTGTCGTAGATGAAATGTACTAAAAACCCAGTAGGGCAATTTCTATCTATTTCTTAAAACTTTAAAGTAATGAGAACTTAGGGAAGCACAGTGAGCAAGAAAGTCAACTTCCTATTCTCATGTTGCTTTCTGGTAGCTAACAACTGTACTTTTCTGTACATACCGCCATCAGCATAACTACCTACACTTTAGCAAGTATGGCCCTTTCCACAGCACCCTCCCATTCCGCAATGGGCAAAGGAGAAGGATGGGACTGCAACAATGCTTCTGCATAATGTTGTCACAGTCCTGTCCTTCTTCCGCCCTCAGGCGGTGCAACCATATATTAAACCATTGATGGGTTTCCCCCATTAATGACACACGGTCACACAACCATCCCACACTTATCTATCCTGCGGAAGTCGCAGAAGCACAATGGCTGTGCTTCCTGCCCCAGTGCAGCCTAGGAAACTACCCAATCACCCCTGTCATGCTTCCCTCCCAGCAGAGCTGCTGCCAGGACCCCCACTGGACGACTTGGCGAAAAGAGAGGGTGCAGAAAGGGCCTATGATACAGCATTTAGCACTGAGGGAATAGGGAAACTTTCTCATATGGAACAACACCATACAACTGGCACTTACAACCAAGTGCTGCAGTTGTTAAAAATATAACACTCAGCACTTTAAGAATTAAAGAGATCTTAGAGAGAGCAGCAATGAGATGGTTAAGTGATTTTTAGAGACTCAGAGTCTCCTCATCTCTTATCCATCTGTCCTTAGCTTTCTGAGAAAGGGATATGCTTAGGGATCTTTCTATCTCTTTCTTCCTGCGCTCTTAACTCTCTTGTTTCTTTAGCCATTGGTGTCTTGGCTCCTTAATCAGAGCTGCAATCATTCCATCCCATTCCCCTTCCTTCCCGGTAATACATTCTCTTTCTCCACTCCCACTCCAAAAGTAAATCAGCATTTTATAGTTCCTGAGCATGCTCACAAATCATTAGGCTGTTTGGTAGGGCTCCTTCTCCCAACCTGAAATTCTTCTGTTGAACATGTTTTTTGTTCTGCTGCAAGTCTTAGGGTTCCCTGCCAGTATCTCTCTCTTGTGAGTGATGTTAGCTAGGCAACGCCACCCACAGTACAAACGCTGAAGACAGAGGAATGATATACTGCACATTATGTCCTGCTATATAAACCGGCTTATTGTTCCAGAAATGGAACTGTGTCAGAAATGGAAGGAATATGGAAAACTTGGAATATTAAAGTGTAAAACTGGGGAGGAAATCAGGTAGCTTTCCAAATGTCGTGCACTGAAATTCCCAGCATTCTTGCTGCTGGCAGTTTTTAGGACTGCTGGTACTTGCAGTCCAATCTCATCTGGAGGACCGCATGATCTAATAAATGCAGTTTAGCCCGCAGAGGTTTTTTTTAAAACTTCCAAAATGCCTCCAATGACCTCTAGGCAGAGAGCACTTCCACCACATTTGGAGGCTCTCTGGGCCCCCAAATGGTAAAAAAAAAAGTTATTTTTTAAAGTATATTTTTGGCCCCAAAAAGGGCAATGTGGGAGACATTTCCACTAGATTTTAGCAGCCCCCTTGGACCAATTTAGGCTGTTGAGAAGCCTTTTTGCAGAAGGAAGTGAACAATAAATGACTTCTGTCACTTCCTGTTGTTAAAAATACCTCTGCTGGTCCTAAAATGGTGAAAATGGCCCCTAAAGAACATTTGAAGAGAAAAAAAACTTTTTGTTTTTGCAGAGATGAGTGGGGGTTGCAGCCCCCCAAGGTCTCCCAGGGCACCAGTGCAGCTCCCCAACCTTCCACTGTTGCCCACCTCTGCTTTAATGAAACACCTTTCAGGTATACAATGTATAGCTCAACTGCTGACATGTCTATCTAGAAGTAAGTCACATAAGTCACAAGGACTTCTGAAACATAGGACTCTGATTTCTACATTTGCTCTTTAAATACTCTACCTTTTAAATTCTAAAGGTATTTAAACATACATATCCCCTTTATATTGCCTCTCCAATCACTGAGCAGAGATAAAGGCAGAGGTTTCCTTTCCAGGACAGCAGGGAGAGGGGGCATACAGAAGTGTGCTATGTGGAAGAGAGACATGTAGCTGGGTCTGGCCTGCAGGTTGCCTATTCAGGACCTAAATTATCTTGTACAAACAGCTTTATATAAAATTGGTTTGGGAATTATGGGATTAAGGGAATAACTTTATTAGATATTTATTTATTCATTTAATTCATTTCTATCCAGTCTTCCTCCCAATAATGGGACTAAAGGCAGCTAACAACATATTTAGAATAATACAAATCAAAAATAATATAAAACATTCATAAAAACATAAAATATAAGATTAAAAACAATCAGACAATTTATGAAACTAAAACATTACATATTAAAAATATTAAAATGCACTGAAAGGCTATATAAACCTTAAAAACAGAATTGCACAGAATTAAAAGCCCAAATCTAGATATCAATGAGCCTCTTTTAAATTCTTCTCCATAATTCAATTTTAATTTTTTTTCTTTTTATAACCAATATTCTCCTCTTGCAATTTTTTTTCTGTTAAAATTTATATTACACAAGGAACATGGCTAAGTATTAACAGATTGTTTGGATCCAAAGGTACAGTAGCTATATTGGGTTCTTTTTAAATATGTAGGAACTTGTAAGAAACAATTTTAGACAAACAAAGCAGGCATACAGACAACAAACTAATTTCAGCAGGATCAAGTTAAAAGAACGTTAAAAGGAGACCAGCATCTAACATAGTCCTCTTGGATTAGAGCACATTAATTGCGAACTAAAGAAACAATGCTTTTCCTAGGAAAGCTGACACCAAACTTTACATTCTCCCTTTTCTGCAGACATGTTAACAAACACACACACCCTTTCCCCCTCCCTTGTGCTATTGGCTCTTCCTTGAGCCAAGAGAAATGTGTTCTCCTGCCAACAATGGCTCCAGATTGCCCAGCTCTGCTAACCTTCACCAGATGTTTATTGTCTTTGATGATATTTTTTAGTAGCTTTCGTCTTTTATAAAGGAAAGCACAGTACGTTGGGCTTGCCAGTCAGAAGGAGCAAATTCCCATCTCTTCCCACCAAAACATTTTAAGTCTTATAATAAGCTATGCAATCTCCATTCACCTCCAAAACTAGATTCGGAAGGAAGGAAGGAAGGAAGGAAGGAAGGAAGGAAGGAAGGAAGGAAGGAAGGAAGGAAGGAAGGAAGACACAGAAACACTAAGCTAAGGAGGATCTGGTTCTACAGACAGCAGCCTGCTTGGGACATAATGTTTAGCCAGGTTTATCATCCTTCCTGCTTAAGGATTAGACCTAAGGTCTATCTAACATTCTATTTATACAGCGATCCATCAGTTCCTTATCGGAAGCCTGCAAGCAGTACAGAAACAGCGCTATCCCTCTAAAATTGCCTAGCAACTGATATACGGAGGTCTACTGCCTCTGATATTGGAGGTGGTGTATAGGTATATTAACTGTCTTGAATTTATCCAGACTCCTTTTAAACCCAAGTTGCCAGCGTTAACTATCTTTGGTGGCAGTGAATTCCACACATTGCATAGTTAAACTGCAAAGAAGTTTTGCTTGACTCTAGAACTTTTTGTACGTATCTTTTTGTACTGCAGCTCCCCAAATCCCAGGGGAATCAGGCAGTTGTAGTCCCAAAACAATTTTTCTAAACTCTATGTGAAGTAGCAGTGAAACAAACCCGTCACTGCTTGCTGATCATTCTGTGCAGACTTGGAGTTATGCCTTGTTTCTCCCCTAAGAAACCAGAACCAGAAGCCATAGTTTGTTGCTGAGACATGACTCTGGTTCATCTGAAAGAGATTTATCAGCATTCCTGCTTCTCACCTAACAAGAAACAAACGATGGTCAAACACTCTGTGGTTTGTTTAGCCAGTTTTGTTTGCAAAAGAGACAGGTCAAAGCAATGAGGCAACATGGACCACTGTACTGTTAAAGCACAGTAAGACAGGGTTCCCCCAAAAGCCTAACTCCACAGGCAGGGATATTTTTATTGGGCCAAACCCAAAGCATAAAGTACAGTCCAGAGACAATGTCAGAAATTAAATGTTCTCTGCCTGAGAAAGGAGCAGTTAGCTTTGCATAGGGCAGGGGGCTTTATCACACCAGCCTGTTGTCTCATACTGCTATAGAAACATTCATTATCACATCATCTCTGCAATAATGCTATGTTGCTGGATTGATAATGGCATAATTGCAGCATGCTGGTGACCATCAAAGGCAGCGCAAGTGTGCAATTACACCAAAAGTAAAAAAACAAAAAAACAAATTTACTGGGGAATGGAATAAAAGCAACGTTGTTCACCTGCATCATGATGTCCTCATTGCCCAGACACTGGAAGTGCAATGAGCTCACCTTGCTTGGGGATAGGGAGGGGGAAAAGGGAGAGCAACGCCCATTGACACCACATGATTGCTGCAATATTGGAACTGCAGTGGAATGACACCTTCACACCAATACACAATAGTGGAAACGCAGCAGTATTGGAACCATTCATAGATATTTCCCATGGATGAAAAAAAGACAACCCAGTAACAACAGGAGAGTGATAAATCATGTGATCAGGAGAGATCAAAAACGGAACTAAGCCAGTGCAATCATGTAATAATCTAGTTTGTGATAAAATCCAGGGACAGCTGGATCTCAGGAGAAGTTACTTTTCTGTTGCTAATGGAGTTGAAACTTTATTACTTTTCTTTTATTGTTTTTTGTCCCTAGTTCTCAAGTGGCTAATAAAGGGAGCGGCCACTGCCTGCATTTAAATTCCTACATACCATCGTAACTGACAACCTCTCAGATAAAATGTAGGTCTGTCACTCTAACATCATCACCATTTTAGTCCAGTGTGGTTTTTTAACGTCTTTGCCTGATGAAGAAGCCAGTGAAGCTTTGAAAGTTTGCATATTGCATTTTATGCTTTGGAGTTGGCCCAATAAAGTTATTGCTGTTTCTGCATTTTGGATTTTGACATATTTTGCTGCATGGCCAGCATGGCTAGCCCTGAATATTCTTCCCCAAATCCTAGCTTACAAGGTTTGAAGTTCTAAACCAGGCAAGCATGTTGAATAATCTCTACAGCATTTTAAATGCAGAAATCAATTCTTTGTCTTCATAACCACTCTAGATTAATATTCATATTTTACATTGATTTTACAAATCAATCAATTCAAAAATGCTATCCACTGAGTTAATGGCAGACTAAGAATCTGAACTTAGGACATGCTCAATTTGGGTTCTCATGTTTTTCTTATACAGTGCATAATTACCCATTTAGCCTAGGGAATTAAGCTGATTTTTATTTCAAGTCACTCACTTAGTACAAACAAACATAATGAACTAAAACATGACTGGTCTGGTGATGGAATGAAAAGCCACTGCAGTAATTTTGGAAAGATAGGACATAACAGAGTGTCTGTCATATTTATGCATCATGGATTTTGCAGAAGAGAGAATCAAATAGGGAAAAGAAGACAACATGTCCCTAAATGTGATTAACCTTAAGATCTTTATGGAAGAGCTTTCCCTTTGTCCTTCCACCATCACAGGTACGATTGGTTAAGATATCAGAGAAAGCCTTCTCACGGCTGCTCTCTCGCTGCAGAAATCCCTACCACGGGAGGCTAAACTGCCTCCCTCTGTGATCTCTTTTCACTGGCAGGCAAAGACCATTTTATTAAACAGTGTTTACCTGGACGTGGCACAAGGGCCTTTCACTGAGGCATGCTGTATATTTATCTTACATTTTATATGCATTTTAAACTTTTAAAAAAATATTTATATCATGGTCTATTTAATGTTTTTTTAAAAGTTTTAACCCATATATTGTTTTAACTGTATTTTGTTATAATTCTATATTTGGGTCCCATACTGGGAGAAAGGCAGGGTATAACCTAAGCAAACATGCAGACAGACAAGAGATATAAATCACCTGAGACAAAAAAGTTCACACAGACTAATAGCACAGATACAAGCTTTCCTGCTGCCCAAGGTAAGAGAAGCCACACTGATGCTTTACTACTTGACTACTGCGGCAACTACTCCCTTGCCACAAGTGAGATAGTGACAACCCAAGATATTTTCACAACTGATGTGAAAGATTCAGATTGTCAAGTGAAGATGCCCAGCTCCATAGAGTAGCCAGTTCAGGATCATCCCAGGCCCTGAGATTTTGGGGCCAAAGCCTGAGACCTATGGACAGCCCCTGGTGACATCACTAAAACCCTTTTCGCACCTTACCGTTTCACACTGCTGGGTTGGGGTCTTCGCACGAGAAGCCTTGGAAGGACCACTGCCGCTTCCCTGCTGCTTCGACTCCACAGCTCCTTCCTCCTCATGCGAGCGCCCCACCTCTTCCGTTCGCAGTGCAGCCTGGGACCTCGCGGGCTGCACTGAGGAGAGGACGCGCAACTGGCCCGACTCTTGAGGAACCACACGCCAGGTAAGTGCGCGCGGGGCCCAGGAGCATTGCGCGATGGCGCACCATTTTTGGCTTTAAGCCGAAAATGAAAAGGTGCATGCCTGCTCTGCGTCTGGCCCTTGAGACTGTTCAGACCGCTCCTCACATTTATGCAACGCTCAAGGGGCCCTCTTGCTTCCAAAACGCCGTGTGAAAATGGCCTAAGTGTTATGCTTTAAGTACCAACCACAGTCTCAAACGCACATACACAAGCACAGAACATATTTTCCTGATTGGAAATTACAACAGAAATGTTAGTTAAAGGGGTTGTTCCCACATTAAGGTGAAACAAGGGGATTAGTGCTTCTCACTTTCTTTGGGAGATGGGATGCAGAACATCTAATCTAGCTTATGTGCTTCTAGCTGGAAGAAGGATGCAGAGCAGGGATGAGTCCTGGCGCCCCAACAACTCAGAGGAAAGGAGAAACCTAAGTAAGTACTGTAAACTCACAGACCTCCCAGAAGCTCTGCAAGTTACAGCAACAAATTAATCAAGCCTTGCAAACTGCTCTCCAGCTGATTGGAGTTCTGCACACAGCCCTTTCCTGTTGCCTGCAGCTCAACCCACCAAACTTGGAGAATGTGTATCCATGTGTCTCACCTAGAGATGACCCACAAAAACTAGAGACTCTGGGCCACGCCTGAGGTTTGACAACCCATCCTCTGAGTTGAAGTTGCGTAACAACTCTAGAAGTATTTGGAAGTTTGCCAATTACTGTCACCACACTAAGTCAAAGAATTTAACCTTAGCATGTAGTAAACAACGACAACAACATTGACAATAAAATGGCATGTCAGATCCAGCTCGTATAGATATCTTACCAATCTGGATAAGGCCCTGGAACCTGAATAAATAATACCCACAAAAAGTGTAGACGCCGGAAGACATGACAGAACTTCAGACCTATAAAAACAAATTGAGCATGCAGTTATTTACTAAATTTATATGCCACCTTTCTCCCAGAGTAGGACACAAGGCGGCTTTAAAAAAAGTTAAAAACATTAATAACACATTTAACACAATTAAAAACATTAAAAGACAAAAAATTATAAACACATACTTTTTTTTAAAAAAGAAATCTTGATAAATTAAATGCCCACCTGCTTACATATTAAAAGCCTGCTTACATATTAAAAGCCTGTTTAAAAAAGAATGTTTTTGTTTGCCGGAGAAAGGAGAGCAGGGAGGGAGCCACCCTAGCTTCCTGAGGAAGGGACTTCCAGAGGGTGGGAGCAGCCACTGAGAAGGCTCTCACTTGTATCCACACCAGGTGAGCCAGGGATGGTAGCAGGACCAAGAGAAAGCCTTCCCTTGCAGATCTTAAAGCTCTGGCAGGTTAGTATAGGGATATACAGTCTTTCAAATAGTCTGGGCCTAAGCTGTATAGGGCTTTATAAGTCATGACTAGGAGTTTGAATTAGGCGAGGAATACTCAGAAGTGGTTTTGCCAATTTTTTCCTCTGAAATATAGCCTATGGTACCTGGTATTCATTGGCAATGGCCCATCTATATACTAACCAGAACTAACCCTGCTTAGCTTCTAAGATCAGGCAGGATCTGATGCCTTTAGGGTATTTAGGCTGTACACTGAAAACTATCAACATCTAATGACAGGCAGCCATCCTATAGAATAATTGGAAAGAAGTACCATCGAGTCCAAAAGGGTTCACATCTAAGTAAAGTATATAGATAAATAATCATTGCATTTTCTTTTTTATATGTGTGCTTTCAGGCTATTAGATGCCTCAGGTGATCTTTTTAAAAAGCAGTTGCCAATTTACTTAGTTTGAAATTACCCAAACCAGTTGGTTAGGTGTGTATCCCATACCTTTTAAGGCCATCAGTCACAGCAGAAACTTATCTGAATCAAACTGGCATCTACTGTAATTCCACTGTTGCTAACTTGAAATCAGACGCCTGCTGGAAACAAGCAATGCCATTTCAGCTTCAGCAACAGTGGAAAAATAAAGCCCCAGAGCCTGAGAACTAGCTGTCTGTATGGAAAACAGAGATCACTGACCACAAGGTGAAGTTCTAGGAATCCCTGAAATGTTTGCATCTCCAATACAGCCATATAAAAATGCAGTGGAAAAGGCCATTAGAACTGTTCCCATGAGGTAACCACAGGATTTCTGTACTGCCAAGAAGACTCTTTTTTTCAGGGTAGGAAAAGAATGTCTAACATGACAGGAAATACTTGAATAGTATTCCTCTCACATGTCAAGCCAAACACAGAACAGGCTCAGCGCCTGCTATAATGACTATGCAGTTTGGAGTAGAAAGAAATATATGACTTCAGGCAGTGATTCCCAGACTTTTTACCCCTATGACTCCCTTTATATTTACATGAGGATGTTGCACCCCTCTGCTCAACATTGTCCCCCCGTGTCCTATTCTATGCCCTTCTCTCTTTCACAGACCCCTCGTGCCACACCTGAGAAAGTGCCCTGTGGTCACTAAGAGGTGTGCACCTGCTACACTAATGATGGAATGTCTGGAGAGGACAAGTGGGAAAAGAATAAAAAAGGAAGCTGATTTTTGCTATGTCTGAGGTTGGAAGAAAACCAAATGGGGGAAGACACTTTGCACCACTCCTTTACAGAGATCAGTCAACCCTCAATAGTGCATGCATGTGCGCATGCACGCGTGTGCGCACACACACACACACAGGTTTGCCTTTCTATTACACATTTTCTGTACTTGTAGGCAGCACTTGCAGGCTGACTACTTGCAAGCCCCTCTACTCTCTCTGCACTCGAATTAAGGGAAGCGCTATTTCCCCACCCAGGCATTCCAAAAGGCCAGAAGTGGCACCACAGTGGAGAGAGTAGAGGGGACCATTTTTCTTTTAGATTCTCTTGAGATGGACTAAACTCTTGCTTGTCATCAGTCTACTCAGATAAGGGGATGGTTCCTTTTTTGATAAGAGTTAAGTTATAATACTTACACTGACCCATGGATAAGTCAACCCAGGTTTTTTGGGTCAATTTTTTGACTACAATTTTTAGACTTAGGACTCTATCACACTATACCTTTATAGTGCTATTATTGTACTTTAACCACCATGGTTCCACCTTATAGAAACCTGGGATTTCCAGTTTAGGGAGAGGCATTTCAAATTCTCAGGCTCCTTTTACAGGACGCTGTTGTCCCAACACAAGGACAGAAGAGGAGCAGGACTGTGATGACACTTCTGCTTGACATTGTCATGGTCCCATCCTTCTTCTGTCACCAGGCAGCTTGACCATGGATTAAATCTTTGACAGGTCTTCTCCATCAATGACTCACAGTCGCACAACCATCCTGCACTTACATGGCCTGCAGAAGTACCAGAAGCGCGATGGAGGTATTGCTCTTCTTGCCCCAGTGCAGACTGGGAAAGTGCCCAGCTGCACGGTGGAAGAAAAAGGCATGTCCATTGCAGGGAGCCAGTCCGGTGCAGAGGGGAGCACTCCCTTCTCAGCAGAGCCACTGCTGGGATCACCACCGGAACACAATGGGACAAGGTAAGGTGTGGAAAGGGCCTCAGTCAGAGAGAGCTTGGGTCTCACTAAACTACAAACCCCAGAATTCCACAGAATGTTACTATGGCAGTTAAAGTTGAATGATCTAATATGGTACGTCACTTATACATGTTTATATATAGTAATTATATGTGGTCTCTTTTTATGATTTTATATAGCTCTTGAAAAAAGCCTTTGAGATCATCTAGAGGCCAAAATGTGCTAATCTTTTATCAATAAATAATTTATCCACTGAACACCTTGAGGTGTGTCTCCAGTTCTTTCTGTGGATGTGATTGGATCCTCCTCAGGTTTTGCTTCTTTAATAAATCCACTAGGTCACAAAGGTTTTAATAAGAAGCTATTTGTGCTCCTCCATGGGTATGGTTGCCTACCCCACAGGAAAAAAAATCGTTTTATCCTGCCAAATGTCCCAAGCCTTGTGGGGTTGGAGACACAACTGATATTTCACTGCATTTATTGGAGTTACTTTTTCATGTCTGTACTGCCCTGCTATGATGCTTCTAAATGCAGCAAAATGGCAAATAGCACCTCCCACAGGTTTCATGGGTCACTAACAGCCAAACTGGGATAAAAGCCTTTTTTTTTTTACCTTTTCCCTTTTTCCAGATGGGGAAAAAGCCTCTAGAAATTTTGAGTTTCCAATTTTTATTTGCTTGCTTGTTTGTTTTGATTGTACTTGCTTATTCAGAAGTTGCATCCAATCTCTTTCTAGAAATATGCCAGGTTTCTCTCCCTTCCACTTCCATTGTGCTTTTCCCCTTCATCTTCCCATTGATCGTGTGTCACAACCAGTCTCATGCAATCTTTCAGAAATGTCCACAGAGCCTTTTTAGGTTCAATAATTACAGTTAAAGTGATAAAGTACTTTAGCAATAGGACAGTAATTAAGCATTAGGATGATTTTGTTTTAGTGCTATCACATCTATTTCCTTCACCTGATCTCCACTGAATCTGTGTACTAGAAGCAATAGCTGTGTTTACTGGCGGTGGCCCTCTTAGCTAGTTCTGAGAATGTAGGAACACAAGAGGCAACTACAGATACATTTCACTTCCAAAAGTACTGGGTTAATTTAAACCGAGCTGTGGAATGGGAATGCAAAGTCCTCAGCAATGGCAGGCACTCTACAGGAAATATGTCAGAATGAAGGAACATCATGTATATCTCCAAAATAAAATTGTTTTATACAAGAACAAAACCTGGGATTATTGGAGAATTTTTTCTTGTCTGGAGTCTCTCAGAGTGGGAAATGTGGGAGTGAAAATAGTATGCACAACCTTCCAAAGTCCCACCAAACCCTGGAACAGCCTACTTTCAGATTTTAACACAGTTAGCATTGCAGCTGCAGTCTCATATACAGAATATGCATCACAGTTCCCTCAAATTTTGTTGGTGTTTAGGTACTCTGCACTTATACAAACAAAGCCAAAAGGAAGTTTTGGCAGTAAGGGAACCACAAGGAAGCAACTCATTAATCCTAAAGTTCACTTGTCAATCTCACAACTTGTATATGAAATGACCTGAATCTTATGTCATTATTGTTGATCAGAATGTTTGACATTCCAGTGTTAATTTCTCTTCAGATTGCTAACTCTCATGAATGTATATGACAATTCATTATATGGCAATATATGTTACAATACATTTATTCCATACTTCCCTGGAAGATGACATTCTTAGAATAAGTTAAACATTGCCACCAGTTTAGGCTTGGCAACCACTAGTTGCAGAACGATCTATATTCATAACAATATAATTATGAACATGTAATTTACTCCCCAGATATGAGCCTGAAATGTTACAGTACATTTATCTGCATGGCTCACGGGAATGCCTCTCAGTCCAAGAAGTCAAAGAAAAAAATCTTAGCAATGTTGAACAAATAGAGAATAATAAATCAAATAGAGGCACTTCTTTGTTGGGTTAACAAAAGAACAAATCAATATTCCCTTGAAAATATATAATTTTTTCATAGGCTCAGTATTAGAGGGTGGTAACACTGAATGATAGATGCTCTGCCTCATGAGAAAGAGATTACCTCCCTTTCTGGAAAAATGGGTAACATTATTCTTCATCTAACTCAACAGTAGTTCTAAGATACATGGATAACTCTTTGACTATGGTTACGCACTGGAAAGGAAAGGGGAAACTCCAGCTAAAAAAGGAAGAGTTACTCATAGGCTGGTTCAAAGATGAAGGAATAGTGCTTTTGCCTGAATCTGCAGACACTGGAAAAGTTATTTTTTGATCCCAAACTTCTAGCCAAACACATACACTTTCCCAAAATCTGTTGAACAAGCTAGTGTTACCGTCTGTTGTGAAGGAACATGTTCACGGTACAGATGTGCTCCAACACAGACATACATAAACCACTGTTGCTTCTGAATGTCTTTTACCAGGGTTACCTGGTGAGCTGGCTATGCCTCTTTTCACCTAGCCTTTATGTGGGTCTAGCTTTTATGTGGGAGCAACACACCAGGTAGGGACATGCAAAAGGACCTTCTTTGCTATGATTGTAGAATACTCTTCTATTGGAGACCTGATTGATGCTGATTCCAATACCGCCTTAAAAGACTCTTTAAATTAAAACCTGTGGCCTCATCCAAATCTGTATATCAGATATGGGGAAAGTGCAGGCCATGAACCACATGGAGCCCTGAGCCCCACTTATATAGTCCTTAAAGCTCCCCCAGAAGCCTCCACCCTTCTCTCATAATAATAATAATAACATTTTAAAAATCTAGGGCAATTTTGCAGTGATTTTCACCTGAAAATGCCTACAAACTGCCCAAAAATACAGTGGGTTTCTTATCCATCAACCCAGACGTCTCCAACAGTCCTCAAATCCCTAAAAATGGCTATAATTGTTTAAAAATGTATAAAATGATAGACAGAAATTATATTGCACCACTTCTGGTGTGCCTGGGAAGGATAGGCAAGGCCCCTGCAGATGAGAGTTAGCCTCTCACCTTATGCAGTGGCCTATCCTCACTGTACCTGCTCACAGTTTTCCCAGGTGTTTTACCTTGTTAAATTACTACGATGTTCTTAATCTATTCAAAGTTTTCTTTACTATTTTAAATGTTTACTTGTTTAAAATATTTTGAGGTCGTTTTAATTATACCAACCCCAAAATCATATGATATAGGGCAGGCTACAAATATTTTAATAAATAAAAAATAGCTTAAGTCTTCTAGGCTTTAATAATGCCTCATTTGGACTACTGAAATATATTTTCTCCAGAGTTGTTTTTTTAAGGTGGTTTGCAAGTTGCAGCCTGTACAGAAAGTTAAAGCTTGGGGGTTTTTTGACAGCAAAACTGTCTCAGCTATATTCTCTGAACAGGGCTAGAAACAAAAAGAAAAACTACTGATGTTGAGCTTTAAAAACACTACAGTCTAAAAACATATAACAGTCCTCTGGGGACAATACTCTTATTTCTGGGATACGTCGGGCTTTGATTCCCATCTTTTACTAATTAGCATAGGTATAGAGCTAGGAATTCTACATTATGTTGGCCTTGCTTAGACTGACATCTAGTGGAGTTTTGGACAACACTAGAAACAGATAAAAATGATCAAAGCTATGATAGATAATGCTGCTTCTTTTCTGAACGGGAGATAACCTGGAAATTTTACTTCTGGCACACTTCCTGTTGCAAAAAAATCCTCTCCAGTGTGCTGTAGTGGTTTGAGCATTGGACTTCACCCTGGACACCAGGATTCAAATCCCCACTCGGCCATGGAAACCCACTGGATGACCTTGGGCAAGTTACATTCTCTCAGCCTCAGAGGAAGGCAAAGACAAACCCCTCTGAACAAATCTTGTCAAGAAAGCCCCATGATAGGTTTGCTTTGTTGTCGTGTGCCTTGAAGTTGTTTCTAACTTATTGAGATCTCAAGGCAAACCTATCACAGGGTCTTTTGAGGCTGAGAGTGTGTGGGTTTCCATGGGAATTGAACACTAGTCTTCAGGGTCATACTCCAATGCTCAAACCACTACACCAGGCTGACTCTCAGGTTTGCCTTAAGTTGGAAATGACTTAAAGGCACACAACAACAAGATCAAAGGCCTAAATAGCCTAGAGAGGGCTAAAATGTGGTACAATTCCCCTACATTTGCCCTGGGAGGCATCAGAAGATACATGAGATAGAAAAAGTAAAAAAAAAAAAAAATTGCTGCTAGGATGTGTAGCCCTCCAAGGTCCTCTGGCAGCTGTGGACCCTAAACCCCAAAATTTCCCATCACGTGTTAGAGTAACAAGAACAAACGCAATACATAACAATATGCATTAGGGTAACAAGAACAAAGCTCTATATTAAATGTTTACCACAACATCCACAACATGTTTCTTTGGCTTCCATTTGCACCATATGAACACATGACACAACTATCTTCTGTCATACAGCCATGCTTTACCAGGTAAATTTTACTTGTTGTCAGGTACACTTTAAACCAAAGTACTGATAGTAATTTAAGATGTATTGTCCTTGTTTAAACAGTAGAGTATATTTTCCTGCAAGCAACCAAATACTCCTTTCAAACATTTAAAAAAATACTGTTCATTATTGCGAAGAGTTATTAGGCTAAACAAGAAGGCTAAATATGCAAGTGATCTTATGCAATCCTAAACATGAAAAAGCAGATTTCTAGATTGAGATTGCATCTGATATAAAATGCTAAGATATCTGCTTTTGGCATGTGGTGAACCAAATATTCCTCCACATCGATATCTAATATTGAAATAAATAAATTAATAGAATTGAAATAAATGCATACCCATCTGTTGATACACAAACAGAAAACTGGTAAAACTGACTGCTATCTCATGGTCATGAGAAAAGGTATAAGAAAACATTCTCATTACAATGGGCATGTAGAAAATTAGTCTAAATTAAAAAAATCCCACTTCAAAGTTTTTACAACATTGAGAGAAACATACACAAATATATAAAGAAACAGAGTCAAATGTCTGTGATAGGGTGACAGTTGATATGAATCAGAATACCATGGCACAACTGTATCATTCTGATATTGCCACTTTGTTGTACCTTGAGCTGATGCAGATTTCCACCCAGCCGATCTTCCAGGAAATGTGTAGGAGAAATCCACCAACTAGTGTCTGCCACCTGAAATCGAAACATGCAATAATCACTTTCCCTTGTAAAACAATTAATCTAAGTTAATCGCTATTAGTCATACTGCAGGCTTCTTCTATAAGTAACAGCCTGATCATATGGCACCTTAAGTCGCTGGGAATGTAATATAAACATCAATAAAATTTAATTGGCAGCGGAAACTGGTGTAGTTCAGTTTGATGGCAGGCATATAGTGCGGATAATACTGAGTCTGTGACTTGCCCAAAGTCAGTCAGTGGGCTTCCATGGCTGAGCAGGGATTTGCACCCTAGCTTCCCAGAGTCCTGGTCTAACACTCAGACCACTATACCATGCTGTTACTCCCCAGCAACTAGGACTTTCACCACAAACAGTCATTGATATACCAGCATTCATGAAATTTTCCCAGTCCCCTTTTAATGGCTATCACCCCATTTTATGATTGTGAATTTCATCTATTTAGCCTTTTAAAACTGTTTTTGTTTTAATTAACATCTTTTTATCTTGTTTAAATTATTTATTTTAATTTTAATATCTGAATTGTTTATATTGTTTTATTCTATTTGCTGTACTTAACTCTTACAATAAAAGGGCTGGATAAAAATTTTTTAAAAACAGATAGACAGACAGATAGATGGAGGCATACACACACATATAAAAATAGTCATTTTTTAAGAAAGCATTTTTTTCAGTCATACATCTGCTGCCTATCAACTCAATTGCATGGTCTCACATTCTGACATTATTAAAAAAACTACTTCTCTGCATCTCTTTTCCTCAGACAATATATCAAGTCATGCCTCATTAAACTTTGCAATTCAGAATTTTAAAATGTCACTATTTTGAAGAAGCTTTCCCAAACTTTGCAACTAATATCTTTTCTTATAGCTGATTCATAGCCCACCCTTTCCCCACAGTCATTTTTAATTTTAAAAAAGAACTCTTTTTCAGGACAATTACATTACCCAGCATAAACCAGTCATCTTGGTACACCCCTCGCAAGCAAGACATCCAGTTCTGAACTACTTCCTGCTGTGTTTTGGGGGAGATCCCATAGAGTACTATAGACTGCTCTGCTATTAGACGTAAGATGAATACACAATGAATACTCAAGCTACATACACACCAATATGTGCAAACTATCTGCATTTATTGAAACTCTGACTGTTAAAAAAATCACAGAAATTCACAGAGACAAAAAAACCACATGTGCCAATTATGAAAATCAGACTTTGCTGGCTGCAAAGTCCTGGGAGCTATAAAACCTTTTCAATATCTATGAAAGATATGTGTAAGTGCCTTCAAAGTTGCCTGTCAACTTATGGTGACTACATGAATTTCATAGGATTTTCTTAGACAAGGAATGCTCAGAGGTGGTTTTGCCAGTTCCTTCCTTGAAATACTATATAACCTACAGCACCTGGTATTTGTTAGCAGTTTGCCATCCACATACTAACCAAAGCTGGCCTTGCTTAGTTTCCTAGACCAGATGTGATCTGATGCCTTCAAGATCTTTAAGCAGATACACATACTGCTATAGTCTATTATAAGAGAGCTGAAATTAGTCTGATTCAACTATGACAACTAGTTTACAAACAAAGCTGTATTTTCTTGAGATCACAATCTGCAGTAACAACTCAGTGAGTTTCGTTTCTAATTGCTTCATAATAATTCTGAATAGCTGATGAATGTTCACTCAACAGAATTCCTTGGAGTCCTTGGCCAAAATTCAACTGCCAGTCTCAACAAAAATAGTAACATTTTATCCCTGAGATTTATATAAGTGTTGACTTGTGAGTTCGATCCTGCCGGGCTCCAAGGTTGACTCAGCCTTCCATCCTTTTGCAGGTCGGTAAAATGAATACCCAGCTTGTTGGGGGCATGTATAGAAAAGTTTCGAAATACATGCTATTTGTAAGTTGTTCGCCGCCTCGATCCATATGGAGAGGCGGGATACAAATAAATAACAACAACAACAACAACAACAACTCTACTCTACACTGGACTAATAATTAGATTTAGGTTCTCGATTTAATGGAGAGGCTATCAGAAATTGATATATCCCTGTCCCTCTTAACTAGAGGGAGAGAGTCAGTAGAGAATATGCACATATGGAACAGTGGTCTTAGACAAAAAAAGAAAGGAGTGTAGAGAGCATGTAACAATATAAAATATAAAACTGTATGCAGGTGAGGAAAAACAGAGGTTATATTAACACAACAATAACCTACTGATTAAGTCTCTTTTTTAAAAAATGCTTTTGAAATTGTACTTACCCTTGGAAAAGGGTAGGGTAGGTGAATTTCAGGACAGACAAGACATACTGGAAAACAAATGTCAAGTTAGAGGACATTACCTACCCCAAAAACATACATACAGGCATCAGAGAAAAAGGTAATTCTTACAGGAATATCTAGGATGTTGTATTGATATCATTCTGTTTAGACTAAAGACCTCTTTTCAGTACAGGAGTGGGCAAAGCGCAGCCCCTGGGGCTGATTTTTTAAAAGTATTTATTTATTGCTCCCAAATGCCACAAGGAGCCCCTAAGCCCCCAAAACAAAATTCTGGTGATTTTTAAAAAAATGCCCTGTGGGTGGCATGGGGGACATTTGAACCACATTTGGGCCTTCCTGGGCCAACTTTTTGAGAATACTTTTTTGAAACAGAGAGTAAACAGGATGCTTGTTTTAAAAAAGTCCTGTCCTGGGCCTAAAATGGGCTGGGAAAGCCCAAAAACGTGGTGAAAATGCCTTTCTGTGTACTAGGGAGCATTTGGTTCTCTCTCTACATACATATACACATATATACATACTTTGCAAGAGTGGGTATGGTGTAAGGCAGAGCTTTCCAAACTTTTCATGTTGGTAACACTTTTTAGACATGCATCATTTCGTGACACAGTAATTCAGTTTCACTGGCAAACTGGAGGTTAAACAAACTCCATTATAAGAGATACAAACACACACATAAATTGTAATAATGAAATGTATGGGGACACAACATAGCTCATTAAAACCTTTTATATATTTTTTAAAATATATGATTTATAAATAACAATATACATTTCCAAGATTGTAGGAGACACACCTACATACTTCAGGCAACACACTAATATGTCACAGCACACCATTTGGAAAGCCCTGGTGTAAGGGATGTCCTGCCAAGTTCTCTCAGGGGCTAATGAGGCCCCCTTCCCTTCCAAAGTTGCCCACTTCATCTCAGTACATACTCAAAAGTGATTTATGGTTTCATAGTTCCCTTCCTCACAAAACTTGAAAAGTTACTTTCTAGGACGACAGCTCCCCAGAATCTCTTCAGTTAGCTGGCTGGAGAACTCTGAGAGATGAAGTCAAAAATCTAACTTTTCCAAGCTCTGATTTCTCATTTTTTTAAAGGAATATACAGGCATGTGAAAAAAATATATCAAAGAACCATATTACTGTAATGTCAGAATGACCGCATGAATGCAAAGCACACCTTGGATCAGTCATTTATCAGAATGGAAACTGCAGTCAAGAAATCAAAAGATTAGGACTTAGAAGAGCAGCTATGGCACTAGATAAGATCCTGAAGTATAAAGAATATGTTACTGAATATTAAAGTTAGGATTGTCCATGCCATCAAAATTCCAATTTCCTTTTAGAACTATTCACAAACTCTTTTTCTTTCAATCACACTCTATTAGTGTCCTCTGCTGATTTGGTCTTCTCATTACAGATTTCTAAATATATCTGTCGTGCTGTGATTTGCCATCAAATCAGCTTTGACGTACGGCAACCCTACAAATGAATAAGACACCTCCATGCACACTGCTCATCAACAGCCCTGCTCAGACCTTGGCTTCCTTGATTGTATATATATCACAAATGCATTGATGCAGTCTATCAAAACACTGCCTTCAGGTGATAATTAAAATCAAATTGACACAGACTTCTTCTCATCTGACAGCATGTTTGATAGGAAATTATATATCCACACACACACACTGAAAAGCTGTATTAGATGCAATAACCCCATGTGACAGTTGTGCATGTCTTTCATTGTTTTGATTTCTGCAAGCATCCTCTGGCTGGCAAGTGTACTTCCTAAGTACTTTAGACCTCTATTTTTCTATTTTTGTTATATAGAAAAACAGAAGGTCTCTAACACTTTGTTGTTGGTAGAATGGCTATTTAAACGATTCACTGAAACTGTAATTCTGTACAGTACAAGTTTATGGCCATTTCTGCACTAGCCTGTTATAGCGCAATGATTCCACTTTCAACATCCTCTGGAATCCTGGGGTTTGCAGTTTCAGGAGGGGCCAGCTGGAATCATCGCGCTATAACAGGCTAGTGCGGAAATGGTCTATGTGGAGACAACTCCCATTTAAGTCGGGAGTGATTGTAGAGTAGATAGATCTGCATAGGATGGTATTGTTAGTGCATGAATTAGCAGTGCAGACACCAGCTATTTCCTCACTAGACTGGGGTTTGCAGGATTCCATAGGATGTTTAAAGTGGAATAATAGCGCTATAACAGTCTAGTGCGGAAATGACTACCCTTGCAGCTTTCTTGACAGACGTGAATCCAAAAGCAATGGATTTCCTTTTGTTCTCCTACCGCTCTGGTATCAATGACAGGCGGGGTTTTAAGAGAGGTTTCTGCTGAATGAGGAAATGGCGTTTAGGTGCGTCCCATTAGTTTCAAGTCGTTGCTAGAAAAGTCAGATTTCACAAGGAACTGGGCTTTCCCAAAGAAATAAAAAGCTAACTATTGGGAACTACAAAGGCCATTTCCGCACTAGCCTGTTATAGCGCGATGATTCCACTTTCAACATCCTCTGGAATCCTGGGGTTTGCAGTTTCGGGAGGGGCCGGCCGGCCCCTCCCGAAACTGCAAACCCCAGGATTCCAGAGGATGTTGAAAGTGGAATCATCGCGCTATAACAGGCTAGTGCGGAAATGGCCAAAGTGCCCTGTGCTTTGCATGAATCTATCCCAAAGCGACCTCGTGGAATAGGCAGAATCAACCGGCCACTGAAGTTCCTTATCCTCACCTTGTTGGTGAAATAAGAAGCCAGGAAGAACAAACAGAAGGCGAGACCATGTGCAGGTCTCTTTAAATACATTAGTCAAAGCATTTCCCCGGTCCGGCAACAGGGAGGTAAGGCACTGCCGCTCTATTGCGATCTGCTCAAGGAACAACCGCGGAACTCGGCTGCCATGACAGGGACACGTTGTTCTTGAGTTCGCTCCAATAGGGACGAAGGAAAAGTTCCGAGGAACTGCCTTCTTAAAGGGGCAGCGCTCCCCGTAGGGCCGAAGGGAAAGTACTACCTCGCTCAAGTCCTGTTTATGCCGACACGAGTTTTGGAGGGGTGTGTGTTGTAATTACCACAAGTTAAGTATGGCTAGCATTATTTAAATGGCGGGTTAAAGTGCTTAACAACATCCTCTAAAGTGGAAGTCCTGAGTATTGTTTATCATTGGGGCCATTTCTGCACTAGACTGTTATAGCGCTATTATTCCACTTTCAACATCCTATGGAATCCTGGGGTTTGCAGTTTAGGGAGGGCCCTTTGAGGTTAACACGGTTAAAAGGAGCAAACTGTTTTGTGTGACTACCCCTTGACTCCCAGTTATGGCCACCCCACGCTACAGTTTTCTTTGCAAAATTTATTAAGAAGGTTGCCTTGCTATTATCTTCCTCTTAGCCTGAGAGAAGATGCCTTGCTCAAGGTCACCCAGTTGACTTCCATGGCTGAGCACGTTGAGACCCAGCTCTTCCAGAGTCTTCATCCAACACTCAAATTACTCCACCATGCTGGCACAGCAAAATGGGACCAAATAGCTCTTAAAATTAAAGAGGAAAACCAAGGGGAAAAAAAACTGCAGACAAAAAGGCTATGATTTTCATTTCAAAGATGAATATCACAAATTTTCAAAGATTATGAATATCACAAATAAAGATTCTGCTCATCTCTATTTTATACCCATTCAAACAACAACAGCAACTAGCTTGCAACATTCAAGCCCTAGCAAAGTAATCATTACCTGCATTTTCTCCATAGGAGTTCACTTCATCCAATACATTGTAAGTGCTTATAAAGATTAGGTAAATCTATACAATTTGCTTTCCATTGGCTTTTAAAAAACTGGATATACCATCTGAAATCATTTTCAACTTTATAAAAGCTGGTTAGTTTCTTTCCATATCGGTTTTCTTTCTACATCAGTTTTCTGACAAAATTGAGGTTTGTGTTTTAAAAAATGAGGAATCTATTTTCATTTGTTTCTCTGCATCTGTTATCCCTTGAGAAGTATAAGCTGAAACCATCTTAGTATCTGACAGAGAATGAGTTCAGTGCCTACAGACCCTTCCCAATTACCATCTTAAGACTGTTTCAGATGTAGACTCCATGGTTATTTATGATCCAGTCCAGAAGCACTGAAAAGCTTGCATACTATTTAATGACCTCTGAGCTGGTGGTGTTATAATTTTTTTATCATTTTGGGGAAAGCTGCTAGAAATATTAAACAGGAAGCCAGGATTAGTCAGCAATACAGGTGAAAAGGATCTAAGAGTTTCTTGTTTTTATTATATGCTTTCAAGTCATTTCCAACTTATGGCAACCCTAAGGTGAACCTATCATAGGGTTTTCTTAGCAAGATTTGTTCAGAGGGCATTTGCTTTGCTTTGCTTTGCTTTCCTCTGAGGCTGAAAGAGTGTGACTTGCCCAAAGTCACCCAGTGCGTTTCCAAGGCCAAACCCAGATGCAAACCCTTGTTTCCAGAGTCCTAGTCCAGTGCTCAAACCAGTACACCATGCTCTGCTAAGAGTTTTAGTAAACTGTAAATGATAAGTTAGCAGTGTGAGGTGGAAGGGGAAATGTATAGAAATGTTTCAAAATACATGCTATTTGTAAATTGTTCACCGCCTCGATCCATATGGAGAGGTGGGATACAAATAAATAAATAAAAATAAAATAAATAAAAGGGGGGGTTATACAATTCTGGACTTCAACAAAACAATAACATCTGCACAGGTGATGGTGCTAATTTATTCTGTGCTTGTCAGCCTAAAGTTCTGTGTTCAGTTCTCAACAGCACAGTACAACTTAAGGAGGATATCAACAAACTGAAACACATCCCGTGGAAGATGGCAGAGCTGATGAAGGGCCTGGAGACCAAGCCTTGTGCATAAAGGCTGAATGAATTAGGCACATTTAGCGTGAAGCAGAGATAGTTAATAGGTAACAAGATGGCCATCTTCAAATATCTGTAGGGCTGTCGTATCATGCAGCAAATTTGTTTTCTGTTCTTCCACAGGATAGCAATCAAAGCAGTCAGTTAAAAAGACCACCCCTCTCAACCAGATTTTGACTAAACAATCTTTTTGACAGTGGAACAGAGTGCCACAGAACACTGCTTCATAAGAATTTTTAAACAGAGGCTGAATGGCTGTCTTTCAAAGTTCACGACATTAAAATAAAACTGAAGGAGAATGAAGATTTGCACACCAAAACCTCACCAACTGTAGATTCAAAAATGTTGAGCTTGACATGCTTCAGTTAACAGCCAATGAACTGGAAGTTTAACCACTTGGGGCTGAGAGGCCCACACACAGGGTATGGTGTGAACTCTGAAGTATGAAACATTTTTTTTTCTCATTAGCAGTAACTAAATTCTAAGGCAGAGGTGTAGTGAGGGTGGGGGTGAAATGAGGTCAGTGCCCCTAAATAAGAATTCTGCCCCAATGAAACTTTTGTTCAATCCCCAAATTTCTAACATCCCAGACACTGAAAATTGTTCATACATAGAATTCGTATATTGATAGTGTTCACATTGCCTTGGTAACTTTGTCTACCCATTTCTTTGGGCACATAAATTTACTTCTAAATGCTCAAGTCAAATTTTAGGTTACTGCAATGCCAGCAATTATATATTTCAGATACATATGATATCATTAACAAGTATGCCAGTGCATTACACACAGCCAATACTCACTACATGAGACAGCTCACCTGTATACAGAGGAACCACATAGTAGTGGACAAATACATGCACACTAGGCTTATTTGCAGGTGCAGAACTTACAAATATTAGTGGGCCCACCCATATGTCAGATGTCCTAATCTGACCAAATGAGCACAGGCAATGATGTTACTGTGACTATTACATCCTTTTTGTTCCTAACCATGCTATACAGAATTGGCTGAGTGGCAGAGATAGGCCATTTCTGCACAATACTGTTATAGTGCTACTATTCCACTTTTGACCTCCTGTGGAATTCTGGGATTTGTCGTTTACTGAGTCCAAAGAGCTCTTTGGCTGAGAATTCTAAATGCCCCTCCCTAAACTGCAAGCCCCAGGATTCCATAGGCGGTTGAAAGTGGAATCACAGCGCTATAACAGTCCAGTGTGGAAATGGCCATAATGTTGCCCAAAGGTGTTTACACGGCAAGTGAGGGAAACACTATCTGAACTGCGTCAAAGGGCAACATAAAGTTCAGAGGCAACTAAGGCCATTTCTGCACCTATGGAATCCTGGGGGGCCCTCCCTAAACTTCAAACCCCAGAATTCCACAGGATGTTGAAAGTGGAATAGTAGCACTATAACAGTCCAGTGCAGACGCGGCCGAAGTTCCCACAGAAAGCAACAGACCAGGACAGATGAAGCCAAGACACTGCCTTTTCCTCCAGTCCTTTAATCACCGACGGAGGGCCAAGGCCTGCCCCCGGAGCCACCCCACAGTTTCTGAAGGTGCTGCCCCTTTTCAGGCGACGAGGGCGGCCTGTGGGCTGTCCGCAACGTCGGCTGGCCCAGCAGTGGAGGGGCCCAAGGAGAGCGGCTAGTACCAGTTGGTGCAGGCAATGAGGTAGCGCACGTCATCCAGCACCTCCAGAAGCCAGGCCTGGCACTGGGCGCGGGGCCCCACCTCGGGCTCTCCCTGGGCGGCGGCGGCTGGTGGTGGTGGAGTCGTCGGCGGCGGCGGCGGCACCACCAGCGGCTCTGGAGCGTAACTGGCACTTTCTTCTGAGGGCGCTTCTGCAGCCGCCGCGACGGCGGCCACCGCCTCCTCGGCCTCCCCCAGCGGTGGGCCGGCCGCGCTCATCCTTCCAAGGACACGGGCGCGGTTCTCCGCTCACCGCCTGGGCGCTCTCAGGACACTTCTTGAAGCCGCTGGGAGGTCGCTCTCCCGCCGTCGGCCCATCCACACAAGGCGAAGCCCCTGGTCACGGTCACCCGGCATTAGAGAACCGCTCCTTCGGACGCGCCCCTGGGCTTCCGCTCCCGCTCCTGCCGCCCCCCTCCGCCCCTCGGGAAGCCGGGTTGAATGCCTGACGAGCCGCAGTGTGGACACCTCCGACGCCGCTCGTCTTGTGAGGTCGTCTTTGTGATGCAGGGAGGCGGCGCCACGGCCTCGCCGCCCGGAAAGTAACGCGAGAGGGAGGGAGCCGGCGCGGAGCGCCTCGAGGCCATTTCCGCACGAGCCTGTTATAGCGCGATGGTTCCGCTTTCAACGTCCTCTGGAATCCTGGGGTTTGCAGTTGAGGGGCCTTTAGGATTCTCAGCCGGAGAGCTCTTTGGCCTCAGTAAACTACAAACCCCAGAATTCCAGAGGACCTCGAAAGTGGAACAATAGCGCTATAACAGTGGCCATTTCCTCACTAGACTGTTATAGCGCTATTATTCCACTTGCAACATCCTATGGAATCCTGGGGTTTGCAGTTTCGGAAGGGGCCTGCAAACCCCAGGATTCCATAGGATGTTGCAAGTGGAATAATAGCGCTATAACAGTCTAGTGCGGAAAGTGCAGAAAGGCCCTTAAAGTACGACTAAAATATTCTCGTCGCCAGGGCAGCCAGACGCACAGATTATCCTTGCCACAACCAGTGAGATGGGAAGGAGCGAGAATAGTCGCTGCATTAATCTGGAAAGAGAGAGAGCTAGCCTTAGCGACACGCAGCACTAAGCAGTATTTTTAGGATGTTCTTTAGGTAACCTGGGGTATTTTCACAGCGCTATGATCCCACTTCCAACATCCTACGGAATCCTGGGCCCCTCCCGAAACTGCAAACCCCAGGATTCCATAGGCTGTTGGAAGTGGGATCATAGCGCTATAACAACCTAGTGCGGAAATGGCCTTATTGGCAATCCTTCAGCCGCGTCACTGCCACCGGGGTGGGGAATTGCAGCCTCATGGAGAGGCCGGTTTGTTTCTTTCGATATCCTTCATGGCACTTGGGGCAAAGCGGCCCCAGGTGTCAAAAGAAGGAAAAAGGCATAAGAAACGGAGCATTTTTACTACTGAATTGGGGTGAAACCGGGCAGGGGTGAATCCCTTCCTGGAAAGAAAACCAATTACGGCTTTGGAACCGAGAAAGGAGACCAGACGAAGGGGGGCAGGGCGAGAGAGGGGGGGGAGAGAGAGAGAGAGAGAGAGACCCCATTCCAGAGGAAGTGACGCACAGAGGATGTCGCTTGCTAGGGACCAATAGGCGGCTGGTGTTGGGAATCCAGGGGCGGGAAGAGTGAGGGCGAGCAGCCGAGGAGAAGCCGGAAGAGAGATTATTCTGCCAGCAGTTCCTGGTGCCCTTTTCCTCTGCCGTCGTCGTCGTCTGGCCGCGCTTTCCCTTTCCTCTCCTCGCGCTTTCCCAAGTCCGACATGGATCCGGTAGGCATGGCCGCTGTCGTCCCCGCTGCCGAGGTCAGCCCGGGTCCCGCGTGGCCGCAGAGCAAGGTGAGGAAGGCAGGGCTGCTGGGGCGAGGAGCCCCTCGGGCCCGGCTTAGGGGGGCTACCGCGGGCGCTTGCGGCTCTCCGGTCGTTTGGGACGGCAGCTCCCCATAACCCTTTGCCGCCTGGTTGGGGGCCAGGAGTCGCGGGGGGCGTGTGGGAATTGAAGTCCCCAAACCCTTGGCGGGCCGAGCATAGGGCACCTCTGAGCCCTGAAGTTGGGGCTGCCAGAGGGAAAGCGAATTAGTTCTTCTATTGTTTTTTTTTTTTAATTTATTAAAAAATCCAAAGGACAATACAAAGTAAAACACGGTACAAAGACAGTACAAAATAGAAAGAGGTCACCACAAGAATCACTACCATGGGGTGCTCACATGGTAGAGAGCTCCAGTGTAAGTATGGTGTGTCATTCATAAAATCAACAAAAGGGTGCCATATTTTTTCAAAGTTGTCCTGTGTGGCGCAACCTTTCGTGTTAACCTTCCATTATGCGCCGGCTTTTCCAGCAGCCATGTATCCCAGATTCTTCCCCACCATCTGTTGACAGAGGAATTGCCTACTTTCCAATTGGTTTCTCTTCAGATCGTATAAATCTTTCGCCTTTAGTTCTTCTGTTGTTCATGGTTGTATAGTAGAGAGGATTTCAGCAGGTGTTGCTTCGCATGTAAACAGGTGACAAGGTGAAATGCCTTCTTCCAGACAACTATTAAAAGTATAGTAGCTGCCTCCAGTTTGGCCAGCCTGTCTGAGGTGGTGGAAGGAGGAGTTGGTCCTTACTGAATGGTCATTCTTGGGATGGCGGGAGGATCAATCCACTACGGGTGGGCTTGATCCCTGATGCTGGCGCGAGGGATCAGACCCATCTGTAGCGGATTGATCCCCCTGCCACCCCAAGAATGGGTGGCACCACTTCAGAGAGCAAGTGAAGGGAGTCACACAGTTAAAAGTGCTCCGATCTAAACAAAAACAAATGGATAAAGCAGTGGTTCTCAACCTTCCTAATGCTGTGACCCCTTAATACAGTTCCTCATGTTGTGGTGACCCCCAACCATAAAATCATTTTTGTTATTTTATTTTTATTTATTTAGTTAGTTAGTTAGTTAGTTATTTCCAACATCAAATAGATTGGAAACACTGCCCTAGATCACTGCTCTGGATAGACTTCTAATGCCTAAAAACTGGTAACCCTCCCCCCCTTTTTAAGCACAGAAAGCATCCATAAATGCCAGAATTAAGGCAGTAGTTCTAGTTCTGAATGTTGGGTTTCCACAGTTCAAAAAGCCAGTCACTCCCAAAGGCAAGGCCGAAACAGCCCACATTTTACACGAGGCGCAGGGAGGAAAGGACTGGGAGAGAGGAAAGATGGCGGTGGCATAAGCAGACACGTTTTGTTTCCCTCCCTCCCTCCCTCCCTTAAAGGGAGTGTGGATGCTGAACATACAAAAAGCGAGGAATGCAAGACAGTCAGGGCGAAGAACACAACACGTGCATGTGGCAAGCGCCAAGGGTCCACGCACAACAAAAGAGAGAGGAGAAAGTCATCCTGGCTATTTCTGCACTAGGCTGTTATAGCACTATTATTCCACTTTCACCATCCTATGGAATCCTGGGGTTTGCGATTTGAACCCCAGTGCAGGGGTCTCAGAAGCACTACTCCCATTGGCTGTGAGGCCATCTTCTTTTAAAAGGGGGGCAGGATTGAGGAGCAGCGACCCCTGTGAAATGGTCGTTCGACCCCCAAAGGGGTCCCAACCCCCAGGTTGAGAACCACTGGGATAAAGGAAGGAGAAGTAGCTGTGCTTTACTTGGAAGAATGCATTTACATCAGGGATTTTCAAGAATGGCATTGCATTCTGAAGTGATACCACTCGTTGGTCTCAAAGTTAGTCATGGAACCTTTGATCCTCAGAACTGGAGAGGCAGATGCTGTTGGCTAAATTAATCAGCCTGGGTGATGGGCCACTTTACTTCCTCCTTGTGTTTACAGGATTGCCTCCTCTTTTTTTCTGGTATAGCTCCTGTGTTTATCAGCTGTGTTAGAAATAGATATCTAACAGATACAGATCAGTCCTTGTACAGTAGAGATATGGGATGCTGGGTGAAACTTTTCTTTCAATATTAAATGCATAGAAACTATCTTACTGACCGTGAGATGTTTACCTATAATGCACTGACTCACGGGGCCTTGGTAGGTCAAGAGACAATAAATAAAACCTTAAATAAAGATTAAATACAAAATTAAAAAAAGATTGTAATATTTCATTCTCTGCCCCAAGTCAACGGGAGACCATTAAAAGCAGGACACATTACATCCCAAGTAAGTGCTGTTATTGCCAACAAACAGCTTGAGTTGTATTAATACAATTGTGCACTGCAACTCCTAGCTAACTGGATTAGAGGTAGAGTAGTACCATCTAGAGTAATACACAGTATGTTGTAGTGGTTAAAGCACAACCCTTAGTCATGAAGATCATTAGGTGACCTTTTCCAGTCACTGTCTCTCATGTCACAGGGTTTTGTAAAGATAAAGTGGAAGGGAGATGAGACATGTGCCAGCCTGAGGTTCTTGAGATATGAACAATATCCCTTGGTACATTTAGAATCTGCCTCCACCCTAGTATGTGTGTGTGGTGAGGGGTACTCCTTTGTTTCAGTAACCTGCTTGTACATTTTAAAATTGTTAATGTACTGAGAGTTGTAATAAGTTATAGTTAAACTATTTTAAGTCTAAAGTCTGCACCCAGATAAGCCTCCCCAGCTGTCATTTGTCTGATAAGAGGTTACAGGCGAAGATGCCTCTAGGGTGACAGCCAAACAACTTTCTCCTGATGTTCATGGATTGTATTGTCTGTGCCACAGTCTAAAAAACAGATTTTGTAGATGTGCTTCTTCTAAGAGCTGGAGGTATGATATATATTTTAGAATTTATTTTGATTATTGAGTTCCAGCTTCATCCATAGTTATATTGATCTTTCTCTAGAGAAGGTAAACTGCAAGCCAGTTCAAAATGACTGGCTCATATGTCAGGCTTCTTAGACTTTGACATTATTTATTCATGTAAGTAGAGTGCTTCTGCAACTCTGACTTCTAGTCTCTTATCAATAAAGCTGGCTCTGTAAAAAAATATATTATGTTCCTTCTCCTGGAATCTTAGTTCAGTGTGGACCCCAGACCTATAGCTGTCAAGACCAAATATAGATTTTTTTGGTTTTTTACCAGCAAACATTTTGTAACCAACTATCTGCTCACTGGCTAATTATCTTAGCTGGTATTAATTGGTAACTGAAATACATGGGGTTAATTTGTATTTGTATTCTCATATTTTAGTTTCACCTTGATTTCACAATAACAAATACTTTGTTTAATGTAACTGGAGAAAGCAGCACATTTCGCTCTAATTTATCGATTGAATTGACTATACAGGCAAATATTTAGGCAGCACTTGCGTGATGAAAATACAGCTCCTTTTCCTGATATACATTATACAGGAGTAAGGGCAATGTCCAGTTTTTCAGGTAACCCAGACAAAAGTGGTATGGGGTGTTAATGATATTCTATCCACCTTGATTGAGTTTATATGGTGTACTGTAATCATGAAATCGCGACTGTCCTGCCATTATTATGTAAGAGAGCCACAGAGTCACAGTGTTTGCTTTGGAACATCTTATCTTCAGTACCATTCGTAGGCTTTCAAAAAGAGAACATGTTGTGGGTTAAAAAATCTGAATATTAATTCAGTCTTTGCTGTAATTTGAAGTAACTTCTGATGTTGATATGTAAAAAGGTAAAGTAGAGTCCTTTAAGGAACAGTTCTAAAAGAATGACTGTGCATATTTGTCAGTCCTATGAGCTTTTGTAGGTGAGACTATTTTTCATCATTGGTGTGGAGAAATAGGGGTGATGATGAAATATTCCTATATATTGCTGTGAATGTCATATATTGACGGCTGTTTTTGTGGTTTGACACAAGTGAATATAAGCACTGTTAATTATCAGTCTAAAATAGCAGAAACTTAAATAACTAATCCTGATTGAAAAAGTTATGTGTGCAGATGAAGAGACATAGCTTTGAGTAAATTAATTCTGGGATTGTTATTCCATAATTTCATAACAGAGATACAATTTCAAAGCATCTAGCATTGGTAGATACATGAAGATCAGGTTAGTAAGTATGTTCATTTATGTACGTTGTCCTCTTAAACAGAGATCTAACATATATATTTAAATGTCTGATATCCTCTTTATGTTAAGGAGAGATTTCCCAGACAATTGTACTGTAATTGGCATAAAAGTTATGGAGTGATACTCTGAACGTATAGTCTAAAATTGTAGATTACTATGCATCCTCTTCTGGCAAGATGTCCACATGCATAATTGCAAGGTTGTGCAAAACAATGCTCCCATTATAGTCAAATGGATGCAATGGGTGCGCACCCATACAGGCACACGCATTGCATCTATTGGTTAAAATGGGATGCAACACTCATGTTTTTTGTTTGACATGGGGATTCCTGGAACAAAACCCATGTATATACTGAGGCTCTGATTGGATTACTTTGATTGTAATTTCCCCATGATTTGTCTGAACTGCCTGGAGCATTTTTTATACTATTTTATTTTTCACAGAAAGATATCGTATCAACTCAAAATGGTCTGTGAGCTATTGGCTGTAGGTCTGTGGTGAGCTTCCAGGAAAGAAGTAGTTGCAGCCAGTGAGCACAGATATGGTGCTGGTCCCTGGCACATTTGGGGAAAATCCATGCTTGTCCTCCATCTCAGATAGCTTAAACTTTAGGCGGTTAAGTGAGATCTAGCTGTTCAAAAAATAATAATTCTGAATGTTCAAGTCATGTCGATATGATAAGTAAAATGTGACAATCCAAGCTCTCCCTTTTTTCATTTTCGAGAATATCTCTTAGTAAAGGACATGCCCAGACATGTAGAAACAAGTCTCCCCATGACTCATCCTTACGTTAAACAAATACCTTTGAAAGTACTGGGAAACTTCTGATGTGTCTGTCCTCCAAGGTTATTGACGGGTCAATTAAAATTCCCCTCCCTGGGTGTTACCTACCCTAAAGATTATTTCTGTTTGTGAAAACAGCTTCCTTGGTCTTTGCCTGGATAGCCAGAAAGCAACATGAGCTAGGTTGGGCCAGGAAAACTCAGGGTTACCTTTCCCCTAAAACAGGGATCACCAGCTGGATCACCAGCTGGATCACCAGCTGGATCACCAGCTGGATCACCAGCTGCAGCAAGTCTGCCACTGGAACTCTCTGGGCTGCACAGGCTAATGGAAATGCCTCAAACAAGGTCCACTTCTAATGTTCCAAAAGGGCTATTTTGTGATATTAAACAGGACAGGAGAGTTGGACTCTTACAGGAGAGGCAAGTCATCCCTTTAATTGGCTAGAAAATCTGGACAGGTTGAAGGCTATAAAAATATCTTTTGTCCACACCTACTCTAAAAGCTTTCACAATGAATTTTTCTGATGATTCTGGTAAGTTAGATAGGTAATGGTTGATTTGTTCATTTTATTTTAAATGCAACTGTTTCCAGGCTCTTTGCTTGCCTCTTTAATAAATACCTAGAATTATGAACTGAATTTAGTTGTCTATACCTGTCTTGGAATTTGGCTTTATCCACACACCAGCCGGGTTTGTAAAAGTATACTAACCTGATTAATGAGTACAAGGAAAACACACTTCTGTACTTCCCCAGTATGCTTTTGCCTACAGCCTAAAAGATCATATTATTACACTGGCATGGTGGCAACACTACCTCAGGGGAATAGAAGAGTCTGTCTTACCGCTTGTACTACCTTGCAAGACACACTGTTTGCCACAAAAAGGATCAATTAAGAAATAAATCCCAGTTTTTAGAAAGCTCAGGTTTTTCATTTGTACAAGCTGTTACTAGGTGACCGTTATTGTTCTATATCTATATATGACTTTTTTTTGTTCTATTGAAATCCAATTTTTAGTAATACTTGTATTATTTTGTATTGTACTTTGTGTTACAGTTGTATTTTTAGTCCTGAGAAGGGCTTTGTGTACCAATAAAAGAAATTGTATATAGGGAAAACTTGCTTCTCTCCCCTTTATCCAACACAAAATATCTATTTGTTATTCTAGTGTCCCTGGGGAGCTCCTAAAAATACTACAGTATCATGTTCCCTTGCTGATGTTATGAGTGAACAACTGGCCAAAGAGTTGCAGCTAGAAGAAGAAAGTGGTGTTTTTCCAGAAGTTGTCTCGTAAGTTGAATACCTGTCCATTGAGTTCCTTGCTTACAGACTTAGATGGTCAGGCATCTTATTTCCTACATCTATGTTTTTATACCCTCTTACATGAAAATAAATTTTTGACCACAGTTTTCAAAAAAAGGAACTATTAGCCTAGTAGTGGGGCTGGAAGGAGTTTGATATGATTCATTTCTCCTTGGAAGTGAGCAATAAGCGTTGATTCCTCCCAGTAGCCATCAGAAGTGAGAGAATGCAGTTCCTTCTTCTGGAACATGCAACAGATGAAATGCAAAGGAGGTAGTCCTAAGTGAGGAGACAGCTCTTTGGCACCTGACAAAAAGTGCTCTGTACAATGTGATAGTTTTACTTAGTGGACTTTTGTGTTCACTCTGGCCAGTAAGGTCAGTGGTGAGGAGAGGAGTTACAAGATGGAAGCAAGATGCAGAATAACTTTAGCCTCTCTCACAGCATCCATCCATTGCACCTTATGTTTTGATACTGGGAGAATTGAGACCTCTCTTATTCCACTGTGCCTCTGAAAAGGGTCTAATGAAAAGAGATAGTGGCTGATTGGTCCCCTAAATGAATAGAAGTTGTCTGACTCTCTGAGGGGTCTGCGTGTTTCCTCTTAATTTACCACCTGGCTTGTTGTTTGAAATGGGGGCTTCATTCTAGCTCATGGTAGATTATGGCCTTATCAATATTGTTCTTTCTTGCTGCACTTGGGGCAGCTACATCTTCCTCTATAATGCAACCTATCACATGCTGTTATTTGTAGTAGTGCCAGTGACACCAATCTACTTGTTTATTTGTTTTTTCTTGTGTTACAGATGTGGAAAAGTGCTTTTCTTGTGTAGTATTTCTTTCATACTATATGAGTGAGATGAAATATCACTCATAACATACGAGAGATATTTACACATTATGTCAGAATTGCATGTATTCTCCACCTTTGTTAATAAAAGAAGTATTATGCTTTGACCTTTGTTTTCACATATTGTGTCCTTTTAAATAATCTCTACAGTAGGCATATCAACATTGAACTGTAATTTCATTGTCATGCTAATGTACTTTTATCTTTGTCTATTATATCCAGGGTTGTTGAAGGACCATTTATTAGTGGGGAGAATATTGACACTTCCAGTGACTTAATGCTTGCACAGATGCTGCAGATGGAATTCGATAGAGAATATGATGCGCAACTTCGGCGAGAAGAGAAAAAGTTCAATGGGGATAGCAAAGGTTACTACCATTGGTCTTCACTGCTTTCTTACAATAAAACTGCCTGCCTGCCTGAGAATTGAGGTCTGTTGTGTTGGGAGGGGGCTCCTGTATGTCCTACTGATGAGGTCAATACACATTGTTGGGACCTGGAAGAGGTTCTTCTCAGCTTTGGCACACCAACTGTGGAATATCCTCTTGGAGGCCTGCTTGGTGCCAACATTCATTTAGGCACCAAGTGAAAAGTTGACTGTTTATCAAGGCATCATTTTGGCATGATTAATTCCTCAACACTGTTGTACATAGTTTTAAATTTTTTAAAAATCTTTTAAATTTATTTTTAATCTACTACAATATTGAATATTTTTAATTGTTTTAAACTGTTTTGTTTTAAACTATTTAACTTGTTTTAATATTACAGTTCTCCCTCCACATTCATAAGTCTCACTTTTGTGAATTTGATTATTCGTGAGGTGCACTCTTACCCCCCCCCCATTCTCGCCCTCTTGTTCCCTGGCCTGGGCAAGTGGCAAGAGGGCACAGGGAGGGCAATTACCCATTCCCTGAGCTCCTTCCACCACTTCTGAGAGCTTCCCTGCTGGCTGTCCCCTTGCCCCACCCACCCGATCCCGGTGGCACAGGTGGGGAGAGACGCAGGGGACAGCCAGCAGGGAAAGAGATTCCCTGCTAGCTTTCTCCTCACCCCAACCTGCACGATTGGGCAGAGATGAGGAGAAAGTCAGCAGGGAAGCTCTTTCCTCGCTGGCTATCTCCTGCGCCTCCCCACCTGCATGGTTGGGATCGCGTGAGCAGGGTGAGGAAAAAGCCAACAGGGAAGTTCTTTCTCTGCTGGCCGTCTCCTGTGCCCGCCTTCACCCGTGTGATCCCGACTGTGTGGGTGGGGGCAAGGACAAAGCCAGCAGGGAAGCTCTTTCCCTGTTGGCTATCTCCTGTGCCCAGCTCCGCCTGCACGATCCTGATCACTTGGGTGGGAGTAAGGAGAAAGCCAGTGGGGAAGCTGTGGGTGAGGGCAAGGAGAAAGTTCTGTCCCTGCTGGCTCTCTCCTGCGTCCACCCTACCAACGGTGCATGGGGCCCATGGTTATTCGCATTTTTTTTCACTTTCACAGGGTTTTTTCCCCCTATTCCCCACGAAATGAAGGACTTACTGTATTTGTAAGCTGACATAGGTCTTTTTGAGATCTTTTTGACATATGGCAGAGTGTAAATAATTTAATAAATAATTTCTCAATGGCTCTTCTATAGTAGAAGTGTGAGTTGGTGGGAGTACTCAGTAAGTCATATCTCTCCCTTTGCTTTTGGGTTTCAAGTGTCCATATCTTTTGAGAATTACCGAAAAGTGCATCCATTTGAAGATAGTGACAGCTCTGAAGATGAGGTTGATTGGCAGGATACCCGTCATGATCCATATAGAGCAGGTATCTTTTGAATTAAAATCTTGAAGAAGAAATAATTATCAACGAAATTTTAAAGACTGTACAATCATGAAATAAGTATTTGCAAGTTCAGTGGCATCTGCTTGACTACTGAATTAATATGAATCAGATATTATGCTGCCATCTTTTTAATGTAATTAAGACTGCTCAGTGTACATCATGACACTTTAATCATGGCTTAAGCGAAATGCAGGCCATGCTCTGTCGAACTTGAAGTCTGTAATTATAGGGAGGAGAGAATGAATATGAGCAGATGCAAATCTATCTGTTTAGACTTTGCTTTAGCTGGCTATGAAGATTGCAGGGCCAAGTTGCAAACTTTGCAAGAGAGACTGATTTAGAGTCATGGTTTGAAAGTAGAAAGGAGGATGTTTATGAAATATGTGGTAAACATATATAGCAATAGAAGTAAGTTTCTTCACCAAAGAGTTCCTGTAATATACTATGAAGTTGCATCAGACTTTGTACAAAGTTTACAAAGGATGCATTAGGTAGATAGCTCTGTAATATTTGATAAATCATGCCATTGTGTGTGTCTCAGAATGGCTTTTAAGGTAAAGAAGTGTTAGCATATGGGTACTATTGTGGGTGTAATCTGAGGCTGTTATTCTAATTATTCATAGATAAGCCTACTACTACTCCCAAAAGGGGCTTTAAAGGAAAAGGAAAAGATATTACCACCAAGCACGATGAGGTTGTATGTGGACGAAAGAATACTGCAAGAATGGAAAATGTAAGTTCTGTACTAAATTTATCAAGCTGATATGAAATGAATGCTTGAACTAGTGTTGGCTCCTGAAACACTCTGTGTCATTTCTTTTTTAAACTTACTTTGAAATCTGTGTGTTTGATCCGTAAGCCATCTTCAAGCTTCCAGAAGAGCCTTGAACAATTCATCTGTCACTATAACCTTCTCTTTAGTCTAGAAATGTAGTGTTGGGTCTAGATGTATCCATATTTAGAATAGGACTATTGAAATCAATGGGATTTCAGTTGATAATGACTGGCTAAAGTCGAATGGATTTCATTGGGCTTATTCTGTGCATGACTGTGTCTGATCCACCTGTACAGATAACATAATTAAAAAACTGTACTGTTAGTGTGAGGTTTCCCTCCTCTTGAATAGAAAAACTATGGTGAAAATATGTCAGTTGTTGTATTTTGTATGTGTTTGCAGTTTGCACCAGAATTTCAGGTTGGTGATGGAATTGGTATGGATCTAAAATTGTCCAATCACGTCTTCAATGCCTTAAAGCAGCATGCATACTCTGAGGAACGTCGAAGTGCCAGGCTCCATGAGAAGAAGGAACATTCTACTGCTGTATGTTGTGATGACCTTAAAAAATGAATATTGCATAGTTTGGTTGAGGCATGGTATTTAGGACAAATCTAATACTGTGCGGATTAATCAATACTTATAGGAGAACTAATTTCTGGAGACAGAGTGAGATTGGTAAAGCTTTGCCTCAGTGACAGTTAACAGTTTGTCCCAAGCATCTTGTTCAATCAGTTCATTGCTCAAGATTCTTTTGGACATCAAATTAATAAATATGTTATGAAATACCAATTTCTTTTTTATAGGACTAATTTATAGTTTCCTTGAATATTGGCACAGATAGAATCTTAATTTTTGTGGTATTAAGGTGCTATGTTAGATTTTTTTTTGCAGTACTGAATTTTTTTTTATTTTTTATTTATTTGTATCCCGCCTCTCCATATGGATCGAGGCAGCGAACAACTTACAAATAGCATGTATTTCGAAACATTTCTATACATGAATGCAGCAATTGATCTTTTGCAACAGTCTGTATTAAGGCGTTTGGAAATAATAGTACCTATAATATGCTGTAAGATTTATAACATTACAGTGCTGCTGTGAGATTTGAGACTCTGTGACTCTAACATTATCACTTTCCTGCCCCCCCTCATGCTTTTTTACCATTTCTAGCTAATAAAGTCTTTAAGATTCAAAAAAATAGCATAACAAGTTTTATTCTTTGCTGGTTGACCTAATAAAGGTGTTACCACAAAATGGATCTTGAAGAAAGAAAGCAAAGTCACAAATAGCTAAATATTTATTTCTGATTCCATTTTTAATTTTCCTTTTAGGGGGCTGGGAGATTCTGTACCTTACTCTGTGCCAAAACATCCCCCCGTGGAGAGCTCCAAGAATGGAAAGATCAGTTTTTGTTTTTTTAGTTCTGGGGGGCATTGGGGCTGCAAAAATGCCCTTGGAAAGTGCATGCAGCCCAGCAGCTTTGCTTTGTCCTAGGTCATCTTGGCTCATAGGCATCTATAGGCTAGATTTTCTTTCATTCTTTTTGAAACAGTGCTTCTTGAGAGTTTTGATAACTGAACTTACTTATCTTAATTGCTATAGTAATGTCAGTGTGGAAGAAATAGTAAAGAATAAATTTTGGAGGATGAAAGTTAAAGAGTAAGGCACCTGATCAAACTGAATTGATTTTAGCTCATGGCCAGTTTTATAGAGTAATCAAAGGAATATCTTATCATCTGAGCTGAAATGACTATGGCAGAGGTAATGGGATGTTCAAATGTTGTGCTTGTTTAGAAAAACTATAGTGACAGACTTAACTTTTCTCACTTTTCTTCTGCAGGAGAAAGCAGTAGATCCTAAAACACGTTTACTTTTGTATAAAATGGTCAATTCTGGGATGCTGGAGACTATCACTGGATGTATAAGTACAGGGAAAGAGTCTGTGGTGTTTCATGCCTATGGAGGAAGGTATTTTATACATATATGTAGATATATTTATGATGCCTATATTGTGTGAAATACAACTGTCGCATATTGTTTGAAATTATAAGATAGTCAATGGAGGTGTCCTGTATATTCTCCTGCTTGCATTCATATCTTATTACAAACATTTTAATTACTTATGAACTAGCTTAAATCCTGAAAATAAATCCATTGGAAACTAAGAGATGTAATACGTACAATGTTATAAGTGGAGCTTGTACTAAAGTTCAAGTGCTTGTATGTTTCAAAGATATATTGAGGTATCATGTAATGAAATAATACAAAGTGTTCTCAGATTTTACTTTATGTATACTTTCTTGTCTGTCTTAATAGCTCCAACTTCTTTAAATTCAATTTGCTTGAATATGTAAAATATGTTTCCTGTGTTCTTCCTAAAGCTTGGGTGAGGATGCTAAACAAGTACCTTCAGAATGTGCCATAAAGGTGTTTAAAACAACTCTTAATGAATTTAAAAATCGTGATAAGTATATCAAGGATGACTATAGATTTAAAGACCGTTTCAGCAAGCTGAATCCACGAAAGATAATACGCATGTGGGCTGAGAAAGAAATGCATAATTTAACAAGGTATGGAAATATAGATATAAAAATGTACCATTTTTTTATGCTTGGCAATGTGCTTAGGAATCAACATAAAAACCTAATTTAATATTTGACTCTTTTTTATATATTGAGCCATGTTGCTTTGTGTTAGTTTTATATTAGTATAATTACTCGTAACTGAATGATTATGTTTTTTATCATACTTGTTTTGATGATAAACTTTTACATTTGAATTCAAGACTGGGGCTGTAGAACTCTGAAAACATAATGTACTACAGCTGATTGTTTGGTTTTAGTTTGGTTCTTGAAATCTTATATGCTCTTATAAAGGGCCAGTAACTGTGCTTATTTCTTTAATCATATCATTTCAAAGATGGTGGGCTTTGCAAAGAATTCTTGACTTATTGCGAGGTTTTAATGTGCTAATGCTCCCCCCCCTCTCTTCTGTACAGATTGCAGAAGGCAGGCATTCCTTGTCCACAAGTGGTTAGCCTTAAAAAACATGTCTTAGTTATGTCCTTCATTGGTCAGGATCAAGTCCCAGCTCCTAAACTAAAAGAAGTAAAACTCAATAGTGAAGATATGAAAAAGGCCTACTATCAGGTTCTGCATGTAAGAGGAATATTGTTGTCTTGGGTTACAACTGTTGGTGCAAGTTCCTATTGAGAATATTCCAGAATCTATATTATGTAATATTTAATTAGACCAACTAAAAAAATCATAAAAACTTGCAAGCTTGCCTGTAACATCTGACAAGATGTTACAAAAAGTTGGTAAGGCTAGGGCATAATAAAACCAGATAGCCTGACTTGGAAGTTGAGTCATGGCATCTGCATAACCAATCCTAAGAGGAAATAGGGAAACCATTAAAATTAGGTTACGGAATGTGACCTCATATTTTCACCTTGAACTGCCCATATAACTGCTGGGAACAAAAAGGAAAGATTTTTCATCATTTCACTTTTTGAAATATGGATTTTGGAATTTTCTTTATGAGCAATGTGGTTAACTTGTACTCTTCTTTTTAAAGAAAAATATATAGTTGATCATTAAAAATCTGAATGTAGACTCCATTTGTAAAAATATTCAGACTTTGATTACTGCATGCTACTCAGTAAACAATAAAAAAAACTAGAACACCTGTTGTGAAGACAAAGTTTTGTGGAAGTAACTGTAAAAGAAAATATAATTGGAGTGGGGAGGGGGACTCTTTAAACATTGAAGGTATATACGCTTTTGGCCCAGTAATCTTCTGCTTGGAACAATATTTATTATACAACTTTAAAAATATTTGGATTGTAATTAGCATGCTTTAGAATTATAGGCCTTCTTACTGTAGTGAAGCAGGAGTGATTAGGAAATTGTTTAAATTTGCCTATCAGTCATCCACAGTTGCATTAGCTGTCTGTTCAGATAAGCTAACTAGAGTGAATATACAAAATATATTTGGTGGCACATACTTTCAGCAAAACAAGTTGTGTTAAGCATTTTCTGTATTGATATTTATTCTTTAGTGTTAATCTTTAGATTAATAATAGAATAGAATAATAGAATAATATATTGCTTTCTTTTAGATGATGCAACAGTTGTACAAAGAGTGCAATTTAGTTCATGCTGACCTGAGTGAATACAACATGCTATGGCATGGGGGGCAGGTAAGCAGATTCATAATGGGAGAAGATGACTGTAGGTTGACATGGTTCCACATGTAAATATTTAAAAAATACTTTTATATTCTAGGTCTGGTTAATTGATGTCAGCCAGTCTGTAGAACCAACTCATCCTCATGGACTTGAGTTCTTGTTCAGAGATTGCAGGAATGTTTCACAGGTAAGACATCTGGCAATTTTGAAACTGTTAGTGAATCTTTAGTATTGCATCATTTAGCATTCCAACTTACATAAGGAAGTTTCTCTTCTAAAAGAGTGAATTAGCACTTACTTCACAGAATTGAAGTCTGCATCTTGTTGGCACAAATATTAGTTTAAATAAGAATAGGAAGAACTGCACTATGTGAGATCCAGCATCACACAAACAGACTTTTGTTCGTGCAGTAGAACTTCTTCCATTTCTCCCCACAAAAATCTGCTCAAAAATGTTCCCCCACCTTGGCCATTTCCACACTACACTCTTATAGCATGATTAGTCCACTTTCAACATCCTATGAAATCCTGGGGTTTGCAGTTTCGGGAGGGGCTGGCTGGCCCCTCTCTAAACTGTAAACGCCAAGATTCCATGGGATGTTGAAAGTGGAATAATTGCGCCATAAGAGTGTAGTGTGGAAATGGCCCTTGTGAAACATCTGGAGAGCATGTGGGAGTGTATGGAATCTGTTCTGCTAAATATGGTTCTGTTGATGAATGACAGAATTGAAATAACTCACTGTGGTCCTTTATTTTTTACAGTCAGTAGCTGCCTTTGTCTTTGTAGCATTTTCATAAGCATATCTTAAATCTGATTTTAAATAGAAATCCTCTTCAGTAAAAGCAGGCTCTAGGACAGGGAGGTAACTCTAAATTAGAAAGGTCTTGTTTCAAGTCTGTAATAACAACTGCCTCAAAGGATTGCTAGACCAAAATTAAGTGGAGATTACAGAGTTCAAATGCTTCTGTGAATGTTGGGTAATAAAAATTTGTTTTTCTTCTGACAAAAGTTTTTCCAGAAGAGTGGTGTATCAGAAGCACTGGGTGAGCGAGAGCTCTTCAATGCTGTGTCAGATTTACATTTTGCATCCGACAATGAAGTGGACTTCATAGCTGAGGTAAGGTTTTGGTGGGAGAATTGGGTTTCATTTCATTCACTAGGATGCATTTCCAAGAAACAGTGTGCATACAGGGAGATACAGATTAGCAACCAGAGTGTTCCATCATATATTTACTACAATTCAACACCTGAAGAAAAAAACTTTTCTCAAGCAGAGAGGAACTTGTCTTTCTTGTCTTTGGAACTGCCATGGCAGAATAATCAGAGAAATTAATTTCTGGCTTTGTGTACAATGTTTCCTCAGTCCTATATAGATAGTGGTCATCTCTGTGTAGCCAGCCTTTCTGTAAGTCTGAGGTACCTCCTTTGCAGGAATGTATGTTGATCAGTACAGCTGGTTTAAATGTTTCCCTGTGCAGTTTTAGTGAAAGTTTTTATTATAGTGAGTAGGAAAATGTTCAAAGAGCCAGTGTGGTGTAATGGTTTGGTTTTCTTCACCAGAAAACCTCATGATAGGTTCATCTTAGGGTCACCATAAGTCAGAAATGACTTGAAAGCACATGACAACAACAAGGAAAATGTTCACCTGCCCATTCCTGGTTAGTGAAGTGAGTCTTCAGAAAACAGTCCTAGGAATCACTTTATGAAACAGGTGATGAAAATGTCCAGCTACAGTATTTTGAGGGTGCTTTACTTCCAGCTTACTTAAACAACATAAGGCAAAAGGAGATGTCTTTTGGATCAGACAAAATGGGAGACCTGGCTTATAAGTAATTCTTACCACTATTCTTCAAGAAATATTTTCTGTCAGCATTTGAATTAGTATTAATATTGGAGATCATGGGGTTGTAAAAACACTAGTTAAGGGTTGGGTGATAAGAACAGGTTGCTTACCTATAACTGTGGTTCTTCAAGTGGTCATCTGTGATCTCTCACAATTGGGTTTCATGCCTCCACAGAAGCCTTATTAGGAACTTTCTAATGCTGAGTAGCTTGGCTGTGTCCCCTCATCCAGTGCAACTGTCACCCATACTCAAGCCCCCTAAGCTATTGTTATCTCAGTTTTGAGGTCTGCTGTGAAACTACAGGGACCTGAAAGGGGGGACGATAGCACAGGTTTGTGTGAGGGCACAGACAACCACTCGAAGAACCACAGTTACAGGTAAGGAACCTCTTCTTCTTTGTGGCCTCTGTGCTTCACACAGTTAGATGACTGGAAAGCTTACTGAAGACAACACCCCTTGCCAAATCTCACATCTGATCTTGCCTTAGCATCTGGATGGTAACGCTGTATGAATGTAGAAGGTTGTGACCATGTTGCTGCCTTACGAAATTCTGACAAGGGAAAACTGCCTATATAGGCCACAAAGATTGCAGTCGCTCTAGTTGAATGTGCTTGAAGATCCTCTGGAGATCCCCTGTGAGCTAACTCTAACTCATGACATTGTGTTATCACTTCCACTACCCATTTTGAGAAATGCTGAGTTGAAACTGGTTTTCCCTTTTCTGCCACCAAAGCACACAAAAAATCTGTTTGAATCACAAAAGGACAATGTGCATTGTACCTATTACACTAAATCTAGTGTATGAAGAGACTTCTCTAAGAGAAGTCTATATTGAATGAAAAAGTAGTCTCATCAGAGTGATGTAAATATATTAACTAAAAGTCAGTTAACACTTTTAGGAAATTTTTAAAAATGAGTTCTGGTGCAAACATATCACTGAAAGCTAAATTACATATGATGACCCATATCCAGAGGGCCCTGTTACACCTATCCAAGGGATCAAATATGCATGATTTGGAACTGTCTTCTCTTTTTTCAAACAGCAGGTCTCTATACCATATCACAAACTATTTTACAATGTCAGCTATGGTTTCCTATTTAACAGGAAGGGCTGCTGATTAGGGAAACAACAGCCCAAAAGTTCACTGAGAACTTAGTTCCAAAAAAACTTAGTTGGGTGCAGTTTTTTTTAAGGTGTTGAAATATATCTAGTTTAGTTTCTGCCTGAACTATTGTGCTTCTCTGATGTTGATTTAATTGGGCCCCCCATTGATCTGTATAAAAGTAGCATTTCCTACTGGGCAGGAGCCACTGTACAGCTTGGTATGTATAATTCACTTTTAGTGGAAGCTACACTGCCACTAACATGCAATGTTGCAAAAAAAGTATACCTGAAACTCCAAGTTAATCTGCTCTGCTCAAACATTATGACTACTGCTTTTGGGCTTGAGCTGGTGGAATTAACATCCATCCTTGGTTTTCCCATGATACTAGTCCGTTCTTCCCTTACAAAAAGAAGAGATGTATTCTATATCAAATATTAATAAAATTTTTTAGGGATTTGGGATTCCAAATAATACTGGTGAAATAGGAAAGAAAGCAAGCTTTAAAAACCTCAGGAACAGGTTTGTATGTGTGATATAAACTACTCCATACCCAGTGAGAATGGTTACACAGTTCCTAATGTGCATATGTTTTCCTATTTTTATAGATTGAAGCTTTGGAGAAGATAAATGAAGATCATGTACAGAATCATGGGAAAAAAGTATCTTTGTTTTCAAAAGATGATGGGAGTCCACCTTCATGTCCCAATGAATAGCACTTTGAGTTGAACTGAAGTATCTTTTTTTCATCTAAGTTCTAGTGCAGTGATTAAATGTCAACTGCCAAAGGCAACAGAAATTGACAACACAGAATGCTGTAAATGAAACTTCAGGGAATATGTATTGGTGCTTTGGTGTTTTTAAAGAAAAGTTCACAAGTTAGTCCACAGGATCTAACCACATAGCTCACTGAAAAACGAAGTTACTTTCCCTTGTAGGTCTAGGAGGGATTTTTCAGTTTCATTACAAGAGAGTTAAATATGATTTAACTATTTGAAATTTCCAAAATAATGTTACATTCAGATTAACCTCTTAAATAATACATGTAAGTGGGTAAGAGTAATAAATGCTCCTTTACCGCCCTTTTTAAAAGTAACTTTTGTCAGAATTTACGCTTAGGGAAAATTGAAGTTATATTGAATTGTTTTGAAACATGGAACATTGAGTTTCTATCAAATATTTACTATTTTTACAGAAACTCAGATGAAAGAGATTCTTAATGTTTGATAATGAAAATTTTATTAATCACTAAAATAACCTAAAATGTTTTCTATGATTTTTACGCAGTTAAAAATAATTAACTGTTGCCCTATAATTAGAAGATTAATTTTTAAGACTGCAATGTAGTTTTCAAAAGAAAAGAAAATTATTAGATTACCAATAGCAAAAAATATTTGGCCTTTCATTTCTTAGAACAATCTGTTGAATATAAGTTAGACCCTTAGACATAAGCAGCTTTGAAAAAAATTGAGTAAAATCTAAATTATGTAAAGTGGATGAGAAATATACAGCAAAAGGTGCTCCCTTACAGATACATACTAACTGCCTAAACTTGATGGTAGATATCCACATTTGAGGAAGTTTTTTAGATGTGGTTCAAAAAACATCACTTGTGCTTAAGTATGTGCATGTAATACAGCCTACAACGTGATGCAGTTCGTACAGCCACTTAAACCAAATTCAGCAGAACTGAGACCCTCTTTTTGATAAGTGAAGAATCTAGTAATGTCATAATAATGAACATGCCTGTATATAAATGAAAACATACCCCCCAGATCTGCATCCCTGCATTTCATTATTGGAGCAATTATATGTGTAACCAGAAAATATGACTCTAGACAAGGACAGTCTGAAAAGGGAATCCAGTAACAAAGGGTTAGTGTATGAATGGATTTAGTAGGCTGGTAAAACTGCTGAACACCCTTTCCTTTTTGGCTTCTTTTAAATTTGCTCCTTGTGATGTCATAAGGAGAGATAATTGTTGTATAACAATTCTCAATGGTCTGTGAGAATTTCTGGCACATACAAAAATGGGAAGCAAAATAAACACTTTGGATCTTGTGGCTGTATCAGATCTTGTGTGGCTTTTTTTGTTCAAGGGTCTGTAAGTTCAATTTTAGTTCAAAATGAACAGTTTTGCCGCATCTCTGTAACTCCCATAGAACACTTGCTAACAGTTAACAACAACAACAACAACAACAACAACAACAACAACTAATAATAATAACAACAACAACAACAACAACAACAATAATAAAAATTTATTTATATCCCGCCTCTCCCAATGGATTGAGGCGGTATTACAACAGTATATCAAATACATTAAAAACATTAAAATATAATCGTTGCTGACAAGTGTGAAAGCAAAACTGTGCTGTTCTGATATATGCAGTTCTCTGAAGTGGATATCAAGATAAGATTGAATAAGAGAAGTGTTTGTACTGGAATGTTGGCAATTCCAACCCTTCTCATTTTAGGCAGAAATAAGTATAAGACACCATCACCAAAATAGTTGTGCTTTCTCTGAGGCACACCTGCCTTCCCCACCCTGATGACCACCAGTTCTAGTGATTTACAACTTTCCAAATTCTGTGAGCATAAGTTATACTCCATCATATCTGGAAGGCTCAGACTGGGCAAGGCTGGCATAGTGTTGGGATCTGAAATGGCATATTTATAGCAGAAAAAAAAACCTGAAAAAGTTTGTAGCACCTTCAGCCTCTGCTTTGCAAACCCTGCTCATTCACAGTGGCGGGGTGGAGTGGGGGGCAGGTCTGGTCCTGCCAGTTCTGTGCAGACAGCAGTAGCAAGAAGGAGCAGTAGCTATCCCAGAAGCAAGCAAGTGGGAGACAAGGAAAGATGGTAGTTGCTGTCACTGCTGTGCAAATGAGCAGGAAAGGAAGGGGCATCACACAGATGCAGCTGTGAGGAAGAGCACCTGCTGCCATTGTGTGAATGAACAAGAGGTGCAGGAGATGGAGAGCCGGGGTTGATGGAAGGACATGAACAGGAAGGCAAGAAGGAAGAGGTTCACAAGAAAACAGGAGGAAGCAGGTGATGGATAAGAGACAGAGGAGTGGCAATTGGATGCCAAAGCAGTGCAAGGCAGGGTGGGGCTGCAAGGGAGTGAGCTGAGACAGCACATTATGGATCATATCAATCACAGCTCAGCAGTTCTAGAAATCTGGTACCTCAAGCAGTTGGCTCACTCTGCCTTGCACTGCTTTTGGCAGAGACAAGCAGACCTGTTATGGACCTGCCAGACATTTCATCAATTGTTTAACTGCCACCAAGTGGACAATGACTTTAACGGCGATCCTATGAATGAGAGACCTCCATTCCTTTGATTGCTTTTGCTACGTCTCCCCACACTATTAATGCCACCCCATTTCTTCTTCATCTGCGGATTATTATACATATATTTGATTGGGATTGTAATCAGTTGAGTGAGGCAGTTAATATGCAAAAACTACAGGAATCCATCATTACCTTAACTATTGCCATTGAGGGTGAGTGGATGAGTGGTAATGCAGACATCCTAGCTTGGATGAGCTGATTAACATATTTAATGTAAAGAAAAATCAAATAGGACAAAAAACATAAGAACCAGAATATTTTCCAGGGGTTTCCCCCTCTTATTTAATCAGTATCTCTGAAAGAATGCACATCTCCCCACTTGTGATTCCTATTACCTGCTCTCACTTATTCTGCATTTTTTCCTGTGAATTAGGTGGCAACTTTCTTGCAGGGCTTCCTATTTTTCTGCCTCCCCCAAACAAAAAATCTAATAGTAAAAACTAAAATGACACACTATCATTCTCACATTCTATCGTTAAATACAGAAGGCTATTAATCTTGCTCCCCTGTTATGGGTTTCCCTGTGGGATCTGGTATTAAACAGGCTGCAAGATGTGAGGAGCCTTTGATTGGAAGTTATAGAATCATACAATCATAGTTTGTTTCCCAGACACTGCATTGTTGCATAGACATTTGAAGCCTTCATTACTATCACCTATTCAGTTACTGTCAGGTTTGGGTTTGTTTTTTTTTGGTAGATCCCATTCTCTCCTTCACTTGCTCCTCTTGAATGTACACCCTTGGGTTCAGAGCTTGTCTTTGGGGTGATGTTGAGCTATCATCTCCAACCCCCAAGAATTTAGTTTAAAGCCCTCTTGATCCTACTAGCCATGCTATTACCAAAGACTTTCTTCCCAATCTTCCTGAGGGGCAGCTCATCTGTAGCCAGTAGTCCTCTGTGTAAGAAGCGAGGACTGTGGCCCCAGGAGCCAAGCCTTTACATAGACAGTCATTCACTTCTACTAAGTACATTGTAGTCTTCTGTCCCTCACTGGCAAAACTGAAGAGACTGCCGCCCCTGTGTGTCAAACCCATTCAGCTTCCTGCCCAAAGCTACCATCGCCCTCTTAATCCAGTTCAGATGCTAGGGAACTGGTGAGCAAAACCTCCCATCAGGCTCAAACTATGGCCATTTCTTTACTAGACTGTTATAGCGCTATCATTCCACTTTCAACCTCCCATGGTATCCCCGGGTTTGCAGTTCAGGGAGGAGTTTTTAAGGCGTCCTGCGAGAACCAAGGTGGCGTCGTGGTTCAAGCGGGTGACTCCGACTCTAAGAGACCACGGTCCGATTCCCCGCTGGGCCATGGAAGCCCCCTTGGGCGCGTCACACTCAGCTCCGGAAACCCTCACGAAACGTCTTGTGGGCACACACCACCAACAACAAGGCGCCCTGCTCCTTTAAGGACCGGTAGCTCCCTGGTCATGCGCAAGGGGAACATAACCAGGAAGCGGTTGCCTGCTGCTCCTGCTGAGCGGGAGGAAGGCTGGCAGAGACACAAACCGGCTTGTGCAGGTGGGGGAAGGGAGAGGAGCAGGCCCGAACAAGTCAAGGCGCGGGTGCTGAGGAGGGGGAGAGTCTCTCAGCGTTGCCGGGGCTCCTTTCTCCCGCTGCCATGGCGATGGCGGCGGCGGCGGCGGCGGCCGGCCCCAGCACCAGCCAGGGCTACTATTTAGCGCTGTGCGCGCGGCCCGTGCACTTCGAGAAGGCGAGCCCCGTTAACTGCGTCTTCTTCGACGAGGCCAATAAGCAGGTGAGAGACTCCGGCCGCGCGGAGGGGCGGGGCCTTCTCGCTCGCCCCAACAACCCCTCCCCCCACTTCGTCAGAAACGGCCCGTCGGTTTTAGTCCACCGCTTCTGTTGTGAGTGGGAGAAATGCCTCGGTGGATAGTGGGGGCGTAAACAGAGCTCGCCTGGCGTAGGGCTTTGAATGTCGGTTTAGAGTTCTGGGAGGGTAGGGGTTCAAATCCTCCCTTGGCCATGGAAGCCCAGGGACAGACTCTCTGCCTCAGAGGCAGGCAAACACCGCCTCAGTAAATCTTCCCAGGAAGAACCCGTGATAGGGTCGCTCTAAGTCGGAAACGACTTGAAAGCACACGGCAACATCCTAGTGGACGCATTTCTGTGTTGGAAAGCGTACAGTATAATGTCTGAGCCTGCCAGCCTTTCCAAACTCCACAAGCCCAAGTCTGTCGTGGAGTCCACTTGTCATTTCTTTGCCTTCTTCACACAATCTTTTCTCTGCTTCCACGCTTTTTTTTTTAAGGCCATTTCCGCACTAGACTGTTATAGCGCTATTACTCCACCTTCGACATCCTATGGAATACCGGCCGGCCCCTCCCTAAACTGCAAACCACAGGATTCCATAGAATGTTGAAAGTGGAATAATAGCGCTATAACTGTATAGTGCAGCATTTCACCTGAAGTGAGGCAATGTTGACAGCAAGTTTTACTGTAGGCAACAATTGTGCGCGCACACATGCACACAGACCTTCAAGTCACCTGTGGTTGTATGGCAACAATTAATTTCATTGGGTTTCCTTAGGCAAGGAATGCTCAGAGATCGTTTTGCTAGTTTCTTCCTCTAAAATGTAAACCTACAGCGCATGGGCTTCGTTCTTGGTCTTCTATCCAAGTACTAACTGGGTGTGACCCTGCTTAGTTTCCAAGATGAAATAGGATCTTGGAAACTTTAGCACATTTAGACACTGCCTTTTTAGACACTGCCTAGCACACTGCCTAGCACACTCAGTTGTGTTTTAAGTAGATTATGTGCCAACGGGCAGTGCTTGTCCCATAGATGGAGAAATTCAGGCAAGACTCAGCAACTCATTTGAAAGATTGCTTCTTTTAAAAAAGGATGCAGGGGCTGAGTAAGTGGCTGGGCAAAACAGTTTTATAGAGGATTATGTCTGCTGGAGATTGGCAGTCTCTGTTTTCTCTATCAAAATATTTCTGTGCAGGAAGGACTTACTAGGTAATCAAGTTACTCGTGATTTTCTGTTTATATTCTTAATTTAACTGATATAATTTAGATTTTTTTCTTATTCTGTATGAAAACAGGCACAGTTAACTGTCTCATTTTCTCTCTAGTGACAATCACATGTCTGCTTCCCTCGTTTAATTATTGAATGATTTCCTGTGATCTCTTTTCATTGTAGATTCGCCATGTGATTGCTTGAAATGGCCTTGTGTAAAAGAGATCTGAGAGCTGATCACTGAATTTTGGCATCAGAGTTTATGTTTACCCCCTGTACATTTTATCCCTCTTTTTTTTTTTTAAGTTGGGAGGGGACCTGCAGCCTAGAATCCATACAACACTCAGCCTAATTTCAGACACCATCTGCAGGTGATCTGTTCAGGCCTCTGGCAAGAATACTCTATCTCATCTATGGTAGCTGGATCAGTAGAGAGAAGGGGAAAAAGAAGGGGGCAGCAGGCAAATATTCCCATATTTGGCTCTGGTTCTGCTCACTTTTGACATTAGCTCTGGCTGCTGCTGACACGCAGCCGGGACAGATTTCCACAGAGATTATCATCGAGCTGGAAGAGACCACAAGGGCCATCTGCTCCAACCCCCTGGCTACTAGCCTGGGGTCTTTAGCAGAAGAATGGTTCCTCAACTCCAGTTTAAAAAGCTAATGCATTAGTTTCCTTGTGCTGGTAATGTCAGTTAACAAGACAGAATTTTTAAATGAAAAGTACAGGTATCCCTTACTTTTAGTCCTAAACGTGTCTGCAGTTTTCTGAGGAAACTTCAATATATATGGGAGTGGGAGACAAATTTCTCAATAGCACTTTTTCAGACTGTTCACAATTGTTGTGGCTGTGTCTTTGCATGGCCTGGATTCACCTTCCACAAGCCTATTGTTTGTTTAAATCATTTAATATCTGTGTTTACAAATATCCCCAGCAGCTAATCTCAACACAGAATGCATAAAGAAAGTAACAGTAAAGAAATAATTCTGTGTTTAATTGGAAGCTCCTTCCACTTGCCAGCTAAACCACTTGAATAACTGCCTGAACTGCAGGCAAAAGGAGCTATGATGAGATTCCTGGAGAAGGTTGTTCCACAGAAGTGGGGCAGCTGCTTGAGATGGCTTTGATCCATAATCCAGAGAGCTTATTTAAAGAGAAACCTTGAGCAGTCCCTGATCTTGGCATGATCTAAGCATGATCTAGGGGACACAAGTGTTCCATTTTTTAAAAAATACCGCTTTAAAGAACAAACCAGAATCTTGAATCTAGCTGAGAATCTTATTGGAAGCCAGTTCAGTTCTGCCTATCATCACCAATAGGCAAATAGGTTGTGATTTTCAACAGTCTTCATGGACAGTACTAAATAGAACATATTACACTAGTCAGTATTTAAGATTTACTGCCAACATATTTCTACCAGTGCCAAATTCAGTAGGGAAGAGATTGTGGCAACAGACCCTCCACTATGCAAGGTGAAGAGAGATTGTGAGCATATTTAAGGAAGAGTGGGAGCTGATGGCATCTAGGGTGAACATAAATTGGCCCTTAAACATGGAATAAAATAGTTATCAGTTGTTTAATTAGTAATGCATCAAATTAAGCTGCACTGCTAAATACAGCAGGAAGTCTTAATGAACACAAATCCTGTTGTGTTCATTCTAAGTAGGACACTGAAACTAAATCTCGATCTTTTTAACCACTTAGGTTTTTGCTGTTCGATCTGGTGGAGCTACTGGGGTAGTTGTTAAAGGCCTGGAAGATCGCAATCCCATCTCATTCAGGTAACATAAAAACATTATGAATATACAGTTTACCTCCTTACTCAGGAGTAAGGTTCACTGAATTCAGCAAGACTTGCTTCTGAATAGATAAAATTATACACAACGTGTACTACTCTCTTTCTTAATAGCTTGTTTTTTTCTTTAAGTTTAGGTAAATAGAGGTACATCAAACTGTTCAAAAGACTGTTTGCTTTTCACTGGATATCTTTCCAGCAGAATATAACATAACTACTGAAAACTACGAAATACATAAAAAAGAAAAATGAAATTTCATAATTTTTTCCCCTTCTAGAGTACAAAATCCCACTGTTTTATCTTGAGTATGTCTTAAAGTACATCTAGAACTGTACTAACTGATGTCCATTACGGAGTGTAACTTGTTTGGCTCACTATATCCTCTAGTACAATCTGCAGTTTAAAGATTTCTATGATGCTTACATGCGCAATCATTGTATAAAGGTTGGGTCTGATGGGAAAGTCTAGGGATGTTAGTTTTAAGCATAGGATCCTTACACAAGTACAGCCAATGTACAAACATCAGGAAGGAGCTGAGTCAGTGCAGGTTTGTTCCTCCTTAGACTCTAGGATCATCTGCATAGAAATATACAGACTTTTCTAAGTGCTAAAAACTTATGGCTAGCATCCTGTTCGTGGCATACACAGGCATAAGGCAAACTTACACCTGTGCCTGTCTCTTTTTAGTTGATACAGAGGGTAGTATTCTTTTCCTTGCTTTACAATGATCAGTCTCCCTGGACCTACCATAGAGTCTCTGCAGCGCCCACTCCTCCAGCTATTCCATGGCTGGTAAAAGCAGTGGGAGAATTAAAAGAACGTCCATCTGTGTGTCTGTAGCTAGACACAAAATGATTACATCATCTACTGAAACCTGGCGGGATCTTAGTGTAGGTTGTAGTCATTTTGTGTCTGGCTACCAGGGCAGAACCAGATGCCTTTCCAATCTCTGTCTGCTCTCACCAGGCATGCAGTGGCCTTGGAGAGCTGTGCATAAATCAGTTCAATGATAGTACTGAGGTTGGTGAACGGTCAGCTGTAGCTTAGTACTGCATGCAGAACAACTATATTACACTGGACCATACAGCACTGTGGTCTATATATATTAAGGGACTGCAACTATAATGAAGGGAGTCTGCTTGTGGTATCATAAGCATGGATTTAAATTGTAAAACAGATATATTCTAAGTGGAATCCATTGTGAGATAGAGTCAAAACTTGAAGTAATGTATCAGCATCAGAAATGGGGTCAGTCCTTAAGGTGGTGTACAGAAGATATATTTTCTCTAGCATCTAAGGATTTTACACTGTCTGCAATCTATTTTTCATATATGAAACCAGATGCAAGCTCTCTCCTATAGTTCATAAAGCAGCAGAATTTCCAGACTCTTCTTATGGCATCAAACAATCTTGCTATATTTGTATATGTGATATTGTGGTTCTCCAACTGCATTTTCACAAACTAGTAGTCCTAGAGCACAAGAATTAGATTTTAATGCTACTTCTGTAAATGACAGTGATCTCCCTCAAAATACATGTTGTCTCTCCCTACTCTGAAATAATTGCAGACATATTGCCAGTATTCTATGAACTGTTTGGAATTTCAGTCTTCTGGATTAATTTATTATGACTGCAGTGTTGTATCTACTTAAGAATAAACTTGCTTGAAATAAATGAATTCGTATCTGGGTAAATATATGTCAGAGTGCTCTGCAAAGAACAGGAACAAATTCCTATAGTAAATCTCTGCTTTTAGAATGGAAGACAAAGGGGAGGTGAAATGCATCAAGTTTTCTTTGGGGAACAAGATATTGGCTGTCCAGAGAACATCAAAGAATGTGGTAAGAACTCTCTCTTAAAATAAAAAGATTAGCTATATAAAAAAGAGTCTTCAAATAGTTGTTTAGACATAATAAAAACAAATCCATGTATTTGAATTTAGCAACTGATAGTGTTAACATAGTCTTTCTGTGTTAGAAATAGTTAAGAAAAGGTAGAAGAAACTTTCTTTTATTTATTGTACGCTATTTTTGCTGAGACTGGCTGCCAAACTGCTTTGAGAGCCAGAGAAAGGCTATAGACGGATTTTGTGCAATAATAAAGATGCTCTCTGAACAAAAACTTGAATGTATTATAATTCACTGCAGAAGTTATTGCATTTTAAGGATTTACAATAAGTACTTTTATTAAAGTATCATCTCTTACTTTTGGGAATTTTTCTTCCATTTCTGCATAAGCTTGCTTAGCATTTTATTCTAGATTAGTAAAACAAAAACATCCAAAAAAATTGGGGATGACGGGTGGAAATTGGGGTGTTCACATAGACAAGAACTTACAAATGTCTTACTTCATATACTGGAATTTCTCATCCAAGTTGTTAACAGTCTGATTCTTTACCAAAAAAAAAAAAGTAGTATTTTCTGGTTTATAAGATGCACCTGGATATAAGACGTGCCCCATTTATACACTAGCAAATACTATTTGCCACTGTATAAGACACAACAGCATATAAGATCCACCCCATTTTCAAACAGTATTATTCGGGGCGGGGGGAGTGAGTCTTGTATGCCGGCAAGTACAGTAAATTGTGTCTAAGCTGATTAAGTTAGTGGGCTTAGATGTGCCCAGTTGTGTCTAGGCTCAGCCTACAAATTATTCTTATTTGCTGCTATCCTTACTGTCATTCCAGGACTTTCTAAACTTCATTCCAGACAGCCCACACCTAGAATATACTCAGGAATGCAAGGTACATTTCAATAAGTATTAAGTTTAATTTTATTGAAGCAATTTATCATTATAATGTAACCTTTGATAACAACTGTTGGGATCAGAACATGTCAAAATATATGATGTCATCTTTTTGTTCTCCTTTTTGTGTCATTATAAACTTTAAAACTGCTTTGAGTTCTAGTAGTCTGTCTCTAATTAGTGTACTGGCCTTTAGAAAATATTTGACATTTATCAGAGTGTGAACTGGTTTAATGCTACAATCATGAATAGAAAATAAGGAGGAGGAGAAAATTTTATTCATTTAAGTTTTAGGGATATGTCCACTCTTTTACATTCAATCATCCAACTCCCTTCCAACCACTAGAAAGCAAAAATGGTATATGTGTTTCTACTCTGATTGCTTGTGCTAAGATCATACACTGCCATAGATGAAACTGTGTATTTTTGTCTGTTTCAACTGAATGTTTGCTGTTAAAGACCAAGAATGCCAACATTTTAGGATTCTGCTGGACAGGCTCTGCAGAAATTGTCTTCATAACAGATCAAGGAATAGAATTTTACCAGGTAGGAAAAATAATTTGATACTCTCTTTTTAAAAGTTACTAAATTGTGCTGCGATACTGTATCCTCTTTAAAAGCTAGAACACATTTTAACTTGTGGTGAACCAGATCATGAATGGGGGAACTTTTTTAGTTGGGAGATGAAACCCAATTTCGGAAGGGCCTTGGCACATCATTCCAGAAATAGTGGACACTTATTCCATCATACATATAAAACATGCCTGTTACTCAGCCATAAAACTTCCTGAACTGCAAAGCAAGAACTTCCTGGTACGTAAAGCACAGCAGAGGTGCATGTAGCAGCTCACTGGGTTTTAAAAGGCATCTTACCACCAGTCAGTGATTAGAGAGAATGACAGGAGCAGCTCTTGAGGAGGGGTTCACATCCAGCTCAAGTCCCATCCCTGAACAGAATACTATAATTTTGTGTTTGTCTTAGGAAATCTTTGTCAAAATTCAGTTTGATTAACTTTTGTTCTTCTTCGTGGTCTCTGTGCCTCACACATTAGGAGCTTTCGCGCCTGCGTGGTAGCATTTGGAAGATTCTAGAGCTTAGTAGCTTTGCGGGAACCCCTCCCCCATGCCGATACTGCGCATGCTCCTCCTGCCGAGCAACGGTCACTCCCCAGTTCTTTTTCGTCCGCCGTTGCGAACGAAAGGTTCCTGGCTCCTTCCTTGTGGTTGTCTTTGGCTTGGCGTTTGTTCGGACTTTGGATTGGTTTTTGGCTTCTCTTACGGATTTCGGACTTCGGATTTGGTATTTGGATTTTTCTTCCCCCTTTTTCTTCGTCGTTCTTCGTCTTTTTCTTGAACTTTAAACTTCTCCATTCTATGTCTGCACTTTTCAAAAGGTGCTCGTCGTGTGGGTGGAAGGTCGTTCTCTCCGACAAGCATTCGGAGTGCCTCTTTTGTTTGGGCGAGACCCATAACACCAGGTCTTGCCCCGTCTGTCATGAGTTTACCTCCCAAACCCTCCGTAATTGATCGTCACGACTTAAGTCCTATTGCTGGGAACAGTCACTGAGGGCGACGGAAGTGACTCCACGTGTGACGATGTCGGAGGCACCGAGAGCGACCGTACCATCTACAGCAGCGGCGGCTGCCTTGCCGTCCACTCCGTCGGTATCGAGCTCGGTATCGACGGTGAGGACGCCCATCTCGGCGCTCCCAAGGATTCCCAAGTTGGCGGCGGCTAAGACATCGAAGGGGACTCCTGCAACTGAGAAGTTCTCTGCGTCTTCTAAGCTGCTGACTGCGGCACAAAAGAAGCGCCCTGCTTCAGAGGGAGCAAAGGAGAAGGAGAAGAAGAAAAGGAGGAAGGAGAAACGTCGCTCCCCACCTCGGGAGACCCGTCCTTCGACTCCACTCCCAACTCAGCTCGTGGAAGAACAGGAGCAGCCGTCAGAGCACGGTGAGGTGGTTGAGCTGTCCGATGAGGAGCAGTTTGTGGAGGACTTGCCCCAAGAGGACCAACCCGCCTTGCCTTTGGAGGACCCGCCTGCGTTAACGGCAGTTGAGCGCCTGTTGAGTCGGCGTACATCGGCAGACCGATGAGAGCGGGAGACGGAGTACCGTCCAGCCTTGCCCAGGCAGCGCTCGGCCTTGGGCAGAAGTGCATCCTGCTCCTCGGAGCGGATGGTTAGGCCGCCATCTCCCTGGAGCCGGGAGGTGCGTGACGATCCGCACCCCCATTCCTCCGACTCACACTACACCTCAGCCTCTCATATTGCCAGGTGCGTCCGTGAGTCTGAATGGAGAGAGCAGCCAGCGCCTTACCGTTCCCACTCTCCATGGTACTGGGATCGGTACCATTCCGACTCCAGGCGTTGGGTGCCTCACAGGCATTTTCAATCGCCAGCAAGAGAAGCCCGTCGATCTTGTTCGCCGACTCAAGAGGCTCATAAGTACTGCCGCTCCCATAGTTGTTCACCAAGGGAGCATCGTCGATATGAGCGCTCCTACAGTCGCTCCTCGTCTCCCCGTTATCAGAGATCGAGAGAGCCTTCACCGCATTACTGAGCAGTGTCGCCTCCACCAAGGGTTACCTCCACCGCGACCCGGCCGGTGGAAACAGCCTTGACGCGACCAGCCTGCCAGACCTCGACCGTGACCGTGGCGACTAAAACGGTGAGGTTGGTGGTCCTCCCGGTGAAATCCTCAGCTACATCAAGGACTACCACCGCGGAAAAGGCTACTCTGGCTGAGGTGGCGCATCAGCTCCCTCGAAGGGCGTCCAAGGACCCATCTCAGGAGCGAGCGGCCGAGAGGTCTCAGACTTCATCCTCCGAGTACTACGAATCCAGCAAAGAGTCTTTGGACTCTACTCCAGCCTCTCATGAGTCACCATTGCTGGGCTTCGGGGACCCTCTACCAGAGTCGGCGCCAGAGGACGTCCAGCAGTTCTCGGCCATCTTGCTCCATATGGCAGCAACCTTGGGCCTCAAGGTGACTGAGCCAGAGCCGGAGGACGACGATCCTGTCTTCTCTTATGTGGAGACTAAACAGCAGGCCACCGCTCCACTGCCGATTTTGCTGAAGTTCCTCAAGACCGTGAAACAGCCTTGGGCTAAACCGGTGATGGCTCAGCCCATACCTCAGCGACTGGAGCACGTGTACCGGACACAGAAGGAGAAGGCGGACTTCCTCTTCAGCCATCCGGTACCGAACTCGATCATTGTTGGGTCGGCCCAGGTTAAGGGGGGCAAGAGGGCGCATACGACTCCGCTGGATCGTGAAGGTCGCAAGCTGGACGCTTTTGGAAGGAGGTTCTACTCCGCCTCCTCCCTGAACATCAGGGTGTGGAACACGCAGGCTTGCCTTGCTGCATACCTGCGGAACATTCTTGACTGGTTCGCCCCTCTCTTGGCAGCGATCCCGGAGGAGAACTGCTCGACCGCAAGCCAACTGTACAACGAGGCAATATCGATAGCCAACCAACAAATAATGTCCTCGAAGCACGCTGTGGAGGTCGCTTCAAGGGTGATGGTAGGTTCGGTTGTGCTCAGTCAACACACCTGGCTGCAATCGTCTGGGCTACATGAGGACAGCCGGAAACGGATTGAGGACCTCTCCTTTGACGGTCAGGGGTTGTTCAACTCCACCATGGATGAGACTATGGACTCCGTCATCAAGGCCTGACTAACGGCCAAGAAGATGGGGATCCACCAACAGTCCCAAGTCCGTTGGTCCTCCGGCTTACACCAGGCCTGGCGCAGGTCCTCAGCCTCCTCTTTCCAGCAGAGGTCTGCACAATCTGGACAGTCCTGGCCATCGTCAACGTCGTCAGCACGAAGACCTTTCAGGCGACAACTGCCGACGTCGTCTAAGAAGTCTTCATCTGACACTAAGTCCAGGTTTTGACCGCCCATGCGGGCCGCCGCTGCACCCGACCTTCAGCCTCCCACCAGCCCTCAGAGATCAACCGAGCCTGCCAAGACACCTCGCGGAGTGGCGTCACGTCACCACAGACTCTTGGGTGCTTTCCATCGTCTGTCTTGGCTACGCCATAGAATTTCAAGATATTCTACCGCGAGGCGTCTACTATTCCACTCAGGTCAGCTCGGTCTTGCTGGAAGAGATCCAGTCCTTGCTTCAGAAAGGAGCGATCGAGAGGCTTCCGTCTTCAGCCAACAACACTGGCTTCTTCTCCCGGTACTTCATGGTACCGAAGACCGATGGAACTCTACGGCCCATCCTGGACCTCAGCGGGGTGAACGAATACATCTGCCCCAAAAGGTTCAAGATGGTCACGCTGACCTCGATCCTGCCTTTTCTTCGTCGAGGGGACTGGTTTACCTCCATCGATCTCTGGGATGCTTACTTCCACATCGCCATTCACCCGCAGCACAGGCGGTACCTCCGGTTCATGGTCGACGGCACTTGTTACCAGTACAAGGTGTTACTGTTCGGCCTATCCACCGCGCCCAGGGTCTTCACCAAATGCATGGCCCCGGTGGTATTGTACCTGCGGACGAAGGGCGTTTCCATCTATCCCTACCTGGACAATTGGCTGTTGGTGGCGTCCTGCAAGCAGAAACTATACGACAACATCCATCGAACTTTGACTCCCTTGACCCGCTTGGGCCTCCAGGTCAACCCAAAGAAGTCCCACCTGGAGCCGGCGAGGGTGCTCGACTTCATCGGGGCCACACTGGACTCGGTATCGGCCAGGGCCTATTTACCGATGGACAGGGCACGAATGCTATGTCGAGCCGCGTTGGCAGCTTACAACGCTCCGACGATGTCAGCCAGGAGAATCCAGCAGCTCCTCGGCTACATGGCCTCCACCACCACCGTGACCTACCTATCCAGGCTGAGCGTGAGACCTCTCCAGCACTGGTTTGTCCGGGCCTTCAATCTGCTGAGGGACCAGAGGCTGCGACTGCAACTTCCACCACAGGCCTGCCCATCCCTGCTATGGTGGCAGTCTTACGACCACCTCCTTACGGGGATGCCTTTCCGCGAAGCGGCACCACAGGTCACGGTGACGAAGGACGCGTCCCTCTACGGTTGGGGAGCGCACTGCAACGAACTCAGAGCCCGGGGCCGGTGGAGCGACGACGAGGCCGTCCTCCACATCAATGCCCTAGAACTCCTCGCCATTTCAAAGGCTCTGAGGGCCTTTCACCATCTCGTGATAGGCCGGACGGTGCTGATCCTGACGGACAGCATGATGGCAGTCTGCTACGTCAACAGGCAAGGAGGGACTCATTCGACCACCCTCCTCAACATCGTCCTCGACCTTTGGGACTGGTGCATTCCGTTACGGATCCATCCAATGGCTGTTCACCTGGCCAGGCAGGAGAACACCACGGCGGATGCCCTCAGCAGGGACACTTCTTCCCACCACGAGTGGTCCCTCTCCGACAGGGTGTTCAAGATGATCCGAGGCAGTTGGGGCGAGCCGACGATCGACCTCTTCGCAACCAGCGAGAACGCGAAGTGTCGCCGGTTCTGCTCGAGGGCCGGTCACGATCGAGGGTCCATGGGTGACGCCTTCCAGTTCCGGTGGAGTGAAGGGCTTCTCTACGCGTTCTCTCCATTTCCCTTCCTCGGCCGAGTGATATCCAAGATCCTCGCTGACCAAGCAGACGTCGTCCTTGTGGCCCCGTACTGGCCGAGGCAGCACTGGTTTGCTCCCCTGCTCCAGGCCGCGCGCGACCAACTTCTCAGGCTCCTGTCGACGCAGGACCTGCTGTCCCACTCAGACGGCCTTGTACTCCACCCAGACCTGCCGCTCTTGGCCCTCCATGCCTGGAGGATATTGCCATAGCCGACCCCATCATCGACAACGTCTTGACAGCGGCCAGGAAGGAGTTGACACACCACAACTACCACTATAAATGGTGGCGCTTCATGGCCTTTGCTGAAGAGAGAAGGGACATGGCATCACCTGCAGCCTTGCCGACCGTCCTCCACTTTCTGCTGCACCTTCAACAGCAGGGCTTGCCCTTCCCGTCGCTAAAGGTGTATCTCGCCATGATCGTGGCATACCAACCATCACGGTCCCCGTCGGCATCCCTTTTCAGGAACGATACCATTAAGCAGTTCCTGAAGGGCCTGCAGCACCTGTACCCGCCGGTATCGCCGCTGCTACCACCGTGGTCGTTAACCTTGGTGCTATCGCAGCTGACGAGATCGCCCTTCGAACCCATAGTGACTGCTGATGACAGGCTGCTTACTATGAAGACCACCTTCCTGGTTGCTGTTACCTCAGCCAGGTGAGCAGGGGAGCTGACAGCTCTGTGGATTTTTATTTATTTATTTAATTATTTATTTAATTATTTATTTGTATCCCGCCTCTCCATATGGATCGAGGCGGTGAACAACTTACAAATAGCATGTATTTTCGAAACATTTGTATACATGCCCTCAACAGAGACAAGGTGGTTCTCCGGCCGGACATTTCTTTCTTACCAAAGGTGGTGTCCAGTTTCCATCTCAGCCAGGACATCATCCTGCCGACTTTCTTCCCAGACCCGACGACACCGTTGGAGCGGTCCCTACACTCCCTGGTTGTCCGTCGGGCTCTTGCTTTTTACAGAGACAGAACTGCCCCCTTCCAACAGACCCCGCACCTTTTTGTGTGCCATGGAAGATGTCGAAGGGGTCACAAGGTATCCACCCAGTGCTTCTCCAAGTGGGTGATACAGACTATACAGCTGGCATACAAGCTCGCAAGGAAGCCTCCGCCAGCTTTTCTTTGGGCCCACTCTACAAGAGCTGTGACGACATCTGCTGCCCTCCTGAGAGGAGTTGACTTGCATGAACTCTGCTGTGTGGCGACCTGGTCTCAACCATCGACCTTCGTATGCCACTACAGGCTCGACTGCCGGTCCTGCAGAGATGCTCGGTTTGGACATGAGGTGTTGGCTTCCGTTCTCTAGGACCTGACCCACCATCCAACCGGTAAGCTACACAGTCTCCTAATGTGTGAGGCGCAGAGACCACGAAGAAGAAGAAGAGGTTGCTTACCTGTAACTGTAGTTCTTCGAGTGGTCAACTGTGCCCTCACACATACCCGCCCTTCCATCCCCTCTTTTTCAGGTCTCTGGGTTTCTACGGCGGACCACAGAACTGGGGAGTGATTGTTACTCGGCGGGAGGAGCATGCGCAGTACCGGCATGGGGGAGGGGTTCCCGCCAAGCTACTAAGCTCTAGAATCTTCCGAACGCTACCGCGCAGGTGCAAAAGCTCCTAATGTGTGAGGGCACAGATGACCACTCGAAGAACTACAGTTACAGGTAAGCAACCTGTTCATTTCTGAATATCCTATTTTAGGAAATAAAATCAAGAAACAAATTTTTCTCCTAATTAATGTTTTAAGAATGCTTTAAGAACTGCCAAAACCCAGACATGTAAAACTATTATCTGCTTGCACAAAACATGCATGTGATATCTGTAAATTATGGCACTGTCTACTTAAAAGTCTGCTTGAGTTCCATACTTGCATTATTTTAATTTAGAATTTTGAACTTTTAATCAATATCCATAGCTCTTGTATACCTACCTTTCTTGTTCTAAGTGTATTGAATATCCATTTTACTTTACAATCTGTTATGATTTACAGTGCAGGGATTCTAACTAATAATTGGTAAAAGACTGGCCAAGCAGTATCAGCTCAAATATTGTTCAAGATAGTATTTTCTAACTTTCGTAGTACAATATTTTAGCTGATTTCTTTTAGAAATTATTGTAAACTGAGTTCCATAGAGGGAGAAAAGTGGAGGCAAAAATTAAAATAGATATATAAATCTTGAAGTTGGCTTATTCCATTTAGGTTTCCTTGCTTTCTCTACATTTATTCTACATTTTCTTGAGTAGACTCATGACAGTAGCTTAGAGGCAAGTGGGACTGATCATTTTAATTAGTCTTCAACTGGGATTGCATAAAGAAACTTGAAGCCTTTTTATGAATTACTCGCATATACCCGTGTTGCCCAGGATTTTATTTTCTCACAGATAATACTTGTTAGAAAGATTTGAGATGCTGTGTCTCTGATTCTCCAAACTGTCTTGTCTAGTACCTGCAATTTTTCCCCGTATTCTGCAACCCAATCTGTATTCTGTGTTATTAACATACAGAGGTTGGGTTCCTGAGGGAAATACACTGCCCTCCTCCTTGCTTCTAGGCCTCACCTCCATGGCAACTGGCCTATTCAAGACAGACATAGTTGATTGAGGTCCAAGAGCTCTCTGGCTGAGAATTATAAAGGCTCCTCCCTAAACTGCAAACTCCAGGATTCCATAGAATCTTCTTAGGCACCCAATCATATGATGTCTTTGCCTGACATAGACAAACAAACTTTGACTTTTATATATTAGATTTGAGAGTTATCAAGGATAAAATATGTAGTATATTTGGAAATTTTAGCATATTGGAGTTAATGTAGAACTTCACCATGTCTCTTCAGGTATTACCAGAGAAACGGACTTTGAAGCTTTTGAAGAGTCAGAATATCAATGTAAACTGGTATATGTACTGTCCTGAGAGCTCTGTCATTCTTTTGTCGACTACAGTTCTTGGAAATGTTCTGCAGCCATTCTATTTCAAGGTGAGAGATGAAGTAGTTTCAAGCTTCCAGTATTCAGCTCCCAAATATTTGGCTGAGTTGCCTAGAGGCTCTTCGAGAGTTGATCATGATTTATGGGAAAGTTGGCTTTGCTGTTTGTATACCTTGATCTGTAAGTCATTTAGCTGGATGGTAGTTTTATACTTAAATGTTTCGAGTGGAACTTGGAAGCAGGCCATGAGAGTAGTGGTGCAGGAATGGATTTCTCCACTCCCTAAACTCCAAAACAATGTGCTAACAAATTCCGTTTTCACCCGTGTTTCTCATTTTCCTTTGTATACAAGAATTGAATGATCAAATGGGGGTAGACCAGGTGTGGTAGCCATCAACTGCTGAGCCTTGCTATACAGACTGAATAGGAAATTGTATGTTAATGTCTAATAAATGACTATTGCGGAGCTGCAGCTGATCTCTCCTTCTTACTGTATGTGCACCATTTGTGCCAAGGGTTCAGAAAGGCTTGTCTTTGCTTTAGCTTGTGTTCACCAGACCTTGCCACAAACCCAGATGCCCTCACACCAACTCAGGAAGTATCATCACAAGACCGAATCACATCACCTGCAATATTAGAAGCCATTCATTTGTTCATCCTATACTGTGATATATGCCATTCTCTGTCAACAATGCCCTTCAACACTCTGCATTAGGGAAAACAAGTCATTTCTGTGCCAGAAGATAGATGGACATAAATCAGACATTAGGAATGGGGATACACAAAAACCAGTTGCAAAACACTTCAGCGTTTCTGGATATGTCATCTTAGACCTGAGAATGGGATTATATGCAGATTTTTAATATGTTTTCTTCTAGGGTGGAGGCATGTCAAAGTTATCCAAGTTTGAAATTGAATTACCTGCAGCCCCCAAATCCTCAAAGCTTAGCCTCTCTGAAAGAGATATTGCTATGGCTACTATGTAAGTGTTATTGTAATGGGGTTTCTGTCTTCAGATGACTTTTGTCCTAGGATGGGGATAGATTTGCATTGGGTGGTTCTCCTTTTATTCTTCTTACTGAGCAGTTGGTTTGTGCTATGTTGAACTATAGATTTGCAAACATAAGCACAGCATCCTAGGGACATAATGTAGTGTACACAACCAGGTGATTTGCTGGGTGAGATTAGGGAACAGGCCCTTCAAAGTCTCTTTGGATTGAAAAAAATAAATATTCCTGTCTTAGCAGTACCCCTGCTGCTGCCTCCTCCTCCTTTTTCTTCTTCTTGGGTTAACTGTGGACAGAAATGCTTTTAAAATTTTCAGTTTCAAGGCATTAAATCATTTCTGGTCTTCTTATGAGTTATTTTAGCAAAAAAGAATATGCTAGAACCTCATGCAGTTCTTTTTATCACGGAAGAATTTTGTTTCAACTTGAAATATTCTATGCCTCAAAGTACTCCATTTCATGTATTCTTTTGAAGATTTTCAATATTATTATTATTAGTAATAATAATAGTCACTTATATAACACTATCACTGTACATGGCACTTTCCAAGTAAAAGAACACCAAACAGTTCCCTACTCTCAGACCTACAATCTAAGTAAAACGTTACACAAAAGGAAAAGAGGATGGCAGTGTGGGAGAAGGTTATGTCCAGCAGATACTGATTCTTCATCCCTCCCTCCATGGCCAGGGCTTTGGCACTTGGGATGGAGGGATGGCCTTTTATTTGCTTCTGGGCCTAAGCGTGATGGAGCTGTGCCTACCTTTTCTTCTGTCCCTCTGAGGCAGGGGCAGGGGCAGTTGGGAGGAGGGAGGAAAGTCTTTCATCTTCTTCTGGGCCTCAGCATGATGGAGCTGAACTTCTTTTCTTTAGTTCTGTGGATTGGTGCCCCTTTCCCTTGTTTTCTGTTGATTTCATTGCAAGAGTTAAGCAGCTTTTAACATTCTCATGTTGCAGTCAGTGAACATTAGAAGTGCTTCACTTCTACTGGATTATGCCTAAGCACTGAAGTCTGGAAAAAAAATCTATATAGTCATCCTTCTGTCTTAGTTTTAGTTTACTTCTAATTTTGCCATGTGTGTGCATAATATGTTTGATGTACAAGAGACCAGATGAAAAAGGGGGAGATAGCCGACAGAAATGAATATCAAAGAGTGTTCATTGACAGTAAACAGTCCTCTAGGGAAGTAGTGGAATCTGTTGTAGTAGTCAGACCATATTATCTCTAAACAATTTCTCTCTCTCTCTGTCTCTGGTTTTATGTCTGTCTGTCTGTCTGTCTGTCTGTCTGTCTGTCTTTCTCAGATATGGACAACTTTATGTTCTTTACCTGAGACACCACTCAAGGTCATCAAACAGTACAGGAGCTGAAGTAGTTCTTTATCATTTACCAAGGTAAGTTTATCTCTCTTAAATAACTTTTAACTTTAACAGGAAACATACTAAAAATGTGACTCATGTTGTTGATAAACATATCCTTTCTCTTTCTGTGATTGATACCACCATAGGGAAGGCTCCTGTAAGAAACTTCATATACTGAAGTTGTACCGGACTGGCAAATTTGCACTGAATGTTGTGGATAACTTAGTGGTAGTTCATCATCAGGATACTGAGGTACTTCCTTTTTACTGCATTATATTTTTATTAATAAAGCATTCCATTTACCTTTCGTTGTCTGCTTTGGTTAGATCATTTAGTAAAAGTATGATTGAAGTGATATGGTTCATGAATGGGCCAAAATTGATTTGAAAGTGGTTGACATTGAAATTCAGCTTTAATCATATGCATGTGTATGGTTACAGATGTTTACTGTAGATAACCTGAACCTTTTTTTAAATAAGGCCTGTATTTGCAGATTTTCCAGCCAACATAGAAGATTTGGGGAAAATAGTTGTAGTTCTTAATAGAAGCAGATCATTATGATACAGATTCATAAAAAGCATTGCGTTTGTTGTGCGCCTTCAAGTTGTTTCCAACTTAGGCAATCATAAGGTGAAGGCAAAACCACCTCTGAGGATTCCTTGCCAAAGAAAACACTATGAAATTCATGGGGTCACCATAAATTGACAGGTGACTTGAAGGCACACATGATGAAGCTATCATGGGGTTTTCTTGGCAGAATTTGTTCAAAAGGGAATTTGTCTTTGCCTTCCTCTGAGGCTGAGAGAATGGGACGTACCCAAGGTCACCCAGTGGGTATCCATGACTGAAAAAAGACTCAAACTCTGGTCTCCAGAGTCATAGTCCACTACTCAAATGACTACACCACATCAGCTCTGGTTAAAAAGTTTCAGATCTCTTTTAATCTTAAAGTGGCTGTGGGGGATTATTTTCCAACACTTGGGAAAATTGGATGCTTTTAAACCCATGTCAGTGGTGATTTAAATGATATAATTTATCCATCTTGTTAAATGTAGTCCTAACACTCTATTGTTAATAGTGTTCTACAGTTTTACAGTGTTTTGTAGGCCACAAAACTGCTCTTAGTCTAAGAGGAGATGTATGCAGGGTTGTCAAGTGCAAGACACCCAAGGCACCCAGCCTCGCACTCAAGACCTGCTCAGCCTGACACCTCTTTGTGTTCAGGTCTGAAGAGCCAGGGAGATATCTGGATCAAGCCAAGGCTAGGACAAACAGATCTGCTTCAGTCCTCCCTTTCTGAGAATGGAGCACCTTCCTCACTCTTGTCCCCCGCCCCTTGGCTTCCTCCTTCCAGGGTTATCTCCCTTTGCTGCTTTCCTTAAATCTGCCCCTTTTCAGATATAAGGACAAGCAGTGATTTATCTCTTCAATGACTGTGGTACTATTGGAACTATGGTAGAAGTGATACTATTGGTAGCATGTATACTCCAGGATGTAGAATAAGACTCTGGGAGACTGTTATAAGGAAAACAGAAAGTCCAATGTTCATTGCAACACTTTTACTTAAATTTGTTTGTAACTAAATGTTTATAAAACAGCACACCCTTCTTCTCTCTCTCTATGCTTAATTCATTGACAGTCTCTCGTAAACCCTATTTCTCAGTTCTCTCTTGAAGCAGAAAACAGAGATCAGACCCTTCGATTTGGAAAGGAGTTATTTTATTTAGCCGGCGTGTCTCGGCTGGAATAGCTTCCAAAAGTCTGAGCCCCCCTTCACTTGAGTTCACAACTATTTATACATTTTTAGTACAGTGTTATCTCTTGTTCAGGAGAAAGAACAGAAGTGCTACAAAGATCATCAGTTTCATTTTCTTTACTACAATAAGTTTTTCTCTAATGTTGCAAGTCTGATGTATCAAACCTAAGGCAGCAGAAGCAAGCCAAGGCAATAGTTGCGAGCCAACAACATTCCATTCCCACAAGGTGTTTCATACACAGAGAGAAATGAAATTACAAGCTGCAGAGAGAATTAACTGTTTACAGAGAGAATTGACTGTCTATCTCTTACACTCTAACACAGCTCTCTCTTCAGCTCTATCTTCCAAACTCTAAACTCCAAAACTAATCTTCAATCAACTCAACAGTCAGTTAAATTCCGTTATTCCTCCTCTCCACCAGCCCCTCCCTTGGGCTATCCAAGGTTCCATTTCAACAACCAATCAGTTTAAACACTCTCGGTTGCTAAGGAGGCTCTGTTGTCAAGCCGCTCCCATCAGGTTCATCATAAGTGTGTCTGCTCTATATGTGGGGGTTCCATTCCATGTAAAATAAAAAAGGCAAGTGTCATGTCCCATTATAGCGAATGGAACCAATGTGTATGTACCAGCAGCAGCACAAGCACACACCCATAAATTCATCTTGGGTGAAATGATGTCATTTTGTTTTGAGGCTGTTAACTCCATGTAATCATATTTTTTTAAAAAAACTGACATGGTTATTCTTAGAGATATTAAAGCTTGTTAAAAAAAAATAGGAGGAAACTGCTTTTCCTCATTTGTGAGGGAAATTGGGATGAGGAAGTGTCCTCCTCCTTCATATCTCCAGCTATACCAGTTTGCAACTTCATATATATAAACTTGGATTCAGATTTAGAGCAGACGAATTGAACTAACTGGGACTTAATGTAATCTCACTGAAACCAACCAAAGTATTATTCAACCCATCTAATTTAATTTTAATGGGTGTCACAAAGAAAATGTTTTGTTTTCAATTTTAGACTTCTATTATATTTGATATTAAACTAAAAGGGGAATTTGATGGTGCAGTTACCCTTCATCAGCTTGTGCTTCCAGCAAGATCCATACAACCCTATCAGATTCCTGTGCCAGGTATGTTGCTTTTTGCTAGTTTGAAAACGATAAATGGCTCTGTGGTTTTGCATATAGGGATGACAGCTTTTTGATCAGGTGAAAATAAAATGTAAGAGCTGGAGGATTTAATTTAACTACATCTCATTCTCTTGAGCTTCCGTTTTGTTAAATAAATACAGAACATTTGGTTGTGCTATTCTGATTTTTATTATTAAAATGTCCTTTGGACCTAATACCTTTTCCTAGTTGCTTTAGCTGTTTAACACATATATTATATTGTTTTGGAAGAAAACAATGCTGATAAACTTTAACCAGCTCTTCTGGCTAGTGAATAATACAGTATCTGTTCCCTTGCAGGTCCAGCTTCTGTAACCAATCAGTTTCCAGTTCCGTGTAAACTTTGTATCCTTCGATAGTTTGTGCTTTGTTCTGGAAAAAAAAGTACACTATAGCTTTCATCTCTATTGCAAATGTGATATTTTATATTGGAAGAAGCAGAACTAGATAATGTAGCATTAGAAATCTGCAGTACAGTCTGCAGCAAATATAATTTGGCGTACAGCATAATTCTTTTGTGTTTATTTGTACTCAGTGGGATTTCCCTTAAGGTAAGTCTTGATAGGATTGCAGCCTTAGTTCTTCTGTAACACCTGATCAGATTTCTAGAGGAAGGATATATAAAATACCTTCTAAATTAAAAAATAATGCATTCTGTGAACACAAGTTTTTTGACACTCATCGTCACCAGAATGGTTATCATTGTTCAGCACTTGTTAAATATGTGCATCCAGACTCAGAAGGTGCAGTTCTAAAACATTTGAACAAATTTTCCACATTTGGACTCAGGTCATGCAGAAGTTGTATTATGTTAGCTGATGTAAAAAAGTAAACCGTATTGTCCTCGTTTCTCCATACCTTCTCCATGTATAAAAGAAACTCCACGTAGCTTCCACTGCTTTTCTCCAGAGTGTTTACTAGAATTTCAAAGATAAGGGACATGATTGTAGCATCAACTCATAACCATATGTGAGGGCTGATGGGAATTATAGTCCATCAGCATCTGTAGGACCATAAATTGCCAACCCCTTTCTATGTAGAAACATGTCCTTCATTTCCTTACAGATAATAAAGTTAGAAATTAGACATGCTTTAGAAAAAGTATTAGTTGTCTGAGCATTTGCCTGAATTCAGAAGTCCAGTTGCTAGTGGCCTGCTAAATGCAGAAAGTTTTAAGTAAATACACCAGTCCACAAACTTCTTCACATACCTTACGTACTAATACTGCTTCCTTTTTCTTGTTTGTGGTACATACATTCTTTTCTGAGAGGAGTTTGAACTAAGGCGTGCTGTCCTATCTGTCTATCTCCCATCTACCCACACACCTCTTAATTTTAATATTTTTCTATCCACATAAAGTCTTCTTGGAATTCATGGTGCTCATTATGTGAAGTGTGGCTATAACATGCTTCTACATCAGTGTTATCAGATTTTCAATTCTGAGAGCTTTCTTTCACTCTCTGAATGGCATGGCATGTTATTAGATGATAAAGCAGTATGTATAAAAGGAAAATGCCCAGAATGATTGTGAATTTGTACCATAATCACTATACAATTCCAGTATACAGTTTCACAGCTGGCACTTGCATTTTGGTTTAAAATTGCTTATTTGGGAACAGGATCCCAAAAGACTCTCTAGGTGCACCAAAGCACTTGGAAAATTGACTCCTTTCTTAGCTTGCTCAAAATACATTAAGCTGTTTGTGAAACATTTTTGTGGCAACAGGTTTGTTACAAGATTTGGGGAAGAGGTGTTTCCTTTCAGATGTCCCTTGGAGACATAAAGTTAATCACATAGCTCTTTCCACAGCTAAATCCAAAGTTACTTTTGTAGATTGATGAGATTTAGAAGCAAAGGCCAATGGACTCCTGCAAAAGTTTTTTTTAACATTCAGATTCTTCATCCTGGATTGTCTTTCAGCCTGATATTATCATCAGTGCAAGTGAAGGTAAGTCTGAAAGTGACATAGCTCCCTCCTCTGATTATTTTCTATAAATGCTTGTTTGTGGTATTATGATATATGGAATGTTTTACTCTCATGCTTGTTGGCTTCTAATATCAAATTTTAAGAAAAATCAACTTTGGAGAACTAGCTATAATTTGGGAGATATATATTATACAGTACCGAACTGTGGTGATAAAGGAGTAAGTTATTTCTGGCAAACCTTTCTGTCCTGATACTTCAGTCTAGTAAGTTTCTGCATGTACATTAAAGGCAAAGATGCTTGAAGATCTTTAGCCTTTCTGAGGTAGCATTTTTTTTCTTTCTGTTGAATGCAGGTTATCTCTGGAATCTGCAGGTGAAACTTGAACCTATAGTTAATCTGTTGCCAGACAAAGGGAAATTAATGGATTTTCTGCTGCAGAGAAAAGACTGCAAGATGGTTATTCTCTCTGTCTGTTCTCAAAGTAAGTTTGTATTCCCTGATTGTAAAAGCTATTCTTCTGTGAATCCTACTAGGAATTTCCAAAAGCTGGTCTGTTCTATACTATCCCATTTTGTCAATTACATAAATGGCGGTGGTGAAGAGGAGCTGCTGGCAATGGCGGTGGGAGAGCTTGGTCACAGAACTGCGGGGCCTCCTGGTTGCTTGGGCTCCTCTGCTGGGGCTCAGGTGGGGCAGCTGAAGAGGAAGTGGAGGGGCTGGCCCTGGGTGGTGGCAGTTGCAGCAGCTTGCTGTTGGCCAGGAGGAGGAGCTATGTATCCGTTAACAGATGTAATACTTGACAAGAGTAACTGTATCATGGCAGATAAGAAAAGTGGTTTTAGTATGATGTATGGACAACTGCCTACATGACTCAAGATGATATCATACCAAATTAAAATGACATATGAATGGATCGAATCCTAAATTACAGAAACATGTGCCGTATTTAACAGTGAATTATAGCTTTTTCTTGTTTATTTTCTGTTGCAGTGTTAAGTGAACCAGATAGAGGATCACTAAGCGTGATTGCCACTGTTTTTGACAAACTCAATTATGAATATAAAAAATACCTGGAAGCAGAGCAGGCCTATAATATGGCAAGTTATTGCTATTGTTTGCTTAGCCATGTATTTTGTATATGCTGTTTGGGTAGCAAGAATATACTGATCACTATTTTGACATTGATCCAGCCTGTAGTTACACAGTTAAATGTAGCCTCTGTATTTTGCATGCAGTGTAAAAATGCTCAGGTACTCAAAGTGAAAAGGTGGTTTCAGCTACAATCCACACAAACAGTTTTTGCAGTGTCTTCACTGCAAAAAGTGAGAAATGATCAAAATCCACTTAATCACATTCCATATTGAAGTTACTAGAATGAGATTTTTTTCTATTTTGTCAACATTAATATTGAGTTGGTTATTTTTAGTGATGATTAAGTCAGTAATCTGGAAATATGCTTGATTGAGTTTAGAGAATCCAGTGTGTATAATTACATCTTGAGCTGTGTGTAAAAGTAGTGTATTTTAGCCTGTTTTCTTGATGCCCCTTTTCAAATATGCTTTTTTTAAATAAAAGTGTTATTTGGTTGTTTACAGGCATTAGAAACGGGACAGAGCAGAAGTAATCCACCTCCCAAACGACCAGTCCGTACCCAAGCAGTTATTGACCAGTCAGACATGTACACTCATGTTTTATCTGTCTTTACAGAAAAAAAGGTTAGTTGGCTTAGAGTCATCAAAATTCTGATTTCATTACACAGCTGTTCATATACTAATTCAAAAGGGAGAGAATTAATATTAGAATATCATAGGTAACATGAATAACTAATGGTTTTATGGAAGATAAAGTAGTTTATCAGAAACTATTTGAGGCAAGAAGTCCGAATAGCAGCAAATTATTATTTTAATCTAGCTGAATAGTTATATAAATAGTCTTCAGATTATGCAGTTGACTGTTTTAAATATTTCTTTTTACAAATTCTCTCTTCCTGTAGGAAGCACCTCACAAGTTCACTATAGCTGTGTTAATGGAATATATTCGTTCACTCAATCAAGTCCAAATAGCTGTTCAGGTAAAAATGTAGCATTTCATTATTTCATTATTTACTTTTAACTCCTTACAGCTTCATGCATTGACCTGAACTCCCCCTGCCGGTCCTTCTTTTTCTTTCTGTCTGTCTGTCTTTCTTTCTGTCTTTTTCTTTCTTTAATACCTCCCCCCACCTTTCTCTTTGCATAGAATTCAAAATGACTTACAACAAATTAAAACAAAGTACAGCTAAACAACTGTTTGTGCAAAAGTTAAAAGACAATTGAACAACTTAAAACAGTTTAAAATGCAATTAAACATAAAAAGTTAAAAGCACAGCACAGCCCATTTAACTTCCTTTTGCCACAGTAAGTTAAGAGCCAAAGGCTTGCCTACATGGAAGGGTTTTTGCCTGCTAGCAGAAAGAGAGCAGAGAGGCCAACTGACAGGGAGGAGTTCTACAACCTGAGAGCAGCCATTGAGAACACTATCTCTTTGTGTTCTAACCAAATATGCTGCTGATGGTGATAGAACTGAGAGAAAGCTATCTCTTGCACATTCTAGAGGCATGGAACCACTGTAGAAAAGATTTCTTCTTTCGTTTATGTTCCTACCTAACTGCCTCAATGGCACACAATGATAAGAGTCTCTGTTGCTGATCTTAGGTTATGGCCAGGCTGATGCCAGTGAAGGTGGTCCTTCAAGCAACCTCAGCCCAGACTATTAAAATTTTAAAGATCAAAAGCAGGACTAGCAATTGAAAATTAGAATTGGAAATGCAGTTAGAAATGCATTGCACAATAGAGGTGTCACATTAGGTGACTACTTGACCCCACTCCTCCCCCAGCCCATCATACTCTAGTGACAGTATTCTGCAACAGCTTGTTTCCTAACGACTTTCAAAAGGTAGCTCTACATAGAACATATTGGAATAAGTTGGCCTTGGATGTCATTAGTGAAGGAATAAGTTCAGGCAACCTCAGATTTGTTCAGGTAGGCATAGTAATTTAAAACTGCTAAAAGCATTCCTAGCCATCTCTGCCACCTCTGCTTCCCTGTTAGCACTGAGCCTTGAGGAAAATTCACAAGCTGCAGACCAATATTTCATGGGGAAGATTAGTACATATCCTTATCCTCATTTCTCTCACCCATGACAAAACAGCTCCAGGAACAAGTTTAAGAGATTTGCAGCTTCTCTACAATAAGTAACAGGAAGTAAGACAGACTACATACTGATGACACTTGAGCCTAAATGACTACCCTTGGTATTTTCCTATAGATACTGAGGAACATGAGGAGCAAGCTAGAACCTTTTAGCACCCAATAGATAAAAGTTTTTGGGATGGTATAGAAGCCCCTATAATAAACTTCAGACATTTTTGATGGGACTATGCTAGAGGGAAGAACACATGCTTTACTTTGAAAGGGTCTTGATCCTAAGCAACTTCAGATAGGACTGGAAAAACTACCTTTCATCCTGGAGAGCTACTGCGTGTCATTCTCAACAAAACAAGGCTAGTTGGACCAATGGTGTGATTCAGTATAAAGCAGCTTCCTATGACCCCTGCTTCCTAAGCCCCAAACTGTCCAGAACAGTGGTGTGATGACACCTGGGCCTGTCCAACCTGACACCTCTTTATGTCCAGGTCTGAACAGCCAGGGAGGTCTGTGGACCAAGCCAAGGCTATGACACTCAGGTCTGCTCATATTCTCGCTTCCTGAAAATGCAGCACCCTTCAACACTTGTGTCCCCCACTGGCTTCTGCTCCCAGGTTATCTCCCTCCACTGATTTCCCTAAATCTACCCCTTTCAGATATAAAGACAGGCAGGGATTTCTCTCTCCAATGATTGTAGTACAAATGGTACTAATGGTAGCATTTTCACCCAGTCCAGAGTAAAGAGACAGTTCTTTATAAAAAATATAAACAAATCTTTATTAAACACACTGTCAAGGTACAAGGTCTTTGGTAATTAAGGAATCTTAAATCAGCACAACACTTCTCTCTCTCAAATCCATATAGTTCTCTCAACACTCAAATCTCTTCATCAACTCTCTACTGTGTTCTCCACACCAACAACCTCTGTTTTCAGTTAAATTTGTTACTCACTCCCCCATCTAGCCCCTCCCTTTGGCTAGCCTGGGGTTCCATTTGCACCAGCCAATTACTTTGAATCCTCTGTGTTGCTAAGGTGGCTCCATTGCTAAGCCTTCCCCCAGGGTTCATCACAAGTGGTTCTTAAACTTTTTTTTACCAAGGTACCCCTGTAAATGTACTTGGTTGACAGGGGTCCCCAAGATTAGCTCAAGATTTAAATATTTATATTTAAATATTCAAATATTTATATTTAAATATTCAAATATTTATTAAAATTCAAATATTTATATATTAAAGGCTTCTGGAAGCTAGGATTTAAATCCCCACTCAGACCCTCTGATCAGAACTTGCAAAACAAACAAACATGTGATAGTTTCCCCTTCCGGTTGCCATAACTCGTAAGTGACTTGAAGGCACACAGCAACAAAGTGCTGCTGACAGAAGGAGGCTCTTTCTAGCCATCATGACTCTTCTTTGAAAACTGACTTATGGTGACCCTAAGGCAAACCTATCATAGGAGTTTTCTTGGCAAGATTTGTGGCCTTTGTCTCTCCTTGAGGCTGAGAGAATGTGATTTGCCTGAGGTCACCCAGTGGGTTTCCATGGCCAAGTGGGGATTCAAACCCTGGTCTCTAGAATCCAGATAGCTGGAGCTAGCAGAGCCACAGTCCACTAATCTGTGTCATGATATATGTCACTTATTAAGGCAACCAAAGATTTCCTAAAATTGGGCTGGAATGGAGCCCAGCAATAATCTATACAAGTGTGAATGTCCAGAAGAATATCCTCCTCCCTCTTTGCCAGCATTGGGTGGGGAATGTGAAGAGCTTTTCCTTTTTCTTAGGCCTTCCTATCCCCCTAAACTCACAACTGCCTAGATGTATGAATGCAGATCAGTTCTACCAATGACTTCTGAAATACTGAAGTTCTGTATAATCAAATGTAATGACGCACTCTGGGATGTAAATGAGATTAATTAGTTCTGAGCCATCGCTCTGTAGATGTCAAACTATTCCAGACTACTTCTAAGAAGTAAGAAATAATTTAGCTTTTTTTCTGGGCAAGTAGGTGCATGTCTAAAGATACGTATGTCATAATTTGAATCAGCTTGTTGCAGGTATACCCAGTCCCCCTCCCCACCAATATTGTTGCCCTGCTGCATGAGGAAGGCTGTGCTCACTCAACAGGAGAGAGAGGGAGTCAGCTGCATCAGGCCTAAAGAAGGCATGGTGCTTCAGGGCTGCTTTCAGACTAGTTGAAACTGAACTGTAATGTGAAAAAATACAGCTAGCATTTGGGAGGAGTTTGGCTTCTGTGTAAAAAGAAAACCACATGATTTTAGTAGGTGGCAAGACAACAGTAGGGCTTGGAGGTGAACCTGGGCTTGCTGACATCCCAATCTGTCCATGGCCTTCCTCAGATGGTTTCCCTTCTGTTTTTTACTCGTTTGAAAGCAGTTGTACTCTGTAGACTTACTTAAGTTTAGAATTAATTATATTTAAAACATTCTGGTATTTTTGATAGCTACGTATATGTAAATCTAGTTGATCTGTTCAGTTTTAAATACACATGAAAATTTCCCTGTTTTCCTCTTTAGCACTATCTATATGAGCTGGTTATCAAAACCCTTGTTCAACACAACTTATTCTATATGCTTCACCAGTTCTTGCAGTATCATGTACTCAGCGATTCAAAGCCTTTGGTAAGTTAAACGCTTTTCACTACAAGTTTTTGGTGTTTCTCATTTTGATTCTAGTCTGTCCTTATTTTGTGTATCTTAGCAAAATATATAAAATTATCCTGGGTTTGCCTCAGAAGGTGGCCGTGCAAATAACGTGGGCAAGGCACACCAACTTCATCTCACTGTCCTGGGATAGTTTACCATTACATAACAGAAATGTTAAATAGTGCTTTTTCATCTTGTTTCAGGCCTGCTTGTTATTGTCTCTGGAGAGTATTTACCCTCCTGCACACCAACTGTCACTGGATATGTTAAAGGTACAGAAAACTTGTAACATGCTACTTCCATGTCTACTTAATGGTTGTTCAAATAAAGCGGTCATGAGTAGAATTAAGTAAAAATAAACCAAAGGTGGTACATAAGGTAAAAGACACTGCTTAAAAGCAGACAGCATATGGAACATAATTCTCCTTAGGCCCTAGAATTAGAAATCATGGCTTTTAGCTCTACAGTCACTCACTGCATTAATTTGTGCTTTCAGAGACTTTCTACAGCAAATGATGAAATAGTGGAAGTTTTGTTATCCAAGCACCAGGTGCTAGCTGCCTTGAGATTCATCAGGGGCATTGGAGGACATGATAGCATATCTGCTCGTAAGTTCCTTGATGCAGCAAAGCAAACTGAAGATAAGATGCTCTTCTATACCATATTCAGGTTCTTTGAGCAGAGAAATCAACGATTACGTGGAAACCCTAGCTTCACTCCAGGTAAGCAGCAATTTAAAAAGGAAAAATACAAGCATGTCAAGAGGATCCCACGCAGACTTAATCTTTTCCAAAAGCTTGTTAAACACAGTGGGACTTAGAAATAGCGTAAGATTGGCTAGAGTCAAGGTTCAAAACTTGTGTTCTTGCCTTTTTGGCCACTTCCAGACTAGAATTCTCCAGATAATCTACTGGCAGACATGCTTTCAGATCACACACCCCAAGCAGAACCATTACTTTGAAAATACAGCTGTGCTTTTATAAACAATGAACTGAGTGACAAGGGTAAGCCATTTAAATGCAGACGAACAAAATCTACTCAAATGTCAGTATGTGTTTATTAGCATAACCAAAACAGTTGAGGTATTCATGTACAACCTGCTTTAAGATGTTCTCCTATAAAAACCATCTAATAGACCAGGCATGTTTAACTTTCTACTTAACATTGATCAGAGAACACTGACATTGCAGGTTAGTGCTTTTAACATTTGAGAATTCAGAAAAAATAACCTCAAAAACAAACACATCCATACTCTAGTATTTTTGTTCTTAAATGGTTTTTGCAATAAAGGCACTGTATCTACATTCTGTATATTGAATAGATAGTGGTAAAACCTGTGTGGGTTGACAACAATAACCAAATGTTTTGGAACAGTTCACATGTAGAATTAACTTAAAAGACTAAAGACTGTGTAGAAGCAACAGGTGGCAGAAAAATATTACTGTTTACAGAGAAACCAAATTGTAGATGGTCTGCTATAATTAGATGCGGAGGATAGAATAATGTTGCCTTTAGAGTAAACTGTAGCCCAGGAGTGGGCAACTGTCACAGGCTGGAAGGCTGCATCACTCACCCTCTCCACAAGCTACTTTGTAAGTCTGCATAGTCCACTTTTTTGGTCTCAAATACCTCATTGGGGTATTGAGGGGCATATTTCACACATTCTTGCTCCTCTCTTAGCTATTTTAAGCCTAGGGGAGACTTTTTTTTTCTGACAGGAAGTGACTTGATAACTTCCAATTCACTGCCCATTTGGAAAAAAAGGACCTGTTTTGGGCCTAAAATGCCCACCCCAAGGGGAGAATGCCCCTCCCAAGCTATTTTCAAGCAAAAGATATGTGAGAAGACCACATTTACATTCTCTGCTTTAGTCACTGTGAGGTTTAGTTTAAGAAACTTACATTTATTTAGGTTGGAGAACACTTTCCTTCTCTGATCATGATAAAATAACTACTCATCATTCAGTAATGGATTAGACAGCTCTGAGGAAGGAGTCCTTACCTGCAACTGCTTTTGATCAAATTGGCCCTCCCATCTGGAGAATGTATAGCTATCGATAGGCATGCTTCCCTCATGTTTCCCTTGCAGAAATGTAAAAACTCATTTGTGCACGCATTTCCAGTGTCTTATTAAGTGCGTCAGGAACTAGTGTAGATTTCTCAGCAGGAGCTCTAATTATCAATATTTGAAAAAAAATAATTTGATTACAGTATTCTTGTGCAGGATAAAATTCAATGGAAGTGGCTAGTCTGAACAGAACTTTTTAACCCATGTGGCTTTGCCAAGAAAATTGTCAAGAGCTAAGAGCAACACGTGCTAAAAACCAAAAAAACACACACACAAAAAGACCTTTATTGGATGCTTGGAAAAATGAAGGACCTCCAATTCCACCTAAAGAATAGCATACTTATTTCCTTATATCAAAATCTGATTATGCATAAAATCTACTCTGCCTATACAAGCCTCACAACAAGTGTTACATGAGTATGTAGTACTTCAAGCTTCTTCTAGTTCACCACTCTTTTACTTTAAATAAAATATTTCTTTAAGACAGTTGTTCTACTTTGGTCCAACTGCGTTATTAATCCATTGTGGCTGTTTGATGAGTGCAGAGCTCAAGCAAACAACTTGTATTTTTTTAAAAAATAAATAAATGAAGTTCAAAAAATATTTTATAGACAGTTAAAAGTTTTGATTCTGCATTGCATTAAAGCATATTGTTATCTTGCACTGTTCTGTTTTTATTTTGTAGGAGAACACTGTGAAGAGCATGTCACATTTTTTAAGCAAGTTTTTGGAGACCAATCATTAATGAAGCCTACCACTTTCTGAAGTAGTAAAGCAGTTGCAATACAAAAATGTATAAACTTAATTTATTGCATTTATGTACTGATACTTTTGACCTACAAAAATCCTATTTTATAATAAAGTATATATACAGATCCTTTGGCAGATATTAAAAATATTACATTTTAAGTGATGGCTTACTCTTCTCCTAAAAATAGAACCACAAATTGCATTGAGTTGCATTTTTCTTTAAAAAAAAAGTGTCAGTGGGACAGCAGCCTATTCTCATACATGTCACTTTAAGTTTCCTCAGGAAGGTGTTTGCAGGATGGAACAGCAGCTTTTAACAAGAGGGAAAACTAGAATTTATTAAATAGTAATAATTTATGATTGTGTTAATACTTCTAATTTTAGTAATACTGACAAATATGTAGTTGGACATATTCCTTCCTGAGTTGAAACTGTCCAGAACTGCTGGTCTTCTTGTTTTTATGTATACATCAGTCCAGTAGAATTTTCCAGTTGTGAGACAGTAGTCATAGAATTTGCTACAATTCAGCATGAAGGGCTTCATCCAGAATTCAGAGTCCACTGACCACTTTGCTTAAAATGGCTAGAAGAACAGGAGTCTCTCTCTTTCTGTACCTTTGTTCCTTTCTTGTGCAGCACGTACTTTAGCTTTATTTACAGAGGGTCCTGTGGTGGAAAAAAGGAAACATTACTTAGAAGTTTTACATTTATTTGATACTTCTAGGTTATCAAACAGGTATAAGACTTAAGTCAGTTTGCTTCAAATATATTTATTCAAAACAATATGAAGTAAAATCATGTGCAAAAATAATTTGAAAATGCACTTGGTACTAGGCAGAAAAAACAATGAGGCAAGTATTGTAATTTTAATGTTATCCATTAAAATACAATGTCTTTAAATCTTTGGCAACCACAGGTTGTCACTCTAGATGTCTCAACAAAATGTGGGTAAATAAAAATAAAAAGTTTTGAGCCCTCTGATGTGGTGGGAGGAGTGCATGAAGCCAGTCTTCCCAAACTATAGTTCAACATGATGCTGAAACAACTATTGAAGTTATATCACGTGTCAGTTTGGGCACCTACAGCGAAGAGCAGAGTCTTACCTATGTAGCTAAGCAGGACAGGAAGAAATATTAGTCCATGGGTTGCTCCAAGTAGTACCATAGCTAAGTACATCCTGAAGTAGAAGATCTGGAAAATCTGGGATTTTGAAAAGGCAAGCACCACTATTCCTCCAAATTTTGTGAGTGTAATGCCGCTGAAAACCTGTTAGATTTAAAAGATTTTGTTACATGCAGTATAGTTGATGAAAGGCACATTGTTATTGTCCTTTTACAAAAGCAAACATCTTTAGTTATTCAAATTAATTAGAACTTTGTGGTCTATGACTCACACAGGAGTTGCTCTTCACTTGCAAAGAGTCAATGAGGACCTTTTGGAGCTGAGCATATGCATGACAAAGTAAATCTGCCTGTTTTCTCAGTTCTTTCTTATCTATCCAACAGGAAGATTGGGAACTCCTGTGTTAGCCCTTTTTGCTTTATAATTCCTCCCCACCACCCAGCACTTCCTTTTTCTTTCTGAGTTCTGTTGTCTTAGGGCACTATGTAATTTGTACCCTATGTCCTTTGGATGCCTACAATGACAAAACTGCAGTGTGTCTCTAGGGTTTTTACTATCATGACAGAACAGGACTGGAAGTAATACTTACAGAGCTCCCCATGTGGGACAGTGCATCTTCTGCGCGCTCTGTTCGAGTTGCTTTTGTACTAATTGTGAATGCTCTTACCACATGGCTACAGAACTCAACAGAGATGCCACAACTCTGGAAGGAAGGCAGCACAGAAAATAGCTCATTGCCACAGAGCATTCAGACAAATAAATCAATGACAAACACACACATCAGAGTCAATAACAACAACAGAAACAATGGCAACCCACATTTCAGAGCCAAGAAGCACCGTTACCAAAATAGTCTATGTAGTTTTATGTAGAAATATGTTCTACTACCATCTAGCACAGAGCTTTCCAAACTTTTCATGTTGGTGATACACTTTTTAGACATGCATCTTTTTGCAACACAGTAATTCAGTTTTACTAGCAAACTGGAGGTTAAACTAATCCCTTGTTAGTTTAGGTGGGAGATTCTCGCCCGGGGGAAGCGATACACCTATATACTGCAGGTAGCACACTAATGTGTCATGACACACAGTTTGGAAACCCCTGATCTAGGCCAATATTATAAACTGACTGGCAGCAGCTCTCCAGGAGTTTCAGGAAGGAGTCTTCCGAAGCCTTCTGGAAACTGAACCTGGGGCCTCCTGCAAGCCATTGAGGTATGGCTTCTTCAAGTACAGTTCATTGCCCTTATGGTGCAGGTTGGAAGAATCTCTGGCTGGAAGAAAGGTACTTATGATAGCCCTGCAGAAGTCTTAGCATTTAAGAATAGCTGGTTAGGCTCTGAGTGACAGTGAATTCACTGCTATATCCCTATTACAAGCTTGAGGCTGTCCTGCAGTGTAGCTCAATGTTAATACTGCAGACCAGAGGTGAGGCTAAAGCCAGTTTGAATTTCTGACTTTAAAAAGAACAACATAATTTTCAAGTTGCAACAAGGGTCAATGTACTTAAATTATTTCCTCAAAACTTGGCTATACTAAATCCAGCACTCAGCTGCATGCAGAAACCTCAAACTCCACTGACTTACATACACACTGGTTGTGCCCCTAAAACATTTCAAAAGCTCAAGACAGACCTAAGTTAGAGCAAGGGTGTCTATATTTGATGTCAACATTTGTTTTTACAGATCCCATAGGTATCATGAACACACCATGAATGTGCTGCAGTGTTTTATTGTAGGGTCTCACTTGTTCAATTCTCAACCTGAACTTTAAAAATCTGAGAAAGCAGGGACTGCAAAACACTTCCTTCCTTCTGTTTTATACGTTCTGAAACTGTTCAAAGATCTGACCTATCTAAATTTGCTAGTGATATTTCATGCCGGAGTGAAATAACTGACATTCTGGAAAGAAATTTTGATGGTATCTAATAGCGAAAGTAAAGTATTGGCAAACTTACCATGACAAGGTTGACTAATGAAACTGCATTCAAGCTGATACCCCAGAGCCACATCACTCCAAACATGTTGATCAGAATCATAGCAATAGTGAGAGAAACAACAATGGCTGCCCACATTTCAAAGCCAAGAAGCACCATTGTTACCAAAAATATTGATCCAAGGGAAATACCAAGGTTAAAGATGGTATCATTCACAATTGTCATATACTGCTCATAAAAAACATAGAACACACTATAAAAGAAACAGAAAAAAAATGTTTTAGTTGGGTTAGCAAACAAATTGAAGCAGCATTCCAGGATTTGACTGTCTAAAGAAAATGTTATTTCTAGCCTTTTCTGTCAGTTCAACAGAAGTCTTTTCATTTATAAGCACTACAATGCAGCAGAAAAAAATAGGATGCAAAGAAAGGGTTTTGTGATTACTTCCTTTGTACCATTTACAAAAACAACAAAGCTGCCCCCTCAATGAGCAAATATCTGTTCTCTCATATGGTAATACAAGAGCAGATAAACTGTTATGGTCCCAGGGGTCAGCTTTCTACCCCATGAAAAAAATGGAATTCTTTATCTAATTTTGAAAGACGGGGACTTTTTAAAATGGTAAACAGTATACTTCTCCCTAAAGCTATTTAAAATGTTAACTTTTATCTGTCCTTGAGGTTCCAAGAAGAAGGCAATTCACCCATTTTGAGGCCAGAAAAAGGACTGCCTGGACAGTTTCAAGGGCTGCAAAAGTATACTTGGAGGCCACAAGGAACTCCAGAGCTGTAGCTTCCTCATTCCTGCAGCAGCATATTCAGAGCCAGTACTTGAATTGCCTTGACAATATGTTTTGAAGGTCTTTATCTTGTGAATTCTTGGGCCTGTTTTGAAGTCATATTGCAGGAGAATTTAGTAACTGATGCCATGTACAAGCATGTGACCATTTTGTTAATAGCACAGTCAGTTTAAGACAGGGGAGGGGAACCTCTGATCCATGAGCCTCCAGTCAGTGCTACTATGCCACCCACCTAAGACCATTCCCAAATCAGAATTCAGGCCTTGGCCTGGAAAAAGTTCCCCATCCCCTTTAGTAAACTTAACAGACTGGTAGTTGGATCATGCCCTCATTTCATAGTGGTTCCCAACCTTGGTCCTCCAGATCTTGCTGGACCTTAACTCCCATAGTCCCAACCAGGATTGCCAATTATCAAAGGTAATGAGAACTGTACTCCAGCACTTACTGAGGATTTGAACATAAGTATTGTTTTGTTGGACCTTAACAAAAACATACATTTTAGCCAAAATTCTTTGGTGACTTGTTCCAGCATACTGGCCCATCATGTTGGCACAAGATTTTTTTTTCTTGAGCAGTATGGTGGGCATGGCAGTGAAAATCTTTATCAGGAAAGCAAGCTGCCCTGCCAGTTCCTTGGGATCCACTTTAGTTCAGCCACTGGCTCCCACAGCAGCAGCATAGTTACACTGGCCAGTGTAGGACTGTGACCACTGAGATTTTTTGCCTTGAAAATATTCTAGCAGCAAGAGACTTAGAAAAATGGGCCTGGACCCCAAGATGCTCTCCCGTTGGTAAAAAAAGGCATCTGATACAACAGAGGCACAAATGAGAAAAGCCTCAGTTTAAAATCTGCTCTAGTAAACTTGCTAATCAATCCTTCAGAACAGGGCAGGGGATGGCACTGGGGTGAGAGCTGCAGGGGAAGAAGCCTCTGAGGAATTGAAGGGTTTAAGGCTCTAACAATCAGAGGAGTCCTTCTACAAATGAAAAGGCACTTGCCCTGGCACCTAAAGCGATCTTGAAAGATAATCGACTGTATATCCTTTTTACTTAATGTACAAAAAGAAGATGAAGCACAGTGGGAAAAGATATAGAGGGCCTTTTCTCACTACACTGTTATAGTGCTATTATTCCACTTTCAACATCCTGTGGAATTCTAGGGTTTGTACTTTACTGAGGCCAAACAGCTCTCTGGTTGAGAATTCTAAAGGCCCCTCCCTAAACTGTAAACTCCAGGATTCCATACAATGTTGAAAGTGGAATAATAGCACTATAACAATGTAGTGTGGAAAGGCCCATAGTTGAAAGGCAAATGAACCAAAGAAGAAGAGGAAGAGGAAGAAAAAGAAGAGGAAGAAGAGAGGGAGGAGACAAACTGTGTCCATTGTTAAATAAAGTTGAAATATCCCAAAGTAGTATTTGAAACTGTCACAGTGAATTGGCTTTTGAATGTGCTCTCCACAGAACTGCCTCTGAAAATCATCTAAAAACTGTAAACAGTACACAGTATAATTTTTTATCTGCCAGCGTGTAGGTGGTGCACTCTTATTACATATCTTGACTGATTGCCAGTTTGCTTCCAGGTCCTATTCAAAGTGCTAATCTTTGACCTTTGAAGCCCTAAAAAGGATATGACTACGGAGCATCTAAAGTATCATCTACTTCCATAGGAATCCTCCAGCACTTCAAGCACCATGGGTCGTCTGAATGGTTGACCCTAAGACAAAAGTCTCTAGTTATGACTCTAGAATTACAGAGTGAACTAACAAATCTCAAAAAAATTTCTCTGGTCTATTTTAAAGACTTACAAGAACTTTATGCCCACAAGTTTTTAGGAATTAAATGGGGAAGACTTTTTTTTGACAGTTACTTTGAATTGGGTTTTCTGTTTTATTTTGATGTTTTTAGAAAAACTTGCACTATCTGACAGCTGCCTAAAGGAACAATGGCCACAACCAAACAAGGTGCATCTGCAAAACAGCTTTCATCAACAGAATCAGAAGTCAGCAATCTTGTCATTGTGACACTCAAAAAACCTGTTCCAGAGAACTGAGGAAATTGCTAGAGCTAGTTTCTGAGCTATGCCAAGGGCTGCAGGGTGGAGGGAAATAAAGTTCAGTTGTACTGCACTGCAACACAAAGGTAACATTGCATTTAGGCCATTTTTAAAAACCAGAATCTAACATATGAATAGTGCAAAAAGACAAGAATCCACAAGGCTAAGAGCATCACCTTCTAAGTGCTTGGGGGGAATTGCTGAAAGAGGAAATCCCTATACCTGTAAGGAAATACTCGGTAGTTTTTCTCCTTATTGCCCATAGATTCAGTAATATTGTTTGCTATTATTCGTGCTTTCTTCATTGCATCAATGAAGTCTGATGAGGTTTTCAGCACTGTGTGGTAAGTCATGAAATAAGTAGCTCCAACTTCAGTGCTGTTTATAAAGTTGATTGCAGAATAATATGCCGCATGTCCTCTATAAAGAAAGAAGTAGCACACAAGTGAATGGTTGCTAGGCTCTTGCAATTCAAACTATTACAGAATACATCCTAGAGTCTTCATTAGCTTCCAGTACAATATCAAGTTCTACTTTGTTTAGACAAAATATACAAAATAAGACAGATCCTTTCAGGACATATTTTAGCAAGGAAGGAAAACAAATGTCAAGTGTGAACAAATGGCATCCTTTTGTCAGAATTTTTCATCTACCTCTTGAAAAGGAAGGCAGCATGGAAGAACAAAAACAGTGCAAGTGAGAAGACAATGAAGAGCATCTGCTCACTCCAGATGCTCTGCAGTCTTCCTCAGCAGGTCCTACATTATGAATACTGAATTTATCCTAGCCAAACAGGAACCAATGGCTTTGATCTGAAAGCTTCTCTCCAACAGAAGGAACTCTGAAGGAAAGGGAACTTTAGAGGCAACAAACTGAATACCAATCACAAATATATCCAAGAATATAGCTGAGCAGAATTGAAAAGAAGTCCACCTGAGGCTGTTGTGTTGTGTCAGGTTTGCTAGGTTTTCTTACAAAGTTTTCAGTGTTGCAACTGTAGTCTTATAGAAGGCTATCAGACTGAAGGGCAGACACTATGCAAAGATGTATTTAAAACTAAAATAAAAGCTTTTCGTTATGTCATTAACCTGAAAATATCAAAATTCATCATAATCAGAAATGCAGGTGTACTATGACTGTTGCAGTAGTTCCAAAATAGCAAAACCATTTTAATTGCTTTAAAAAGAATGGTGCTCTCATAATCTGAGAATTAATTATTTTATAATGACAATATTTAATATGGTTTCCATTTGACAAAAATGTGTCCAGCTAAATGCTCTAGCAGTGGTACATACCCTTTACCACATTTTGGACTCGGATTATCAGAGAGGAACATTGGGAGAAATTTCATGAATTCTTCACCCTGAGGCCTCTGCTTCCCTTCTGGAGTTAGCGGCCGGCAACGCACACAGGATGGATCAACAACTACAAGCACATATGAGAAAGAAACCAAGAAAGTACATCTATGTGACTGTCACACATGTATAACAACCCCCTCATTTTGTTTTCACAATCTAAAATAAAACATTTTTGAAAACTATCAAGACGCTTTCTGTAGAGTTCTAGATTTTTCTCCTAAAGACACCTAAGAAGCTACTCTGTTACAGGCACACCTTAGCTTGACTTTGAAAGGGTGGTATTTTTTGGTAGTCACCGAATTTCACCGATAACATTTAGTTCCCACAGTTGCAATCCTATTTACGTCTGCTCAGAAGTTCTACAGAGGTTAATCCAAGGCATTTCAAAGGCCAGTGATTCCCCAAATCCAGAAACAAGAACTTCAAAAATATTACATAACCCAACTGTTATGTTTATAATATGTGAGCTGGAGCAGGAAGACAAGACTGGCAACAAAAAGTGTTCACTATCCCAGGTTTAGAAGCATGCTTTTACTTTGAGTAAGATTTCTGGCGAAAACACTAAAGCAAACTAACTGTACCTGAAGCATTGCAGAACTTTTCAGTGGTATTATAGATTCGGCAACAGGAAGACTGGGGTTTGATCCAATCAAAGTAGTCATCAATCCAGGAAGAAGGAGGATAGCCAATTCTTGTACTACAATATGAAAAAAGAACTGAACACTGTCAGTGTGCATTTAAAAGAGGGCATTTTCCCATCAGTTATACACACACATATATATATTCCTCCCACTATCCAATAGCAGTTTTTTTTTAAACAAACTAGAAATGAAAGTACTGTACATTTCCATTATTCTCAAGTTAAATTGTCACATGGCTATCTGACTCTTTCTGAATTGAAGATAACATAAGGAGTGTTTTGAGCAAATACTGCATATAAGCTTGATGGGCAAGAGGCAGGAAGTATAGGACCACCATGTCAACCCACCTCCTTTTCCTCTTTTTCTGACCTGGTTTGGATCCTGAGTAGCCACTCTCCCCACCATGCCTCAGCCCCCTTCCCACAGACACACATTTTGATATCTGCCGTTTCTCCACTTTTGCAGGGTCCTGCACCCCTAACCCTAGTGAATGTGGAGGGCTGACTGTAACAGAAAGGGTCCACTGTATCCCCTTGTCTAAGAGCTTCTCCCTACCAAAAAGAAAAAAGAAAAATTACAAGTAGGACAATAGTGTTGGCAGGTATGCATGATGAGTATATTAACTCTTGTGTCAAAATGAAACAGTTATGAGCATAACTAACCCTCCCTAGGCAAAGAGTTACTCTTGAGGCCCACAAGACCACCAATTGCCCTGTAATTGCTGTTTGTGGCAATGAAGAAGGAAATAATGAAAAAAAAATTAGGAAAAATGTCATCCACTCTCCTGAAGTAAACACAACAAATGGGATTTATGATCTAACAGAAATGCTTAGTTATTCTGCCATAGAATGGACCTCAGTTCGCAAGCTGGTAAATTCATTTTTCTCATTCATTTCAGTAGGTGTAAATCAACAACTTTATGTTGTGTGTATATGTGGGAGTATTAAATTGAAATGGAGTGGGGAGGATGACATATCAGAGGACAACCACTGAGAAACATAAGGAGCATAGGTTCAGGTGTGCTAAAAAAAGTTCTACAAATATTCCAGATTACTGAGGTCCATAGACTTGGGAGGAATAGTTATACATCCAATTGCTAGTCTCAACTAGAACAGACTCATTGAAGCAACTGATGAATGGTAGGTCAACACTAACATAAATCCTGCTGATTTAAGGGATCTATTCTGCTTGGGACTAATGACTGGATATGGGCCAAAGTCCACTCTGCCTTTTGCAATTGTTAGGTATTAACGTAGCAGAAAATACTGCAAATACTTATCTCCAAAGATAACTACTGGACAGTTGCACCTAAAAATGCCATGCAATTTCATTAATAATAAAAAGCAATTGTAGTTCAGAAACACTTGACAAACTGTACCCAAAAACAGCAGGCATCAAGATTCTAAATCAAATCTAATAGAAATAATTTGCATGGAAATCCTAAGATTTTATGAAAAAATAAAACAGAACACTTACTAGGTGCTAATTTCTGCTGCATCAAATAGTTGTTGTACCAGGGAGTTGTTGTCACATCCCGTTCCACCACACACCATGTTTTGTCCATCCAAAGTGGTGTAGTCATGCCCTTCTTCTAGCACAAAGTAGACTGGAGGTCCTGCATGTATGTATTTGCTGAGAGAGTTGAAGTAATCCAACACATAAGAGTCCTTGTTCATAAAAAAGAAAGAAGAATATAGAAATGCTTTAAAATGTTAGCCCTACACTACTGATCTCACTACCAAAATATAAAGAGGACTATTTTTTTTCAGAGGAGAAGCTTAAGGATAGCACTTTCTAACAGATTTGCTTTTTCTTAAGGAAAAAAAGGAGGGGAGGATCACATAAAAATCACTTACATCTGGCACTGATAAACTCTGGTCCAAGCCAATCTCTACTTTGTTCATAACAGCTATGCTGAATGATAACACTCCCACAAATATGGATATCTAAAAAATAAAGAAACAGTGATTTAATTCCTAAAAACAGTTTTCATTTCCACCTTTCATAAGAGTATGTACTTAAACAACACTGTTGGAAAAGATCATTCTAGCATCTTCCAATATACTACAAATTAAAATAACAGAATATAAAAGCATTTCATGCTGCAACAGCAATATGCTGGAAGCAGAAACTAAAGCTTTCATATTGAAGGTCAACAAAGTATTTACTGAGCAATGGTGATTCATTCAGACTACTAAGTAATTAATAAAAGCATGTTTAGGGACAAGGCAAAACTGAATAATAAATATTGCTAAACAAGTAAGAGACTTAGTTGTGTTTAAATAAATAACTGGTTTGTCTATAGATTTTTTTTTTTTTTTTGGTATAGTAAGAATACATATAGCTAGCATCAATCTGAGAAGGTCTAAATGAATATGATGTCAGTGTAGCAGTAAGGCAAAACAAAGAGGAAGAAAGTATACATACAACTATTGGTCTCATCCAGTCTTTTAGGAGGAATGGAGAATATATTTTTTTGAAGAATAAAAACAACACACTTTCAGAATGCTGTGAACTACTGATTTCTTCACCACCTTTGATACAACACAGGATATCGTACCGATTTTTCTGGAAAATAAAAGGTCTAAATGAATATAAGGACAGTGTTGCAATTAGTCAAAACAAATGGAAGAGATGATCACAAACCTACCTCTTGACGCTTAATATCCAGGCCCAAGAGACTTACAAAGCATGTAATTTGAAGAAGAAAGTCAATGAATACAGCCAATGCAGCAAAGAGAGAGAAAGTACGGACAGCAGGCATAGTGGACAAACTCCCTAGAATAAGACATAAATTAGTATAAGTATGCAATGTCTTCTCATTACACAGAAGATATGACTTTATACCAAATCACAGATGTTTAACAACAACAACATGCTCAAGACAACCTTCCATGTAAGAATAGCAGAATTATTCCCAAGTGTGATGTAGTTGGTACTATGATGATCTTAGACTTGGTATATTGAGGTTTATGTCCTTACAGAGCCATCAAATACACTGGGTGATCACAGGCCCAGCTCACTTTCTAAGCCTGGCCTATCTAGCAGTGCTGTTATGAGGATGATGCAGTAAAGAAGAGAGCTGTTATCTGTTACCTTGAATAAATTGGATGAAAAACAAGCAACCATTTTATCCCAGCAACACTTATCAACCAGTGACACATTTGGGAAAAGATAATATTTGCACGCTGGAATTTATCACATTGTGAGTGTTTAACAAAAGGTAGTGGGGAAAAAATTGCTCTTTATCAGATTAAGATTTTTCAGTTTGGTTCTAATATCTGTGGCACTCTACTTAATTTGCACCTAGTCTGTAATAACTCAGTGTTTAAATGAACTGTTTACATATGCACTCAGTTCTTAGGGGGATGACCTCTATTTTCAGTAATGCCTTAATAAACAGAATCAATATGCTAATTAAGCAGAAAATTCATGTGCACCATGATGAAGTACTCCCATTTTAATACACTAGACAGAAACAGAATGTTTTTCAGAAAATTAGGAATTCTTACCCAAGGAAAAAGCCACTGTTTCTGAAAATGATGAAAGGAACATGCTAGGAGCCACATCCCCAAGAATACGGCCAATCTGCTTATCTAGAGTTTCACCCTGAAGACGTTCGTCTCTCTGAAATTGCAATTCTTCTGTTAGGAATTAGATCTAGAGAATACCATTCATACACTAAAGCTCCATTTTACAAATCCTTTTATGACTGTCCAATCCTCCGTTTCTTCCCTCACCCTCTGTCCAGCTAGAATACTGCTTCCTTTATTGTGCATATATGAACGGTAAAAAGAGAGAAAAGGGGAGAACAGATAAGCCTGTCTCACCTGCTACTCCAACATGTTAAAAAAGCATAGGCTTGTAACTATGACAATCAAAATGGAAATTATAAGAAAACTGGAGGCTGCTGATAATAATGTCATCCCCTGATAACATTTTGGAAAAAGCCTTTAAGCAGTTCTAGAAAGTTCAAAATGTTTTTCTTAAGGAAGGGTTATCTGACCTGAATCCTTTCATTTCACATGTGCATCATGTTAGCTTTGAATTAAAAGTTTGGTGAAACATTTTTTTTGGGGGGGGGGGTACAGGAACCTATCCCTAGTCTTTCAATTTAATTCTGCCTCTGGTACCAAATCTGTTAAAGAAGAAATACCCAGGAATTCATCTACCCCATTAATGGAGATAATATTTGTGTGTTTATTTAAGGGAATTTCAAAACATACACTTTGTGCTGCCAAGAGGGGACTAGGAGTTCTATATCTCCCCTTCTGAAATAATACAGAGTTGGGCTGAACAGACTGCTGATCTCTCTCAATATCTTATATATATGCAAGTCATACTTGAAGCCAATTCTTATACTTCTTATACTTTAATTCTGAACCCCTTGTAAGACAAAGTGGGACAATAACAACAATAATAATACCTGGTATGTTTGAACAATAATGAAAATATTGTCTACTCCAACAGCCAATACCAAAAATGGAATAACTTCAATAACGATCAGTGTTATGTGCACTCCAAAATAGCTGAAGACACCCAGAGAACATGCAACTGAACTCAGTACGATCAGGATCCCTGCAATGCCCAAGGAAATTTTTGAATCTACCTGGTAAATGAAGGCACAAATCACATAATATATTAATCATATTGTAATTATGGCTTAATATTACAACCAGATGCCCCAATATAGTTCTAGTTTTGCATCTAAAAAGAGATACATGTGCAGTTATCCTTCACTAGATCAGGAAAGATTTATTCTGAAACTTACTACCATACAGCTCCATAAATAACATAAAGAGAGAAGAAATTTGTACCTAAGGATAAGTTCACAAGGCAGTCAGTTTTCAGAAACATTAGGCTACTTTGCCACATGATATTTAAATAAGTATTTAACTGGCAATTGAGGTCCTTCAGAAGACTAAAACTCCCCTGAGCTTTACCCAGTATAGCCAATTGTGTGGGACTTTGAGAGCTGCAATCCAAAAAACACCCAGACAGCCACAGATATCAGAAAGAAACAGGACTAAAGGAATAGTGTGAATTGTTGCTATATTTATACCTCAACTTTAGAAAGGTAAAAATGTAAGACAAGGAAAATACTATACATATGAGCATATTAGGAGGCTCTGTAAATATTTCAAGTTCTTATTTGCTATAAAATTGCTCTTTAACAATTACAACATGCATACCAAGAATTGGGCAGCACTCCTGATGTGTCCAAGAGCTAGGGAGATGTATGCAAACATGACTATATAACTTATTACAACAGTACTGGCATCACCGTTGCTTTCTCGGTTTATTTCATCTTCAATACTACGTTCAGCAGTAAATGAAATTGTTAAATTTGAGTTGTTGTAGTTTTTCACAAAATTGATGAACCTGAAAGAGACCCAACAGGACAGTGCTTTCTGAGAAAGCTAGATATCTTTTTATATACAAGTTTGGGGAAAACACTCTCAAAATTATTGCAGTGATTTAAGTGTTTTAAACCCTGTGTTACCTTCCTTCACGAAAGCTTATGCTGACTAAAATACATCTTGCTACTTTTTTCTTAATGCTGAAGACAACATGCTTCTATAAACTATAGATTAACATCAACTTTTGCATTTCTACTTCATGCTTTTAAAAAATTATGTAAAATATTCCAGTTCAGGCATGGGAAAACTGTCAGGGGATTGGAAGCCACATTGTCCCCCAAAGAGATCTTGAAAGGCCACACCTACCAGTACACACTTCTGCACAAATAAAATTCCTTCCAAATACCCTCAATACCCTCTGGGGATGTGAGTGGCAATATTTTTGCCATATTTCCCCCCATACCCTGGGCTGTTTCAAGCATAGGAAGAGTTTGTTTTACCACAGGAAGTCAACTTCCAGGTCACTTTCAGATTCAAGAAAATGCCTCTCCTAGGCCAAAATTGGTATAGAGGGCCAAAACCATGGCCTGAAATGGCTCCCCCATGCCTTCTAGAGAGCATTTGAGAAAAAAAACCTTAACAAACACTTAAAAAATGGGGGTCCCTGGAGGGTCACGTGCAGCCAGTGTGCTGCACTTTCTCCACCTGTTTGAGTGGACAGTTTAAGAGGATTATATTGCCACAAGAGATGATTTATTCAGGACAGCTCCCAGGACAGAAGAACTAAACAAATCTGAGACAAGTGACTCCAAACGGATGAAGCCACAACATGATCAGAGCGGATAGTGTTAAACACTGTTAACAGTAACATAATTTATTACTATTTTAGACTTTCTTGGGCACAAAACCAACTCATTTCCATTAAAAAGAGTTTGCATGGATTGCTTCTGTTAAAACTTACTCTTTCTCCCAAGCCAAAGCTTTCATCAGCTTGTCTGTGTCATTGTAGTAATTTTGGACTGGAAATGTGATCACAAGGGCTGTAGCATTATTGTAATTCTCATCTGTGTGGAGAAAATATGTGGGGAACTTTTTAAATAATGTACAACCTGCTTTTCTGTATACCGCAATAAGCACATTATATGTTATACAAGTTCTTTTTCCCAAGTAAACTTGTAAAGCATCTCATATTTGCTCCACATGCTTGCTTTACTGACTGTGACTCGTTTTATTTACTCCAAAACAAAGTGCCTTCCCCATATCTGCCCCATGTTCTTGCCTCACTGAATGTTACTCTAAAAGAAAGTGTCTTACAAAGAGAGCCAGTATGGTGCAGTGGTCTGAATGTTGGACCAGCCCTGCTGAACAGGGTTCATAATTTATTACTATTTTATTTCAATGAAAAGTAACTCAAGATACAGTGGGCAAAATGACTTGTCGTCCAAGGTATTTCTTAGCTAAACTGCCTTAAACTCATCCATGCAATACAGTACTTCACTCTTCAGAAGTTACTTCCAATTCCTATTTTGCTAGTGTTACAATTTCTTTTAGAAATGTAACACTAGATTTCAAAGCTCAAGACTTTTAATTCTACTTAGAAATGAAATATCCACTTTCAAGAGATAAAATGTTCTGATACAAAGTTAACAATGGGAATACTAGTTCACAAATATCCCATCAATCTCCTTTTTGAAATCAGTCCACTTTACCAGTCAACACCTTAGAAAAGGGGATTTCTCCCCCTAGTCTGAGATTATTGTGAAAAAAACCTTGATTTAGATACATTTATTAATAATTTCATCTAATACAAAAGTCAAAGTCTGTTTGTCTATGTCAGGTGAGAAGACTTCGTGATTGGCTGTGTCAGGTGAAGACCTCATATGATTGGCTGCCTAAGAAGATTCTATGGAATTTTGGGGTTTGCAGTTTAGGGAGGGGTCTTTAGAATTCTCAGCCAGAGAGCTTTTGGCCTCAGACCAGTTGTTATGGAGAGGAGGCCTAGCAACAAAGAGGAGGGCAGTGTACCATATTTGCTGCCATATAAGACTCACTTTTCCCCCCAAAAAATGGGATGCATCTTATATGCCAGTGTGTCTTACACACCAAGAAATAGCATTTGCTGGTGTACAAATGTGGTGCATCTTATATGCTGGTAAATACAGTATTCCTTCAGGAACCCAACCTCTGCATGGTAGTAACTCTGAATACAGATTGGATTGGGGAATACAGGGAAAAGTTACAAGTACTGGACAAGACAGTTTGGGGAATTAGAGACACAGGATCTCAAATCTTTCTAATAAGTATTAGCTATGAGAAAATAAAATCCCAGGTAACGCTGGGTATATGCACTAGTAATTTATAAAACAAAGATGATACTGACTAGACTGAGCATCAAAATGGAACCTAATAACTGTGTTTATCCCTGCATCCCTAGAATTTTTTGTCTGATTGCACAACAAACAAGTTTTCCCAATTCCTGGTTTAAAAAAAAGAGAAGACAGTTTCTTATTTTCGAATCAACTCATTGCACAAAATCTTCCTATTATACTATCCTATTAATACCCTATTTTATTATATTGTATTATATAAGATTAATGCATTGGTATACTGCTTGATAGTCTGAAAACTGCAGAAAATGGCTCTGCAAGACAAGCCTTCATTTTGTTTTAGAATTACAGGTTGGTTCTATTATATCACACCTACCATCATATCCTCCCATCACCAGCCATGGAAAAACAGGACCACCAAATGTTCCTAAGCATGGATCATGAAGCAGAGTTGTGTCATTCAAAGATGCTGGAGCTCTGTAAATTTCATATATAATAGGTGGGAGTTATTTGAGAAGAACTTTTTAACACATAATGATAACATTGCAGCAGTTTACAATTTGTAAATCCAACCAAACTAGTGCCGGTAGCAACCAGTTTCAACATAACAGGGAACTCATGTTTAATATAAACCAGAAACTCCAGCTCCAAAAAATGAAGAGCACTAGGAAGAGCATTCATCCAAAGTATTGCTCTGGAATTCTAAATCCTATGGTGCATGAAGCCTCTAAACAATCACTTGAATGAGTCTAGTTTCTCTTAGCTAATCTTTAAACAATGAATAATTCTTGTTTCAAGCAAACTATTCAAAAGTGAACAAAAGAAGAAAATGAAAATCAGCTTGCCATAATGATATAGAGATGCAATTTTAAAGCCACACAAGTAGTTCACTGAAGGAGAAGGGGATGGGAGTGTTATCACTGTACTTACCGGACACAGTATAAGAAGTGAGAGTGGTAGTCAGCAAAAACAAAAAATTCATCACCAACACTATGATCTAGAACAGAATGACTGTTCTGAAAATAGTTGAGCACACTCAGAATAGTACAATTGTTATTGTAGGGAGAAAGAGGAATCATGCAGATGTCCTTCAGCATTACGGTGTCATTATTGTAATAAGCAGTTATATTTTCAATAGCATTCTGCAAATCCAGCACCTGAAAAATACACCAAAGCAAAAGAAGTTCTATTTTGTACAGCAACAGAACGATTTTTTCCTGATATTTAAGCATCTCTTCATAAAATACAGTAGGTCAACTGAACATAAAGTGCATTTTGACAAAAAGCAACATACCAAGCACAAATACCAAGCATGGCTTTTCAGTCTCAAAGATATGAAAAATCTTTTAGATAAAGAGTTTGAAATAGACTATCAGGCAACCTTTATTACATCAGTTAGGGTAAAGAAAGCTAGAAAGAGAACGAACAATAACGTCATTAAAGAAGACACTCAGCCAGCCTCTTAACTAGGACTGATAATATACTTGATATGCTTTGTGTCAGCAGGTACATGGTCTGGCAGGTTGAAGAGTTATTATTTAACAGATCTCTTATTTCTAAGGCTGTTTAAAGCTGCTGTGATTTGCTTCGTTTTTCTTTGCACCCCACAAAGATCCAATTTCTCTATTACCTGATGCAAAATATCTTTGGTAAGCGGAGGACCAAAGGGAACATCATCTCCTGATGGGTATGGAGAGTATATTTCTGGCTTGGTATGAGGAGCCTGAATAATAAGCTGTTCCGTACGAAAGAAGGGTCCAAAGTGAGCATCAAAATATTCCTTTTCTTTGCGAGCCTGACTGCTTGGGGCTGACCAAAGGTCTATAGGATTTGTAGTTAATTTCATAAACATGAAGCCTGAGCAACACATAACAATAACAACCAGGGAGAAGAGAATAACAGGCCTTGGATTCCGAACACAGAATGCTCCCCAAGATGTAAATGTGACCCTTAAAGCATTCTCAAACTTTTCACCAAATCTTTCACACCAAGTATCTTCGCCTGTAAGCAGACAGATGTAGAAAGAATGATAAAACTTTCATTAGAAACAATTTCTGGATGAAACAAACAAACAAACAAACAAACAAAGCTGCAAGACTGTTGGCACAAGGAGCAAAAAAGTACCAAGATACTGTTAAGCCTGACACCATGGAAAATAATACACACTCCAGCCAATTCAGGGAGCAGCACAGCAGCACAGGTATTTATGCCAAAATACTGAATGGGTAGAGGGGGAAGGAAGGAGAATTCTAAGGCATATAGTTATTCAAATATAATTTATATGATCAGGCTCCATTTCTATCACTCAAAGCAAAACAAAAAAATATATATACAAATGATGTGCACCGCATATTTCACGTTTCACAATAAAACCAAGATACCGTTATGTATCTAAGATTATATGACTATAGTTCACAAAGTAAAAATTAAAGTTGCATACTATGATGTCAAACCCATCTATTATGCTCTAGAACTTACCAGTATTCTGGCGTGTATTAACAGAATAGGCAATGTTGCTGTCAATAGGTGTGTACTCAGAAACAAAGTGTCTCTTCCTATAAATGAGACAAGGATGTACAACATCATTTAGATTATTCTCAAGTATTGCACAACAAACTAGGTTACTGCTTATAAAATACATACTTGGGCATATAAATATTTGAGTTGCAAAATCAGGCACGCCTACCTAGTCAAGTCAACCAGATAGAGCAGCAGTTTATGAAAAACTGCACCAGTACTGGATATGCATCATACGGTGATGAGATTCTGGGTAGCACAGTTCTTCCAACATTTTGGAAGCCATCTCTTAACTGTCAAATAATATATCAATTTCAACTGTATACCAAGTAGCTGGATTTAGCTAAATGAAGATTTCTGAGAGTTTGGCTATTGTTTAGAAGAATCCTGCACCAATCTCTGCTCATTTTTGTGAAAATAAGAATCATGATGTTGGATCAAGGACTAGTATTCTATTCCAAGAATAGAACCAAATGCCTAGAGGGGATCTACAAGTAAGATATCAACAATAGTACCCTCCTGCTGTTGTTGTTTTTTTTAAATCAATTTAAAGCAACGGAAATAACATGTAATCCACAAATTCATCAAAAGAACATCTTACAGATTTTGTCCAATGAATCTTTCCAGAGATTGGTTTGTATGGCTGGAGGTCAGTAAATGTTCTTATTGATATTTACATAATCAAGAAATAGATACAATGTTAAAAAATTATCATGACTATTTGTTTTTTGATTATCTAATCTGTCAAGTTATTTCCTCTCATTAGTGCCCTGTTTCCTCCACTGAGCTACAGATAGTTTACTGTCCCCCTTCCAGTGTTGGACTATTTCTATTCTAGTTGTTACACAGAAGATAATGCCTTACATAAAAGCTGCTTTCTATCCCCAAGAAACTAAGAGAAAAAACCCAACACTGCCTTTGATTCTAGAGTGATTAACTCCACTTGAGTAAAAGCTTCTGTCTAGAAGGGATGTACTTATGAACAGGGCTACCACATACGAAACATGATCTTAACTCACCCCATGTTGTCTCCAGCAATGAGCATCAGTGGACTTGCTAATGTAACTCAGTCTTACTGGAGTTAAGTATCACCTCTTAATGAATTTTTTCCCATGTCTGTTAAGAATTTTGGCCCACTGTAATTCCCAAGCTGCTTCTGTATATGAATTCCCAAGTCTCTTTCCCATACCAATCTCAATATCAGTATACAGTATCAATATCAGTATACAGATAAGACTCAATAACTTTATAACTTTCTGATGCTATCCCTTGTTATTAATCTTGACAAATGCAGTCAGTTCTTCAAATGAAAAAAGTGAGTTGGTGATTTTTTACTTGTAGGAAGGAAGGGAAGAATAGCAGACAACTTGCAAGAAACGAACACACATTGCAAGAAAATAAAGTTTGATTTGTATCTCTTTTCTCATTTCAGGAAGGCTTCAGTTAATAAGAGGGTTCAAGGGCAGTACAATTCTATTTATAGATTTGAAATTGGTTTTATTTATTGGTATTTTTAAAAGCAAGATAGGTATCAAAGGGAGGGAATTCCATGTTTTAAAACTCCTCTATGAGGTAACATGATCTTTCATAAATAATAGCCAAGATCCTGCCTTTCCATTACTGTAGCTATGTCTGACAATGCCATACCCCCAAAACTCACCTTTTTAGCCAGGCAGCGCCCAGTCAAAAGGTTTCTAGTTGCTGTAGATCAAGGGGCTGGGAAGTAATGCCTGTAGCATTCTCCCAGTTGTGGGGCATACTGAGAGAAGCATTTGCAGAAGGATCCTGAGGGATCTCCACAGCTGCCTATCCTTAAAGTATCCCACAACCAGGAGAGCACAACAGACATACTGGAACACTGCAAAGGAGACAACGTTCCTTTTGAATACTGGCTGATGGAATAGGAGTAGAATTGCATCCTCCAGAAGCTCGAACAGCAGAAGTGTTATTGAAACTTCCTATTGTTCTAAAGTGACCATAATCATTTGAATTAAATGCAACAGGTATCTAGAAGAACTAGCAAAGCCACAGTCCATGAATATGTCACTTACTAAAGCCACCAAGTGCTTTGTAAAACTGGGTTAGAATGGAACCCAGCAATAACCCCCATATAGCTGTGAACGTTCAGAAGAATACACCCTCCCCCTTCCTGACAGGCACATGGCAGCGGCGGGTGGGGTGCATGGGTGCTGAAACTGCTCCCTTGTTTGTCAACGAGAGAGCAGTTTGGGCATGTGCACATGGCTGCCACAGTGTGCCATTCATCAGGGATGTGGCAGCAGGAAGTGTGAGCACTGAGGGACTTGGCAGTAGGCCTACGTACACACTCAAAACTGCTCCATTTGCAAATGACAGAGGCAGTTTGGGCGCATGCACATACCTGCCACTGTGTTGCTTGCATCAGGGATGTGGCACCAGGGAGAGTGCAGATGCCAGAACCGCTCCTTTGTTTGCAAACGTGGGAGTTGCTTGGATGCCCACCTACACTTGCCACAGTCTCCCTCAGTGCCCACACTGCTCTCTCATTTACAAACAAGGGATCAGCTGTGGCAGCCACACCACCCCCTGCTGCCACATCCCTGTTGCTGCCACTGGTGTTGCTGTTCAGCAACAGTGCTTTGCAGACCCTCAGGGGTCCCCAGAATCCAGGTTAAGAATCACTACTTTACATCTTTCATTTTGCTCTTCTTAATAAGTTTCTGAGAGGTGTACTCCAAACCTCTTTATCCTAATCCATAACTAGATGAATTCTGAATTGAAACATTTTTAGTTTCAATATAGTTTTAAGCACTCCTATTTGCCTTACTGAGAACCAGTGTGGTGTAGTGGTTTGAGCGCAGGACCGAGGTTCGATTTCTGGCTTGGTCATGGAACCCACAGGGTGACCTAAGACTGGGGGACAACCTTTCAGCTCTAGAAAACCCTTAGGGTCACCGTAAGTCAGAAATGTTTTGAAGGCACACAACAACCATTTTTCTTAATACTTAACCAATTACAGGTCCCTATTATCCCTCCTATTCTTATGATAAAGAGTGTCTGAATAACACTACTTAATATATACAAGTTAAGAGTTTGCAGAAACTGAACTGACTAGAAAATTGAATGCTATACCACTAGAAACAGTAGTTTGATTGTACCAAGCTACAATGAAGCAACTGTCAAGCAACAGACAGGGCATCTATTTGTAAGCAAAATAAAAACAAGTCTTAGATACATAGTGGAGGGCTTTATTTTGCCCCTCTATTCCTATTTAAAGCAAGCAATTAGAGAAGAAAATGCCCATGACTGCTGACAACAATTTACAGGACAGTTGTTTACTTTGTCTCATTTTCTGCTGCCTCTGTAATTTCAAAGCCCTGTGTGATTCAGCTAAAGTACAGAGTGCACTGTCCACACTAAGCAAAGCCTGAGTTTTCTCTAAGTCAATACCAGAAGAAGAAATGATCTGCCAATACAAGTCAACACAATGCAAGTGCTCTCATCTCACATCAGACCTGGCATTAGATCATGCCAGGATTAGTTGTCTGTGGAGGTACGTAAGTATACTAATTACAATAACCTTAAATCTTTCTCTGTAAGTCTAGATGCAAACACTTAGATGGGTAATGGACGCTTAGCACATAGATGGGCAACTATCTGAGGTCACTGTAAGCAAACACCCCTTACTGGACCACAGAGAGCCCCATCTCCCATGCCCTCACTCTCACTCAAGTTTATTTTACTGAAAAAGTCCTTATGCACACTCTGGGGACACAGGGAGCATATTAACATATTCAGTAGAATCACAGAATTGGAAGAGACCACAAGGGTAATTGGTCCAACCCCTGCCAGGAAGGAATATACAATCAAAGCACTCCTGACAGATGGGCATCCAACCTCTGTTTAAAAACCCCCAAAGAAGGAGACTCCACCACAATTTGAAGCAGTGTATTCCATTGTGGAACAGCTCTTACTGTCAGGAAGTTCTTCCTAATATTTAGGTGGAATCTCTTTTCCTGAAGTCTGAAGCCATTGTTTCATGTCCTAGCCTATGGAACAGCAGAAAACAAGCTTGCCCCATCTTCCATATGACACTCTTTCAATTGTTTAAACATGGCTATCTTGTCACCTCTTAATCTTCTTTTCTCCAGGCTAAACATACCCAGCTGCTTAAGCTGCTCCTCACAGAACAGGACTTTTACCATTTTCGTTGCCCTCCTCTGGGCATGTTCCAGCTTGTCAGTACCCTTCTTGAATTGGGGTGCCCAGAACTGGACACAGTATTCCAGGTGAAATCTGACCAAAGCAGAACAGAATGGTGCTACTACTTTTCTCGGACTAAACACTATACTCCTATTGATGCAGCCTAGAATTGCATTGGCTTTTTTAGCTGCCACATCACACTCTTGACTCGTTCAGCTTGTGTTTACTAAGACTCCCAGAACTCTTTCACATGTACTATGTCAAGACAAGAGTTACCCATCCTACATCTGTGCATTTCAATTTTTTTTCTGCCTCAGTATAGCACCTTACATTTCTCCTTGTTGAAATGCATTTTGTTAGTTTTGGCCCAGCTTTCTAATCCATCAAAGTCATTTTGAACTCAGATCCTGTCCTTGGGGGTATTAGCTACCCCTCCTAACTTGGTCTCATCTGCAAATCTGGTAACCATGCCCTCTATTCTATCATCCAAGTCATTTAAGTGCTTTAAAGTGCTTTGAAAAGAAGAGAGAAAGCTGTTTACCTATAACACCAGACTCCAAAAACTACTCCAAAGAAGACAAGCAGAAATCCTGCGTAAGAGATCCACATGATAACATACATAGCATCTAAACCAAACAAAAGCCAAGGTGCAGGAGGTGGAGGGGGCTCTGGTTTGGGGCCACAAACAATAGAGCAGTCCTGACAACTGCAGGGCCCTGTGACATCATCCATAGACTCATTGCAGCCTTTGGTAGCATTGTTCATAGGAGTCATTCCATGGATAGGTACATCTGAAAATAAAAATGTTTACATATCATAAAAACTTAAAGGCAGAATATTCATTTATCTATTTACTCAAATTATTTATCATCATTCAGTCTGCTAGGGCTCCCACGACAATGCACAACAGATGAAAACATTATTTTAAAACAGATCAAAACCAGTTTTTAAAAGCCACATGATTAATTGTTGCAATGTTTGTTCTTGATTCTTTTTTTAAAATTTTTTTTACTCTGTCTCTCTGAAAACATTTATAAAGCACATATACGTATTTAAAAATTCTGGACAATTAAAATAGTCATCTGACTCTAAGATTGTTATGGCTTTTTAAAATTTAGAGAATCCAACAAGAAGAATTTTGGTTTTGTAGCATCAACAGTAACTATGAACTAAGAGGACACAGCTTACAAGTACAATGCAGAGATATAAGTCTTCCTGCACTAAAAAAGCATTCAGAACTGTACATAAATTACAAATAAACTGAATCCAATTAACACCTTTTCTAAATCAGAACATTTCAGAAATTAATCTGAAATTATTCTATTACCTTTTTCTTTGGGCTATAATATAAAAGAGCAAAACATAATATGGTGTGGTATTTCACAGACTTCCTATACAGTTGGCCCTCCATATCTGCTGATTCTGTATCCATGGATTCAACCAACCACAGCTTAAAAATATTCCAAAAAAATCCAAAAAGCAAAGTTTGATTTTGCAGTTTGATACAAGGAATGCCATTTTACAACACCATTGTACATAATGGCACTTGAGCATCCAAGAATTCTGGTATGCACAGGGGGTCCTAAAATCAAACCCTAGCAGATACTGAGGGCCCACTGTAACTACAAAAAGACAATCAGCATCAATCTTTTTTGGGGGGCCTAACAACCAAGAATTACTGAACGTTCATTTTGAAGGCAAATTGGGGTAACTATTTTTCTCAGTTTTCAAGATAAGCAAAATATTTTCTACAGCAGAATCCAATCTGTAAAATTACAATATGCAGGCACTCCTCTCTAAATTCTTAAATGCTGGTGTGTCACATGACTACTCCACACAGGTCAGCATCAAATCTGAAATCTCATGCAAGGATAATATGCCATGAACACAAGGTAAAAGCTTTAAGAAAAAGAGAATTCAGCAAAAGTTTTCTTATACATTATTTTAATTTCAACCAGTAAGTAACAGTTTTTATGCCACTCTTTCTTACAGAAATAGTTCACAACAGAAACACAGAACAGGATGGTACTACATCTAGCATAGCTCTTCAAAAAATTTCAATAATGAACTTTTGAAAAGTTTCAAAATTCCCACAAGTTATGTTAGGATAAGCAATCGATTGAAAGAAAAGAAAGAAAAGAAACTGGATAGAATATACAACAAACTGGTTAGACTGCAATTAGAAAAAAAAAATCCAAATACCCATGCCCATACATTGCAGCTAAAACCTGTAGCCCTCCAGATCTTGACGAACTACAATTGCCACTATGCCTCACCAATAGCCAGGCTGGAAGGCCATAAATCCCCTAGCATTGTTATAGATTAGCAATTCTACCATGGTATGTGGTTTTGTGGACACAGTTTGTGTCATCAGATACATTTTCACTCTTTCACTCTATGCTTCTATTACCATTCAAACACAGATTAAATGAGTATGGTTGACTTTTTCACATAAATGCTGTTTATCATGATGGATACATAATTTCTTTCAGCTTCTTGGTAAGCATGCCTCCATATTTCAGTTGCTGGCGAAGAAGGCTGTGAGGGTGCCATTGCACTGATTTCCTACTTGTGAGCTTCATATCAGCTACCAACTGGTTGCTTGAGTAAACAGAATAATGGTCTACAGCAGGCTAAATTTGATCTGATGGTTGGTTTTTTGCTTTGTTTTTTTGTATATCCTTAATTATTTTACCGAAGAACAAGTGTGCCTCAGTTAACTAAGTAAATGTGTTCCTGGGCATTATTTGTCTAACAGAAAATGGGTAAATATAACATGGACAGAATAGGGATAAGTTCCTACACCCCACTCCCCCCAAAAACACCTCAACATATTTCAGTTATTTTTTATTCTAAACTAATAAGAGTGCATATGTGAAATGAAAACAGTAAGGGCCGGTAAACCATGCCTGAATAAAAAAAACTAAAATGACAGCTTGTCCCAAAATACATAGAGAGATAATTTTTTCTTTCACCACCTTCTACTTTTCATATGATTTCTATTTTGGTGGTCAAACATATAGAACTATGCTTTTTAACACACTAAGGTTAGCTGGTGAGACAGCCTTATTTGCTTTCCCCTTTTCTTTCTGTTTTGCTACTCATACAAGCTCAATAAAAGATTCTGAAGGCAGCTGCTATTTACCACACCTGGTGTAGGCAGGCACACGCGGTTACAACAGAAATGGCTACAGCAGAGACCCTTTTTTCCCCACCCCAAGTTTTATTACACTGTTTACTGCAGACATACTGCTGCAACCCAGCAGTGCAAGTTTCTGTTTCTCTACCTTTCCTTCATCTTCTTTCCAATATCAGTGCTACTGAAAAAAACAACTCCAACTAAACAGGAGATCAACGAAGAAAAGGCAGGCTGGGCATGCTTAAAAAGACTTTGTAAAAAGGAGTGATGTCAAGTTAAGTATTTCTGTACAACCACTTAAAGTCCCGATGGAAGACTGCAGCTTTCATTAGCAATGTCTGATAAGAAGAAATATTTCAAAACTTTTGTTTCCCATACCTGAAAATACTGGAATCATGTTGAAAGGAGTCTGACCATTATCCTTGCTAAACATATACTGAATCCAGTTTGTTGCATTGCATTCTTTAGCATCTTTTCCACACAGTAGTCCTAGTGCTTTAACATTGCTTGATGGAGCCTCCACATCTTTACAGGCATTATACATGGCTGAAAAAACAATTTTTAAAATAAGATAGTAACACTCAAGGTTATGTGTGTGTGTGTGTGTGTGTGTGTGTGTGTATATTCTTATTATATATATAGAAATTCCAAAGGCTGACCCAGCAACCACAATAAAGCAACTCTGAGTTTAGAATAAGACAACTAGTGTTGTAGATACATTTTTATGCAGTTCAAGGTTAGTCATTGCTTCACGAACCTTCTCACTTACTCCCTAATCGCCAACTATTGTCCTTCCAGTGACTCAGTAATTGCAAAAAAATGCTGAAGGGCACTCTTTTGTTTTGAACTGGTTGTCACACAAGACAGAATGCTGCTCTTGTCTATCTTGAAATGATTTTGCGTTGTGTAAAGAATGCACAACCTTAGAGAAAGAAGGGACAGCAAAATAACTCAACCAAACCTGTGGGAGAAGGCCAGATAGACTTCAGCTGCAAGGGAACCCAACATGTGTTTGTTGCAGAAACAAGACCAGTTTTTGTGATGCCACAACCTCAAACAGGGTGGGATATATGACGATTGCCAAGACAGCTGGATGTGCTCTAGTCCAGCTGATGTGAAAGACCAATAAAGTATAATGATTTAAAACAGCTTTAAAAATACTAAAGGCTTTCTGTTGAAGAACAGTTTGGACAACATTATTATCTTAATACAAGCTGCTAACTGGACACTTAATATCTAAAGTGAATCAATGACATCTAGCAGTTATATTAAGTCAAAGGAAGCATTTCTATGTATTGGTAGGAGCGATTTAATGATTTTGCAAATGTGTGTGTGTGCCCTTTCCCTATCAAAACACATGTATTTCATCTGGCCACATTAGAATGAACACTTTTAATTTTTCTGGTAACTATCAGACCTCACTTAAGTCACAAGCATTGCATTTTCTTGCTACTTCATTATTGTGAAGGCAAGGTTGAAACAAATCATCCCGAAGCACATAAAAGCAACACTAGATGATGATGATGATGATGACAATGACATATTATTGTTGTTGTTATTTTCCTGCCTTTTTCCCAATTCAGAACTCACGATAGCTCTTAACAATTAAATTAAACATAGCTAAAAACCAGCAACATACGAAAGTTTAAAGTAACTATAGCCCTTCCCCACATTTGTGGGTCTCATTTTGTGAATTTGATTATTTGCAAGGTGCTGCTTGCCTCTCCCCATGCTCCCCCTCCCATTTTCTGGCCTTTTGCCCAGGCACAGGGAGGGGGATAGATATTCACTCCCCTGCATTCCCCCACCCACCACTCACACACCAGCAGAGGCCAGAAGGAGAATGCAAGGAGGACGATCTGCCTTCCACTGCATTACCCTGTCTGTCGCCTGTGCAGGCACAACAGAAGCAACCAGCCAGAGGGTGCAGGATGACCTTCTCTTCCTTGTACTCTCCCAATCATTGCCTGCATGGGCACGCTGGCAGCAGAGTGCAGGCAGGAAGATCTTCCCTCCCCTGCACTCCTCTGCCTGCTGCCCATGTAGGTGCGCAAGCAGGAGGATGCAGGGAGGAAGATCTTTCCTCCCCTGCACTCCCCCACCTGTTGCCTGCGCAGGTGTTTCGGCAGTGGCTGGCAGGAGGGTGCAGGGAGGAAGAGGGTGCACTCTCTCACCATTGCCTGAGTGGGCATGCAGAAAAAGCAAGGGCACACAGGCAGTGGACCAGAGAGCGCAGGGGGAAAAACCTTCCCTCTCCTTCATTCTCCTGCTTGTTGCCCACGCGGGAGTGCAAAAACTAGCCAGGGCACAGGGGCAACAGGAAGGAGACTGGAGAGGGAAAGGTTTTTCCTCCTACACTCTTGTGCCTTTTCCTCAGATGGCAGCAGCTGAGAAAATGAGGGAGGAGGGAGTGCTCACTTGCGGGGGGGTATTCATGATTTTTTGACATTCACGAGGATTCTGTGCCCCTAACCCTCATGAATGTGGAGGCCCTAACTGTACACTAAACAAGCAAATATTTAAAACCATTAAAAGGAAAACAGCAAATGGAAAATCCAGTATATTATGCAAGGCCCTTTCCCCTACAGAAATTAGTTTTCCAAGGCCTGTTGAAACCAAGAGCCTTTTCCTGCCTGTGCAAAGACATCAAGGAAGGTGCTAATCTAACCCCTCAGGGAAGGGAATTGCAGAGCCTGGGAGCAACCACAGAAAAAGATCGCTCCAGGTGTACCAGGACGGTGGGATAACTACAGAAAAGCCTCCCTAGAAAATCTCAAATGCAAGGAAGTTCATTACTGATGACAGACACTGGTTCAGGACGGAAACAGTTTCTTGGATTGTGGTGGAAAAGTTTGAGGCCCAGAACCCTCACAAAAGTGGAAAAACTGCAAATAACTCCCCCCACAATCCCCCTCCCATTCCCTTGCCTTTTGCATGCCAGGGTCAGATGCAAGGAAATGGGAGGGGGGAGCTCCAAGAAGGGAAAAGGAAGGTGTATGCACATGCCTGCCCTTCCCCATTTCCCTGACCTTTGGCCTCAGCGTGAATTCTCAGTATCAGGGCTAGAGGCAAGGGAATGGGAGAGAGGAACTCAGGAGGGGGGCAGGCTTGCACAAGCCTTCTTCCTGTCACCATTCCCTTTGCCTTTTGCATCAACACAAGTTCTCAGCACCAGGGTCAGAGGCAAGGGAATGGGAGAAAGGTGAGGTGAGAAGGAAGGCTCGTGTGAGCCTCCCCACTACCCTTGCCTTTTGCCTTGGCACAAGTTCTCAGCACAAGGGGCTATGCAATCATCTCTACTCGAGAAGTAACCCTTACTAAATTCTATGGAACTTTCTCTACATCATGTGAGTAAAACCATAACATCATAAACTGTCATGGCTTCTGCCTGTAAGACAGAACCTCTATGGAATATTTTAAAGACATTCTACTGATAAAAAAAAAAAAAGAAAGAAAGAAAGAAAGAACCAGAAATAAATATAAGTGGTGACAAAAAGAATAAATAACATAAGTAAATTTATTTAGTACAAAATTGGCATGTTTAGTGGTCAAGTTTGCATAATTATTTAGGACACAGATGATTTAAACCATCCTCTCTCACTGAATTCAATCACCCCAATTTAAATCAAACCACCCTACTGTTGTCCCAAGCAGGGAAGGAAGCACTGACTCAATGGTCCAAGTAACTATGCTGAACTCTTACGACCTCCCAGACTTTAAAAATTGTTGGGAATTCAGGAACAGGGCAAAGGAATGAATGGTTAAATGTAATCTTGAAAACCAAACGGGGTGGGGGGGGGGTCATGAAAAATATTTCTCTGTTACACTCCAAAGAGGAAAACAGTTGCTAGATTCAATATTTTTCATAAAAGAAATTGAAATCAGATTTCCTAAACTGGTCTTGCGGACAGGATTAATCTTAGCTCCCATTTATCCAATAGAATAATTACCAACAATTTTTTAAAGCACTTCAGTGGTGTACAGTCACACATCCTGCTTTCTCTGCCCTGTCTTAACCTTCTTTCCCATGTAATTTATACATATCTGACCTACAGATGATCCATACAACTCATTTATACATATTGTGTAGGTAAATGATGGGCTTTTTATAAGACCTCCCTTGCTTACCATTAGAAAATGTTTCTCCAATGTAATACTGCAGCTCTGTGATGCTGGTTTTATTCTTTTTTGTAACTGGATCAGAATATGGTATTGTTTGTGTAACATTCAAAAATTCGGATTGATGAGGACTGCAGGTTAGTTCACAGAACAGGTTTATTAAATTATAAAAACACGATGGGCACCTGGAGAGAAAAATCAGCATCAGGAGTTTGTACATTTATCTGTATTTGTCTACAATGTATAGGTAATTACTTAAGAGGCAATATTTTTTTCCAAAAAAGCCAAAAGAATGCAAAATTAATAGTGCTCTCATGAAATTTGTAGACAACCAGTAAATCCTTCAACTACTCAGTATGTGAAAGGCCTAGAACGTTTCACTTTAAAAAAGAAAGAAGCTCAACTACATAGTTCAGTATAGTACTGAAGCCAAATAGGTCTTGCAGCACAGTCTTATGTTTACTCAGTCCTACTATGATCCACGAGAACTACTCTCACACTTAAGCTGCACAGGGTTACAATTTGCCACTGTATGCCATTTCTATCTCCTTCTTCAGAAAAGGCCACCTTCATTATAAGGAGATAAAAATGAAGAAAGCAAGAAATAAAACAACTTTCTATTAATCAAGTAAGTAATTTAGAGAAGGTCATTAAGCTGTATTAAAAAAGCAAAAACAGCCAATATTTATAACCATCTTACTTCAGCAATGTTTAGAGAATGTTGCACACTAAAATATACCTATGTGGCAACATCCACCATCAGATGAGCAAAACAGTATCTGCACTATTATCTGAATTCAGACAGATATGATACTGAAGGAGTTTGTTAATACGTATTTTCCTTCATCTGTTCTAGGAAACTAAATACCTACCTGACATCCTCCAGTTTACTATAAAGAGAATATAACCCTCTGTACAAGGTACAACATGCAGTAACTGTCTCCCTACCTGGAAAGAAATTGCAGAGGGAGCTCCATGTTGTTTTTCAAAGTCTGAAGCTGCTGCACATCACAACAAAGGCTAACATTCTCAAAGAAAAATCCTGGGCAGAGTTCCTTAGGAGAAAAGTAGATATTTAAAGAAACTTTAAAAATAATAAAGCAGCCCTAGTTTTTTTCCTACTTCTGACTCTCATCATCTGATTTGCAAAACATTCCCCACTGTCTTCAAGAGCATATTTCTGGATTACATTCAAGGCAAATTCGAGATTGGCCAGTTATAATAATAATAATAACAACATTTATTTATTTGTATCCCACCTCTTCACATGGATCGAGGCGGCAAACAACATGAAATACATTATACATTACAAATAGCATGTATTTCTATACCGCTTATCAGCTAAGTGCTCTCTAAGCGGTTTACAATGTGTTTTTAGCTAATTGCCCCCAACAAGCTGGGTACTCATTTTACCGACCTGCGGAAGGATGGAAGAATGAGTCAACCTGGAGCCCGGCAAAATCGAACTCACAACCTTGTGGCTGCAGTACTGGCATTTAACCATGCTAGCAGGGGATTCTGAGAGTTCTAGTCCATAAAAGTAGTATTTCAAAGCTCTGCGCTTAACCTTCACAGAACTTCAAACCAGATGTGTATACCAGTTGTGACAAAGGCCCTTTCCGCACGAGGCCAGGAATCGGTCCGTGCTGTTACTTACCGCTTCTTCTGGGCTCGAAACAATGCGGACTTTCCCTTAAGCCCTTCCACAGGGCAACTCTGTTTGTTCCAGGGCGATTCGGAGCAGTGCAAGGTCTTTAGATCCGCACTGGTGGGGCTGACAAAATGGCGGCTTCCTGTTGTTTGTGGGTCTGGACCAACCGCTGAAGCTGACCATGCCCACAGCCCGCCCTCTGCTGATCGCAGGCTTGCATTGGTGCAAATCTGCGTATCTGCACAACTGAGCAGGAACGAATTGGCGCACTCCGGAAAATTTAAAAACTGCTTTTTTTCCGGTCTTCACATAGCGCGCCAGAGGACCACTTGGGGACGTATTGAATCAGACTTAGGTGCAGAACTAAAGTAAACAGTCCGGACCTAGTCCGATCCAAGGTGCAGACGATCTTTGTGACAGGACACATTGGCCCGTCTTAATTTCCTCGTGCGGAAAGGGCCAAAGATGACAAAGTCAATAATCATGATACAGTGTGCTGCTGTGCCTAAATATGGACTAAATCTTTTTAATGTGCTACACAGTATTCAAGTAAGAAATGCATATGTCTTTTACCTCATTTTACCTCAAGTTCTTATTTTAAAGAAAAATTCCATAAAATTGCAATTCATTAGAGATGTACCTGAACTAAGTCATAGCCATCCTTTGGTAAAGGCAAAGGTGGGCCATTATATTCACAATTATATCGTTTATCTCCAGAAGCAATTCCACATTCGCCATACCAGACACATGAATCTGAGAACACCTACAGAACAGAAGAAACTGAGTTAAGACCCCAATTAAACAATTCTAAACACGCTGAAAGGTCAATATCAAACATATTAAAATATCTCAATAGTGTTGTTAATCTGAAGTTATCAAAGGATAAGAAGAATCTCAGCTCACATCATATTACACAGCTGTAAGAAACATTTTAAAAGGGAAAATACCCAAATACTTGTCTGATATTAGAAAGCTACTGCTGTAATCATGGGCTTCAGTATGCCTACAAACATGCTTGAAAAGTAGGCTTCCCAATGATATCTCACAAACCACTTTTGAAATTCACCTCAGTTTCAAAAGCAGCTGACTATGTAGCCAAAACACAAGCTCAAAGCTCTGCTGCACTAGAGCAATTTTGCAGATCTAAGCTAGGCAAGGGAATGGGAGGGGGAGAGGCATACATGAACATTCTCTGCACATAGGACTACCCCCTCCCATTTGTTTGCCTTTTGCCCATGTGCATGGAAGGAAGGCAGGACACTCAGGCAAAAGGCAAGGAAATGGGAGGGGGAGAATGTGGGGAAGCATGGATGGGCTTTTTCTGTACACAAGGTTGCCCTCTCCCATTTGCTTGCATTTTGCCCAGGAGCAGAGAAGGAAGGCAGGGTGCCCAGGCAAAAGGCAAGGGAATGGGAAGGGGAAAATGGGAGGAGGCATGCATGCCATCTTCTCCATGCACTGGGCTACCCCTCCCATTTGCTTGCCTTTTGCCTGGACTCATGGAAGGAAGGCACACATGCCCGGGCAAAAGGCAAAGAGACTGGGAGGGGGACAATGGGGGGAGGCATGCACCCAGCTTCATTCACAGCGCTGTCCCCTCCCATTCACTTGTCTTTCTCCCTGGCATATGGCATGTGCACTCAGGCAAAAGGCAAGGGAATGGGGGAAGGAAGGCATGCATACCCAGGGAAAAGGCAAGCAAATGGACAAGGGGAGTCCCAGAAAGGAATGTGAGGGGACCAGTCACTTGGGTGGGTGAGTTATTTGTGGTGCTTTGACTTTTGCAAGAGTTCTGTTCCCCAAACCCTCATGAAGGTGGATGGGCCACCGTAGCACTTGTTGGCAAGAACGTGGAATAGTATGGAGGTAGATGGGCTTCCAGAAACGGCCCTCGTTATCTACACGGACTTCTGGGTAGTAGTAGAACTACTACTAAAAATTCAAATCAAATAAATCCTGGGCATGCAAACTCAGTCAACATCTTCTCTCTGAATGTCTAGTTAATTACGAGACATTACTGTTTCCCCTTACCCACTGGCAAAGTGCTTCCCTTTTTAAAATGTTAGTTTAATCAGAAGAATGTGTTAAACATTTGAATAAGCTAAAATTCTGTGATTAAGCTGAAGTTTCATAAGGCAGGAGGTGGCAACTGAGAAGAATCTGCAGTGCAAAGATTTCTGACAAGATATTTCTCACAGCTCATGTGATCATAATCCACGTGACAGGCATCTGGTAATAGCATTGCACTATGCACACCAAATGAAATTCCTATCATCAGCATCTTTATCTTGCCTCAACATGACACAGTGGTGTTTCCTTCTATCCAAATAAAAACCACAGGCTATAACAGTGAGGAAACACTGGCATAAAGTACCAAACTGATGCAATGCTTACATCTCTAGTTCAGTTTTTACCTTTGCTGAGAGTCAGTGTAGTGTAGTGGTTTGAGCACTGGACTATAACCCTGGAGACCAGAGTTCAATTCCCGTTCAGCCATGGAAACCCACTGGGTGACCCTGAGTATATCACGTGCTCTCAGTCCCAGGAAATCCCATGATAGATTCACCTTAGGGTCGCCATAAGGGTTGCCGTAAGTCAAAATCAACTTGAAGGCACACAACAACAATTAGGCAACCACAGATAGGCAACTATTCTCTCAGCCTCCTTCTGCCAAACCACAGTAGGAAGATATTAATACTGGGTGCTTTTCACAGCTATCACAAGGTAGGAATGGTAATCAGTCAGGCTGGGGAACCCGATCTCCCACTCCATAGCAATTTGTGTGATAAAGGAGCATAACTATACACTCTGATTTCAGCAGATCCATGCCAAACTATCAAGTTTCCATACACTGCTTCAGTGGGGAACTTTGCTTCATTCCTCCTCCCCTTTCTCACAGAAAGAAGAAGGAGAAGAGATCCACTCAGCCTGACCAACATCAGCTAAGCCTCATACTGGATTCAGGCAACACTTGCAAATGCCTCCTGAAAGTTGATGGCTTCAAAAGCTGTTCCCTTCCTAACTGGATGAAAGCTAGCATGCAAGGACCCCCCTGGTTATCTCCAGTCAGTCAGTGATCAGAGAGAACTGAGAGATTGCTACAATATCAGGAAGCTACCTAGAGTTTCTGGTAAACCAAATTAACACCCTCTGTGTAACAATATTAGGTTCATGAGCCAGAGATTTCCTCCTTTCCCATTGCAATATCTGAAATATTGTACAGCAAATACTTACTCTTTAAATATTACAAAAATGCTATTGTATTACTAAATTGTCTTGTTAAGCTCTTATTGGTAAGTTACTAATAAGATAACAATTATGCTTAGAATTCATGATCCAGAAAATATTTTTTGCATTTCCAAAGGGTTTTTTTGTTGTTGTTGTTCTTTTGTTTTGGCATGAGTTTTTGAGAACACTCATTCCAAATTTAAGTATAAAGCAGATTTTCCTGTGCAAGGATATCAATGGCACTCAAACAACAAAATTTTAAAATCATGTTATTTTATTTCTGGAAAGAATCTAAATCTATCATTCTAAAGACAACATGGTAGGCTTATCTTAAGAATAACCTTCAGTTGTTTTATTGCATGCACTCTGTTTACAAGGACAGATTCCTATGACGTATGTTCAACCTTGACTTTGTTCTCTGACAGAAAAAGAAACTTCTGCAATTATACCACATAGTACTACATTCTTCGCTTCTCTACTACTTAGTAATTTTACATGATTAAGGCTAAAGTGACCACAGTCAAATGTATATGGGAAAGGGAGGTTAGGATCCTGCAAGGCAAGCTGTTACGCAATGAGCTTAATCTGGGTTCATTCATATGCAGTCTTTTGACTACTCCATTGAGCTGCCAGTTCTGTGATCGATAAATAACATTCTCTGTTGCCTGCCTCTGCATGTTTTCATTTATACCCAACAACTCTTCACTATGCTGTTGCACACAACAATGACTGCCCCCCCCAGGTCCCTCAAAGCATGTCTCTCATTTTTCTTTCACTCACTCCAAATAACCTACATGACTAGTTTGTTTTTATTCTGCTGTACCTTCCATGAATGGCACTCATGCAAGGAATGTGGTTCTCAAGTACTGCAGAACTAGCCAAAACCAAATACTCACATTCAGGATGGAAGCAGTGGAAGTGTGTACTGGAAATCTTCTCTACTGCTTACTTCTATTTATTTGCTGTTTCATGTCTTGCATTAGCTTCTTGTTCCTGCTGCTCGCTTTCATTAACACAGAAGTCATATTAGTACTCTGCCTAAAAGTAGGCATACTGGTAGTTTGCCTAAAAGAACTTCACACCCTGCCTGAGTATACAGTACTTTCATCCCTAAATGGCAGCACTGCAAGGAAGATTATTCTTGGTCTACTGCAAGAATGAGCTTGGAGGGAAAGTACAATCTAGTTAGCTGCTAGAATTTATTTTATTTAGCAGCATGGGAAGTATAGCACCTACCTGACAGTCAAAGTGGCAGTTCTTTAAACATGCCAAAAAGAAATTGCGGGAAAAGTGAAAGAATTTATCTCTTAGCTGCTGATGTCAAGGCACTCAGGCTAAAGTTATTCAAGCAGCTTTCTGCTTGAAGTCAAAAGAATCATTTGGCAAACATTTTGATCCCCAAAATCCAAAGTAGTGTTTTCTGGATAGTAATTCTCCCAAGTAATTCTGGCCAAGAAGGCAGACAAAGCTGCAAAATTAACAAATAATTTGTGTTTGTATAAATCAGGAACTGTCAACAAACAGGTATCTATGTGCCACATTCTATCTTAAAAGTCAGTGATACTCAGGAGCAGTTTCAACCAGCATTTTCTCCTTGGTGATCTAAACTGATCTGAATCCTGTCCCCAATTCAGAATACATTATTGTATGGTACTGTGTATGTTGTATACCATCATGCACAAAACACCTACGCGGATCCACCAAAATTATTTATATTAGATCTTTTAAAAAGTAAAAGTTCAAAGGAAAATTACAAATCACTTTAAGATGGCATCTACTCCTTGTTTAAATAGTACGTGCATAAATAAACTTGCCCACAAAATTATCTTAAATATACCAGGAAAATACCAGCCTGATTTCACAGATCACTTGCCTTTTCAAGAAGAACTGAGGCACTATTGTTAGCACTACAATGTTTCTCTTTGCAAGTGTTCGACAGTATCTTGGAACAGTTTCAACCAGTGCCTACTTGAATTAATGACAGACGTAGAGAAATGATCTCCAGCATTTGTTGCTGCGGTTTCAATATTATCCACCACACAAAAAGCTATTTCTGTTGAGAGCTATGTACAGAAGTGATTACACTCAATTCTGAAAAGTTATCTGCTGTACTTATTCAGTGCTAAGATCCATTTAGGAAAACTAAAAGAGATGGGTGGATCGAAGAGTGGGCAGGAAGAGACTACTTTAATTCTCTTTTTTCTTGTGTAGTCCTATATTTCATGTAACATGAAGACTTCAGCCCATGGGATATACACTGTCACAAATGTGTTTATGTATGTGCTTTCAAGTCGCCGACTGACTTTCCCAGCGAAAAATGGTACACATGAAAGATAACACAATGAAGCTACCCACGTGACATACTTGTGATTCTCAGCTGCAGCCTCACTGCTTCAATTACTTTTCTCAGCAAACTCGATGAGACTCAATGTAGCTCTCATGGCACTCATCTGTAACCTCCTGGTTACAAAGACCTCCACCAGAAATGTTTCCACATAAAGTTTATTTCAGTTTTTATGAACACTACATATATGTTCCATAAGAAAAAGATGGATGTAAAAGATGCTGTTCTTTCTATTAAGCCAAGATATTACCCTATATGAATATGGAATAAACACATATAAATATTAATTCAAACATTGCATGAAACCATGGTTTAAGCCAGCCCTATTTTGAAATCTAAATCACTGTCTAATTTTTGCTTTTTGATAAACCAACACTTACAGCTATTTGTCTGATTTCATTCTCTCTCTAGGTATAGTGATTGTCAATAACAGAAGGACAATTTTCTCCATTACCCAATCACAGCTAGCCATTATTAAACTACCTTAACTATGGTTGGCATGTATAAATTGAGTCAGACTCTTTAGGACAACTGAAAGTAGATTTTTGTTAGTTTTGCCTCAATACTACTTGCTTTTACTAAGACAATGTGGTTTTTAATAACATTGGCCTACATACTTTGTTACAAATTAAATGTCATGTTTTAAACTTTAATTCCTATTAAATAGCACTTCACACAGATGCTATTGAAACTATACAGATTAAATAATATTTCAATATTCTTGTAATTATAGTTCCCTAGGGGCAGTAGCTTCCCATCCATATGACAGAAAAGAACCCTTAAGCAGATTTCTGTTAAGACTGCTTCACCAGGCCCACTCTCCCAACAATGGCACAAGTTTATTATGCCAGAGAAGACTTAGAGCCTTTCCGCACTACACTATTATAGTGCTATTATTCCACTTTCAACATCCTGTGGAATTCTGAGGTCTGTAGTTTACTGAGGCCAAAGAGCTTTCTGGCTGAGAATTCTAATTACCCCTCCCTAAACTGCAAACCCCAGGATTCCACAGGATGTTGAAAGTGAAATACTAGCACTATAGCAGTGTAGAGCAGAAAGGCCCATAGTAAAACACTTCCACTGGACTGTGGAGACTGCAATACGAACTCACTCTGCACAGACAACCCATGTAAACCAGAGGAGAGAATTATGCCTAATTCAGTTCTCTCATGCAGCAGAATAAAGTGTGGAACTAACTCTGTCACTTTGTACTGCAAACCTGAGATAAAGTTTTAATCCAAATTCAGGTGCACAAAATTGGGCTCATAGAAACCTAACAAGCCTTCCAGCCTCCTATCACCAAAAAGGACATAAGATCCTGAACTGCCTTGGAGAAAAGGAATCCCCCCAAATTGTTCAGAACTACCTTCCATGAGACAAGCCCTTCGACTAGCAGAAGGCAAGTCTTGTCTGCAACTTGTCATTTTCAATGCCTTTAACTGTGAAAGCTCCCTCTAAGTACAGGGAAAAGGGTCCTAGCCTAGCTCTCTCTTACTCTATGATTTTCTAGTTACATGACATTCCTTGCAGTGCAGGAGAACATTCAGATGTGTGACCCCTGATCTGTAACCTGACATATTTCACCTCAGAATTCTTCTGCATATGTAAACTCAGCCTCAGAAGCAACCAGATATTCCTGGAGCTGCGCTGTAAGCCCCAAAAGGGCACAGAGAACTTACACCAAGAAACATGGAGTGCCCTATACCACTTCACCTCCCTATCTACTAAATTATGGATACTTAAGTACCAAATTTGGTACTGCTAAAAGTGAGATTTTTGCACAAATAAAGCCAGCACTGGAAGTAAGGAAAGCAGATGTTCTCTCTTTTGAATACTGTAGCCTGCTCTTGAATTCCATATATAACTACATACTGAGAGTTTTGATCCCCCTGCTTCAACTGGGGCTAGAATAGTACAGACACACCACAAGGGGATAATCAAAAGAGAGTCTACTCACTAGGCACAGTGAACCTATGTCTGAAAGTATACCTCCTAAGTATATTCGATCTGACCCTGTCCCTAAACAGTCAAGGTGTATGCAGCACACCAACACCAACGGACACAGAAAGACTCTTCCCTACTCCCCAGACTGCAATATGGCAGTGTGATAGAGTTCTAGGGGTACTGCTTGCCTGAGTGTCAGAGCAGCTTAGCAACAGAATGCCAGGCAATCAAAATAGCTATTCATGCCAAGCAAGCAAGCAAGCAAATACATAAATAATAAAGCTCTGGAACATTCTGTTTGGAGTCTCTGCATAGGTGCAAACCCACTGTGTAAGGCATAGAGACCATGAAAAGAACCAGAATAGCTACTCAAGAGAGAAACACAGCTCATTTGTGTGAGGGAGCAGCTGGAGCCTTGAGAAAAGAATATATAAGAAGGCAAGCACTGAGTGTCATTTTGAACCCTTCAGTGAGAAAAAACTGGGTTAAAGTCCCTCAGTTAGTTAGGAAGGTGGTCTGAGTGGAGAGGGTTTAATTCTCAGGGAAAACCTAGAGAGAGGGGCAAAAGTGTAATTAAACCATTATAGAATCTGGTCAGAAAGTATGACCTAGATTTAGGGGTTGAGCCTTTGGTGTAAGTGTAGCCAAACAGCTTTTTGTGATACCTGTGCTTATATCAGAGTTTCAAGACTTAAGGAAACTGTCTAAAAGAACTTTGAAGAACTGTATTAGCTCTGATGTGCATAATGAACTCCAATACTTTGTTCTGTATGTTATTTTAATAAAGATTGTAATTTATTTTTATAAATATTGACTCATTTGAGTGGTATGCAGTATTTAAAACCAAACAGAAAACAAGGTACCATAAAACTACAAAAGGTTTCTAAACACCTTACTTTTTTACTGAAAAGTGGTGTTTAAAAGGGAAGGCAGAGCTGTGTGTGAAGTAACACAGTGCCTTATCAGATTGGGTTGCTGCCATACCAATCTGAGAGAAAAACCAGTAGACCTTGTCACGGGGGGCAACTGTATTGGCTAAATATTATCTTAGTTAACAAGATTTAGCAAGTCCTTTCTACAAAGAGAACAAGTCCTACCTCGGAGTGTAGTGGAGTCTCCTTCCTTGGAGGTTTTTAAGCAGAGGCTAGATGGCCGTCTGTCGGGAGTGCTTTGAGGGTATTCCTGCATGGCAGGGGGTTGGACTGGACAGCCCATGTGGTCTCTTCCAACTCTACATTTCTATGATTCTATGACACAGGAAGGATGTAGGGAGCAGACTTACCAAACTAAGTACCTTCCCAACATGCAACAGAAAAAGCTATGTAGAAAAGTTGTTTCTAAACACTGCATACACTGCTCCTGTCATTGGGTAATGGTGACCAAATATTCACAGCATTCTTCCTGGCGGAATCAGATCCAGGAAATATGGTAAAGAAATTGCTTTTCTGACATTATCTATTCCTTAAGTGAAGCTTTCATTACATATGTCACATATCAGCACTAAACTTTAGAACCTCTCCACCTCATGGACACTCAGTCTGTCTCCACTTGATACTATACAGATGATAAGCCTCATGGAAGCACCAATGGGAAACCAACTGATTTGTTTTGTGGCTACCACATTTCTTCTGTTTCAGGATTCTTGTGCCTCTTAGAAACACATGATAGGCAGAGTTTAACACTGCACCCAACCTGAAGAAGAGAATAATAGGGGAAACTATACTTATCTTTCACAGGTAGAGGAGTTCAAGCTATGCCCTTGTACCCTCAGTGCTTTGAAGATTGCCACCATCAGCCCAGTTACACATTTCCTACTCCCTCGGGGCAGGCATACAACGGGAGAGGAAAATGACTTTTTCATCATCACATCCCAGCTCTGCTGAGGGTTGGCGTCTTTTTAGAGGACTTGCTGTTGGAGTACAAGCCAAAAATCCATACTCAGGCTCATAACTCAAAGCTCAATATCCTCCAGACAACTTGCCCCAATGTTTATGCTGTTGATACAAACCAAGCAATATTTCAGGGAGGAGTGAATACTGAGAACTTGAACAGATGGAAAAGAAATTAGCAGATATTGATAATTAAACAAGAAAATATTGTTAGACATGAAGATGGGATGGGAGGGGGATGAAAGGCATTCTAAGGCTAGTCCTAATCACTTCAATAGGATATTCTCCAGCTACGCCTGAGATTGGTAGACTGAGAGATGAATTTCATTCCAGCTGCTTCTTTTAGGAGATTATAGCCAGGAAATCAAACCTGGGACTTTGTGTGTCAAGCCTCTACTGTTCCACATACAGCCCTTTCATTCCTGAGCTGTATAGCTCTCATGTAGGAAGCAGTGGGAGAGGCAAGGGGGCTATTCCTGTAACAGAGTACAATGGCCAGCCCAAAAGATATTTTTGGTCTATTGCAAAGGCATTAGGTTTTGGAACTTTAAAGCAGGAGCCTTGGTTCTAGGAATGCTGCTGTTACCTACTTTTATTTAGAGTAATTCTTGTTAATAGGACACCCAACTATGTTATCTGTAGGACAGCTGGCTAGTAAGAAACCTCAAAATGGAAGCCAGCTTCCAGAAATGGACCTTGAATACTCCTAGATTCTCAGTACATCACTCTTTGCTACCAGTCAGCTCACGGCTTTTGAAACTATAAGCTTGCTGTTTGTACAAATATATCTCCAGCGAGATAATGCTGACCTCAATACCAACACAAGTTTATCACAAGCAGATACATGCACATTAAACTTTTTGAACCATGCAACTGAATCTTTGAGTTTATGTGCAGACTTCCAACCAACTGGAGATTGAAATATAGAAGAGGTTGATTGTTGCACTGGAGAGCATTTTTTCCTTCTTTGCTTAGCATTGGCTGTCGCCATGTCAAAAGCTGTTTGTAAGCCAATATGAGCTGCACTGGAGCTATCAGAGAACTAGGAACTATATGGAGAAAAACTGAAACCAGTAGCTACTGTCATGAGCTGTTGTCTTTTTGCCTGCTTGTTATGGATGTTTTTGCCTCTGCACATAGAGTGAAATGCACTTCATTATTCCCCCTTCTTCTAAAATTCAGAGCTGAGTGTTGCCACTCACAAAGGAAAAGTTAAGATCAAGTGGGGAGGACTCCAAAAACCACTTAAGAAGAACTGATCATGTTTACGGGCAACAAAATGCTCACTGTGCTCTAAGGAAAACTGAATAGGAAGGGAAACAGAAAGGAGGATCATGGATGAGGACATGGCAGAAAATAACAGTGAGAAGCATTTCATACTTTAACATTTTCTTGCAGCCCTGATTGTATTATAATGGCAACGCTACCACCCTTCCACGATTGCTATCTTCTGTGCATGAGTATTATGAGGAGTCATCATATGCTAAGGTGTGTGTTTCTAATACTGTAACTACACTATATATAAGCTCCTCACTTTGTAGCAGGTTGACTCTCCATATTTAACACCAGATACTTTTGTAGTTACAGTATTAAAAACACATACCTTGGTGCATACATATATATGATAGTTGGCAAATAAGAAAAAAGTTTAAAAGAGAAGCCATCACCAGTACTGCAAACAAAAGTGAACAACACTGGACGTAGAAGAGATTATATTTATTGACAGAAACAGAAGACAGCTATACTCCTTGAGTAAAAATCAGTAGTGAAATTTAGGACTACTTGAATATTTTTATGCAGTGCAGCCCAAAGCATAGGTACTCAAAAATAAGTGTCCTTTTGGATTCCACAATTAGCATCACATATATGGGAGGTGGGGAGAGAATAAAGGAAGATATAATAAAGACCTAAAAAATTATGCCTTCTGTGGAGATAAGAGATAGGGAAAAACTACTCCCTCTCTCTCATAATAACAAGAGGTGGGTGATCCACTGAAACAGAATGGTGAGAGACTGAAGACAGCTAAACGCCACTGCAATGAGCCTTCCACTTTCACGGAGGTTAGGGGTGCAAGACACCCCCCCTCCATGAAACAGGGGAAAAAATACAAGTAAAAATAAAAATCATGAACTTTTTTTTTTTTAAAACCTGAGAACACTTTTTTAGGAATCTCTAGATCTTCCAGTGTACTTCTATGGTCAACTTCCAGTGGAAGTGGGCCACACAGTCACAATGGAGGATCTAGCAATGTCTAGAGAAGTATTCTCTCTAGGAATTTCTAGGTCCTCCAGGGCAACTTAATGGTTCACTTCTGTTGGATGTCTGTATATCAGTTGCTGGGGAATGTGAAGAGGAAAGGACTGTTGCACTCATGTCCTACTTATAAGTTTTCTGCATATAGGCAACTAGTTAGTGATTTTATAATTATAATGATGGAACAGTCTTTTTTTCTGACCCAACACAGCCTTCCTTATTTGATCATTCAAATACCGGATTAATATTACTCGAAATGTATGTTACCCACAATGGCTTCAACAAAAATATCCACAGGCAGACATCAGAGCTAAGCACCTCTGAACTAGCAAATGCTATAAGTTGCCAAGCTTTTGAGCAATCATGGACCGCCTCACCCTTCAGCAATTAAATGTATTACAAATGTTTCTCATGTCATATGAAATAAGTATGTGAAAACAAGTACACAAAGTCATGCATGGTGACAGACAGTCCAAACAGTATGCAGGAGAAAAGAGAAGTTCACTTCTTCCACTCCTCTTAACTACAGGGCTTGTAAAACAAGAAACTCAAAAACAATTTTATTTTCACTATATTGCTGGACTTTGTATCACTGCAATAAATAAATCAGCTGCAAGCCTAAGTATCATTCTTAAAACACAAATCCTAGAAATTTGTAAGGTGGGACAATAAGATTCTTGGAATTCTAACAACTACTAGGGAGTTGACTCAGTATAATGGGCTATGACTTAACTCATTTTACTATTGTTTTGCATTCATATGGAATCAGAATGGTAAATGCACTGCTGAATACTGAGGTTAACTGTGTTTTTCACTGACCAAAACCACATATAGCAACAAAGAAAGTTCTATAGTAAGGCAGAAGCATTTATGGTAGCAGCTTCACAACAAATAAACATTTTATAGATCATTTACTTACCTATGTCAGAGTGACCTGAAAAATAACATCTGGCAAGGCACCTGCCCCAAGTGACCTCTCAATCTTAGCTGCAGTAGGAAACCCACTGCTCAGGCAATTTGGCCCTTAGATTAAATTCACCACTGCAAGATGCTTTTTCAATGCACTTACACAGGAAATCAGATCACTCAACAGTGGGCAATTCCAACTTTTTTTAAAATAAAAAGTGAAGTGGAAACAAACAGCTGGGCTAAACTGTGTAAGAATATTATTTCAAGAGTCAGCACTCAAATTAAGCTGCATGAGATGCTCCAGAACGTTGCCTTCCTGTCCCAAATATTAGAATATTAGAACAGCCTTTATCAATTCCTGGCACTCTACACATCTTAGATTTCTAATTCTCAGAATCAGAAACCTTGGATAGTCTGGTTTGGGAATCAAAGTCAAAAATTTCTGGAAGACCAAAAGCTAAGAACCAGTATCCTAGAATTACATGACAACACCTCTTACTTCACCTGAACCCCTCCTTAAAACCTGTACGTTTCATGCTGCCTTTGGTGCTTTCGGTAGACTCCCTTTGTTCCCATACAATATTGTGACTAATCATTAAACCTAAGCAACACCGCTAGGGTTACCAAATTAAATAAGGGCCAGGGCTGCTACACAACCATTGGCTGCTGCACAACCTTTAAAGGGACAGGAGTTTGTTGCTGCTGTTGTGCACCTTCAAGCTGCTTCTGAGTTATGGTGACCTCTCCTTTTCACAGGGTTTTGTTGGTAAGATTTGTTCGGAGGGGCTTGGATTTTGCCTTCCTGAGGCTGAGAGAGTGCGACTTGCCCAAGGTTTCCATGGCTAAGTGGGAATTCAGATCCTGGTCTCCTAAGTCATAGACCCTGGTCTCCTAAGTCATAGTCCAATGCTCAAACCATTACACAACGCAGCCAGCATCTTGGGGCGCACCTGGGCACCCCAAGATGGACCTGTTCCTTACTGTATCTGGCAATTCTATGTGTAAACACCCCCCATCTTGTTTGCTTCTACTTCCCCCGTTTCAGATTTTAGAACATAAGGTCTCTCCAGCAGAAGCCTGTCTTCTACACTTGCACACTGATATCATTCTATATACACAACAGTTTGAGAGGTGTCCAGATGAAACAAGCCTGGGTTGCAGTTTACATCCTACCGTTTATTCTCTAAAATACCCTCAAGTACTTTTCAATGAAGTACAGAAACTAAAAGTGAGATATTTTGATAAGAAATAATTATTGTTCATCTTGGATGGCTGCCTCTGGATGACAAAGATATAGGATATGAGATGGTCCTAAACTCATTCGACCATAGCTCCTCGTAAAAGTTTATGACTGAAGTACAATCCAAAGTTTTGTGCAAATAAAGGAGCTGGGAACGAACTTTGGCGCCACAGATAATAGGCTTCTTTCTAAATAAAGAATCTGCAAGCAAAGCCAATCGAAACGAGAAGTTCTCTTGATCCACGTCTGCGGTTTCATGCAATTATCAGAGTGCAAAGCAGAAGGTGGGAATCCTGGAGTGCGCGGGCAAGAATGCGATCCCATAAGGTGAGAAAGACCAGACACACTTACTTGCCCGGGAATAAGGTCATTTCCGCACTAGCCTGTTATAGCGCGATGATTCCACTTTCAACCTCCTCTGGAACCTGGGGTTTGCAGTTTCGGGAGGGGCCGGCCGGCCCCTCCCGAAACTGCAAACCCCAGGATTCCAGAGGAGGTTGAAAGTGGAATCATCGCGCGATAACAGGCTAGTGCGGAAATGGCTTAAGTTGTACACGGTTCCTGGGAGAACTTTGTGAGGTGCGTCTTTAGGCCACCCAGCAGGTCGAGCGGGTGGGGTGGGGTGTGGTTTTGAAGTTAGGGCGTAGGGTTCAACATCCTATGGAATCTTGGAGTGTGCAGATTAGATGCTCCTCCCTAAACTGCAAACCCCAGGATTCCATAAGACGTGGAAAGCGGAATAATAGCGCTGTAACAGTCCAGTGCGGAAAGGGCCTTCCTTCCAAGCAAGCGTGGGTAGGACTGCCTGATGAGAGACCTTTTCCACTGGGGTGTTTCTGCTCTTCTTGCTAACCCTACGCCCTAACTCGGCCCGCAGGGTGGCCTGGCGACGCGCCTCACAAAGTTCTCCCAGACGGCCGGTAGGGTCTTCTCTTTACAGACGGGACCTCTCCGCAGAAGTTCGAACCGCGCCTCGTACCCTCCGCCCCCGCTCGATGCTCACCCGGCCGGGCAGAAGCGCCAGCAGACAGACGACGACGACGACGACGCTCAGGCCGCGCCCTCTCCGGCAGCCGCGGCTGGGCGGCCCGCTCTGCCTCACCATCTCCGAGGGGAATTCCACCACCCGGGCGCCCCTTTTGCCGGTAGCGGAGCTTCCACAACGCGGCTCAGCCAGAAACAACGACGCTTCGGATGACTCTGCCGGAAGGGCCTCCCGGCTCCTCCCCTCCTGCTCTCTTCCTGGGCTCTGGGCGGCGCGGAGAGTGAGCGGCTCCTACGAGCGCGGCGGAGAACGCCCCTTTCCCCTCCCCGCTGGGGCCTGGGCCGCCGACCAGGCCTATCGGCGCCGTCGCCTCAGCGCCTCCTTCGCTGCCCGCCTTTTCCTGTGGGGTGACTCGGCCTCTTCCACTCCGCGACGCCGAGGGCTCGCCGGCGTTCCCTGCCCAGAAACAGGCCCGGCCGGGTCGGGTAACCGGTTTGTCTGGCCTTGAGTGTCTACAGCGCAAACATATACGCGCCAAGCTCAGAGATAAGCTCCGTTGAGTTCAGTGGGGCTTACTCTCAGGTAAGTGGCGCTCGAGTGCAGCCTCGTCTGGCAGTCCCACGCCTGAAGAGGTCGATTCCAGCGAGGCTCCCCTTCCTTTTTACTCCTCTGTCTGTATGCTTAATCCCAAACATGTTTACGCAGGAGGTAATCCTGCTGTCGTCTAAGAGATTTGCTTCCAGGGAAATGTGCTTGCAGATTGCAAGCCGGCACGCCAGAGTCCTAATAGGGACCTTTCCACACTACCCTGTTATAGCGCTATTATTCCACTTTCAACATCCTACGGAATCCTGGGTTTTGCAGTTTAGGGGGGGGACATTTAGAATTTAGAACATTTAGACTGCCCAGCCAGAGAGCTCTTTGGCCTCAGTAAAGTGCAAACCCCAGAATTTCACACGATGTTGAAAGTGGAATAATAGCACTATAACGGTGTAGTGCGGAAAGGCCCTGGATCTGTTTGCCCTATAGCGTGTATATGTTGTCTGCAGCTACAGTTTTCAATTTTTATTGTTCTGCCACTGCTTTCGCTGTACTAGAAGCTTTTCTGAGGCAGCACATTTGCTGGGAAGTTTTCTTAGCTTCTTTCCAGAGCTTCTGGGCTGAGGGTAAGATGTAAGATATATCCAATACCGTGACAAAAACACATTTTCTTTTTAAAGAGAAAAACCTCTTTGCACATGCTTAGGAGAACTGCACACATATACACTCCTTGCTCCTGGGGAAGGGAACTTTGTACATTCTCAGAGGCATGTCAGAATTTTTCTCAACCAAAGGTAGAAACTCCAAATAGATGTTGCAAGATGTCTTTTTTTTTTTTTTAAGCACTATTCCTTACATCAGCAAAACTTTGTTGAAATCTACATTTTGCATACAAGGGACTGGATCTGGATTTAGGCATGTGCAATAGGAGGTAAAAGCAGATTTCTCTGCCCAGTCTTTCCCATGGCAGCTTCTGGAGGCACCTAAAAACGCTGTACAGGCCCTGTTCAATGAGGAATGATGGGGGGAGGAGATAAGGATCCTAGAAAATGGCAGGGGGACCCTGTTTTTAGCAAAAGGAAGATCTTGGATCATTCTTAGTGTCTGCCAGTTTCAGACCTACCTCTCTGAAAACAGCCAATCTTTTGTGGATTTTTCATACCAATTATAATGCAGTTGCTTTTGTTCATGCTCACTAATCATGTGATGTACTTACTGAATGATCAGCATTGTAATGTCTCGCTGTTTTGGATTTTGTCACAATTCTTTTAACAATGGGTGTGTTTAGAACAGACTACTTCCTTTTATTTAAAACGTGTCATTTCTTGAGACTGTGTCATTTGTGTGTCATTTCTGAGGTCTGGATGGCTTTCTTCCCAATGTGCCAGAGTGCTCCTTTCTTCTCACAGTGTTCCTTGCCCAGTAAATCTTTGTAACACTCCCATTGTGTGTGTTAAAAATTACGTTAAAATCTGTGAATCACTTGGGCACATTTTCAAACAATCTCTATGAGAAGGTGTCGAGACAATGACTGCAAAACCTTGTCTTTGTAAGATCTGTGGTCCAACACAAATCTGAAGAACAGCTGTCTTCTATTGTGACTCCAGTTGTTATATATTACTCTCATCTGAACATTTCCATGGTACAAAGACATACAGAGGAAAATATTCAGGCAGCACTCATGTATCTGTGACATATGTATCAAGTAGCCATATGGGGTAACATATGTTTCCAAGCAAAGTGGCTCACATACATGATGATGACTTTATTAGAGGCACTTCATGTCTGATTTCCCTCACAAGTTTAAAAATACGTGCAGAAAAAAAAGGGCAGGGGAAGCATTTATTATGTGTAGGTCACATAGTGGTTTGCAGAGTATACTAAGTCTTCTGCACATTTGCCATCAATTAATTTTTGATTAAAAACTATAAATGCTGGATAACCTCAATAGTATTATTTGCTAGTTTGTAGTACCTTCAGTAATGCTGATAAGATTTTTGACAACAGACCAACAACTTTGTTTCACACTTTTTTTTTCAGAAATACACCTCCTGATTCCAGAGGTCTTACTCCCAAATAAAGGTGCAGAAAATTGGTCCTAGCTGCATTTCCTTCTTAATGGTATTTTTAATGGTCCCATTGTAAGATATTGTCATAGGATTTGTCAGTGTAGACTAGTGTAGAATAAATTTTATTGGAGTTGCACTATGGTCAATCTAGTCCAGTATGTTGTTTACATGGGAATAAAATATGTGTCTGCTTACTGCTGAAATAAAGCAGTGTAGCCAGTGTTGAAATGGATGACAGAATTGTCTGTCTATTTACTTGTTTGTAATCTTGACTCATTAGTAACCAAATGACTACACAGGTGTGTTGATGTGTCAGTCAGCACTAATGGAATCCAAAATGTTTCACAAGGTAACTTTTAGGACCATCTGCTGGTGAAAACATGAATTTCTAGAAAGGGTATCATGATTTAGTTCATAAAAGAAATTGTCATTCTGGTTTAAAATGTAAAAACTAAAAGAAATCTAAACCCACCTAATCAAACTTGTTAGCAAAATATTTAGCTACAGAATGCTCCATATACAGTAGCAGAATAATTGAAATAAAATAGGTTTTCTTTATTTTGTAATAGAGGAACCTATAGTACTCAGAATATATAATAAGCCAGAAGGATATGACTAATGTTCAGATTTTTCGATTACTTGCCTGAATCTTATAAATGATAAGCCACAGTGAGAACTTTTCTCCTGTTTTTTTAAATGTTATTCACAGAATAGCTCCCCTGCAACTGCCATTTCTGCACTTTCTTTCATGTTTCATAGTAGGTAGGCTCTTTCTAAATTATTTTGTTCCCAAAGGTGGATAACAACAGCATACAAAAGCATTTTCAAAATATCCCTATGATTTTATGTTACCATTCTGTGAAATACAGTGGCTCCTCCGTTTTCACGTGGGTTGGAGTGCAGAACCCTCACAAAAGTGGAAAAACTACAAATAACTCCCCTCCATGATGCCCCTTCCATTCCCTTCTAGGGCTCCCCCTCCCATTCCCTTGCCTTTTGCATGCTAGGGGGAGCTCATTGCAAGCCTTCCCCCATTCCCTTGCCACTTGGCTCAGCCCGCATTCTCATTGCCAGGGCCAGAGGCAAAGGAATTGGAAGGAGGAGTTGTGGAGGGGAGAAGGATGGCTAGTGGAAATCTTTCCCCCGCCATTCTCTTACTTATTGCCTTAGCATGAATTCTCAGTGCTGGGGCCAAAGCAAGGGAATGGGAGGGGCAGCTCTGGAGGGGAGACGTAAGGCTTGTGCAAGCCTTCCCCCGCCCCCCCCCATTTCCTTGTCTTTTATCTAGGTGCTTGCCTTCCTTCTCCATGCCTGGCCAAATGCAAGGGAATGAGAGGAGGAAATAGAGAGGGAGGGCATATGTGTGCCTCGCAAATAATCAAATCATCAAATTTGCAAAGGTCAAACCTGCAATTGTGAAGAGAGGGCTGTACTGTTTAATAGAGATAAAACACCAGCTCCCCAACTTATGTGAGGAGAAAGAGCATGTCTGAAAGAAAAGGTCTTTACCTTTTTTCAAGGAGGGCCATAGCAGTGCACTTCAGGAGGAAGAAGTTCCACAGCCTGGGAGCCACCACTAAAAGGGCTCCTTTGCAAGTAGAAATCAGGCTGACCTCCAGCAGGAGTGATGATGATGATGATGTTCATGATGATAGCTTGGGACACACCCTTAAACACATTATGAAGCAGGCCTCGTCTAATGTTTGTTGTTAACTGCTATCAAGTTGGCTTGGATTTATGGCAGTCCTATAAATGAGAGACTTCCAAGCACTGATGTATGTAAGTCTTTTATCCAAGTCTCAAATTTCTACCTTCAAGTCTCAAGTCAAGTCCTTGAAGATACTTTCAAGTCAAGTCTCAAGTCTGGGAGCCAACTTTATACAGCAACCTATATTCCAGAATTTCAGGACGAAGTCAAATAAAGTCAGCTTTAATAATTTAAGCAGAGTTGACCCTCCAGATTTGTGATTTTGCCATCTGCAGCTTCAGAAGTGGGGAGTAGGATCCTTCTTACCTTCTGTTCCCAAAGCTGGAGACTTCTGTGCCAATGGGCACAATGGGTGGGGACTAGGATTCTTCTTACTTCCCACTTCCAAAGCTGGAGGCTTTTTCAGAAGTGGAGAATAGGATTTTCCTTACTCCCAATTGCTGAAGCTTCAAAAGCTTTAGAAGGAATGATCCATCCTCCTCAATCCCACTGCCTAACACAATTGCTGTTCCCCCCTGAGAAATACACCCTGTACTCTGGGGTGAGTCTTGTCTTCTGCTCTTAGGAAATGTTTTAGAAGGTTCCTCCAATAAGCAGCAAGTTCAGGCAGTTGAGCAGACCTCAAACCCATTCTTGTGTCCAGGGCAGAACAGACAATTAATCACCAAACGGCAGAGCAGGTTCTACTCACAAGGCAAGAGTGGGAAAAATGTCCAAACAGAGTGTAGGTTCCGAAGCAAACAAGTCCAAAGGGCAAATCCAAGTCATAGTCAAACGGGAAGAGGTTCAAGGTAGTCCAGATACAAGAGAACATGGCACAGGGCTTCCACAACTGCAAAGATAAAGGAAAGAGCCAGCTGAAAGCCTTTTATCTGTTGCCACAAGTATTCCTAGATCAGGGCTCGTTTGTTACTTAAATGCACTGAGCGGCGCAGCCCCTCTCTCTGACATTGTCTCTCTTGCACAGTAAGCGTCTGTGTCGTCTCATCCTCTGATATTTGTTCCCTTTGCTCTGGCCCCTGCTGTTGCTTGTTACCTTCTCCTGAGAAAGCTTCTGGGGAAACTTTTGCCTCGGATTCAGAATCTTCCTCTTCATTGCCAGGGTCTCCAAAGCAGGGCATGACAGCTATTGCCTAATCCATTTGCTGTTCCCCTCTGATAAATGTGCCCACACTTTGGCCTTGAGAGAGACTGTCATGTGACAAGTAGGCAAAAAGAGATGGAAGCACTGTTCAAAGTTGTCAAGTTTCTGGATTAATATATTATGTTACTGAACCAAAGGCAGCAAGTCAATCATTAAAAATATAGTCAGTGCATCATTTATTGCCGAGTTGAGTCCGCGTCAAGTCAGTGAAGTGACTTAAGTCTGACTTGAGTCCGAGTCAATCAACTTAAGTCTACATCACTGCTTCCAAGTCACCCTGTTAGCAGCCCCACTCAGGTCTTGCAAACTAAGGAGTCTATTCATCCACAATGTGGTCTTCCTCTTTTTCTGCTGCTTTCTGCCTTGCCAAACATTATTGTCTTTTCTAGCGAGTCATATTTTCTCTTGATTTGTCCAAAGTACAACAGTCTCAGTTCAGTCATATTGGCTTCCAGGGAGAACTCAGGCCTGATTTACTCTAGGACCCATTTAGTTGTCCTTTTGACAGTCCAGGGTATCCACAAAACTCTCCTCCAGCACCACATCTCAAGTGAATTTATTCTTTTCTATCAGTCTTCTTCATTGTTCATACACAACTGTACATGTAAACTAGAAATACAATGGCATGGATAATCTTAACTTTGTTATTCAGTTACATCTTTACACTTTAGGATCTTGTCTAGTTCTGTTGAAACTGCCAAGTCCTAAGCTTTTTTGATTTCTTGACTGCAGTTTCCATTTTGAATAATGACTGAGCTGAAGTATAGGAAATCTTTTACTATTTCAGTGTATTCACTGTCTGCTTTGAAGTTATGTAAATCATCTGTGGTTGTTATTTTTGTCAAAGAATATAACTGAGCATAGATAGCTGTAGCTGGGATCCCTTTAGCACATTTCTTGCTTTTAAACATGTAGTGAAGTGATATATGTGTGTAGAACCAACAAAGCTTGAAATCTGATCATGAGATAACTAAGAATCTTGAACATACACCGAGTCAGCCTTTCCCAACTGGACTTAAATTCCTATCATCCTCAGTCAGCATGGCATTGGCTGGACTCGTTGGGAATCATAGTCCACCATATCACGTTGGTTGCCAGATTGGAGAATTGGCACTAGATACATATCTCTAGCACCTCCAGCACTTACATGTGGAAGCAATTTCAAAAGTAAACAAGAGGTCATCATTAGAATGTTTCAGAGATTATTGTTGATGAAGGTAATCAACATTGAGGTTCAGTAATGAAAATAACAGTGCTATCAGGAACACTTTGACAGAACTGCAGCTTTCTTAGTTCTGAGAGTTCCAGGGTTAAATGAGAGATGCAGCAAGAAAAAGGAAAGCAAATGAAAATTTACTTTTTTAACTTTGTGTTTTACAATAATTCTTTGCTATCGCAAGCATCGTTATTGCAGTAATACATATAATAGAAAAATAATGATGATTTCCCTGCCTTTGTTTTTCTCTGTCTTACCCTGCCAACCTATTAGTGTCTTTGAGATCCAAGATTCTGGGTCACCAAGAGAAGCAACCTTTAATATTCCAAAGCATGGGGCTTTTGAGTCAGAATTTCAAATTGCCTTCCCAGTCTTATGGCATGGCCTTTGCGAGTTTTCATGACCTCCTTGTCATGATTAGATAACAGTATTAGAAAAATCTTTTCAAGTTCTTCAGTGAGGAAATCACTATAGAACTGGTGATAATGTTGTTCAGCAAACAGACCAAGCCTTGAAGAAGTAAGCTTGCAAACATCCAGCCAAAGGGAAAACTGTTTTCCACATGCCAATAATTACGTAGGCAGATAGACAAAGTGACGCTTACAAGTAGTTTCATTCTTTACGCAGGAGACAGAAGGTCTCTGTGTCTTATCAGGTCCTCAGGTCCCAACTGTGGCTTGTGCCACACAGACAGAACTGGACCATAGGGCAAAGCGGCTGACCTAATTTCTGCCAGTGCTTCTCTCAGTCTATTTAAATTGGCAGCACAGCTGCCATGGTGTATGCAAGGTGATATCTACCAATGTTTACAGCCAAGAAGGAAAGAGTGTAGAGCATTTGGCAGTGATGGCTCCTGGCTGCTGGAAAAGACAGCTTGTGTGACAGAAAGCTTAAGCCCAGCAAAACAGTGGACATCTGTTTTCAGATGTGACAAGATTTAGGGAAATGAAGTGGTGCCCTGGGTGCTGCAGTAAGATTCTTGAATCTAGAACCAGCAATTAACTGTTATCACAGCTGGTCCTCCATATCCATGAGTTCTGCATCCAGAGTCAACCAGCCACAGCTCAAAAGTATTTTGGGAAAAAAATCCAAAATGCAAACCTTGATTTTGCTACACACCAAGCACTGTGCTGATGTGTAGGCATACCCTGCTGTAGCCTCCTGCCATTTCACAGATCTTCAGGCTCTCTCCAGCATTTGTTTTAGTTGTTTGCCATTTTATGCAAGGGATGCCATTTTACTATGGCACTGTATATAATTAGGACCTGAGTGTCCATGGATTTTGGTATCCATGAGGTCCTGAAACCAAACCCCAGCGGATACTGAGGGCCCACTCTATATGCTAAAGAAAGGCTGTCACATTGAATAGCAAGGATTTTTAGAAGCTAACTATTAATCTTGTTACCCTTCTTTGAAACTGCTGGTGTTTTAACAATTCTCATTGTGGCCTTAGGAATCTAATTAGGTTAGAGTTCAGACCCAAGCCAATGCTTCTGATATGATTTTTCCCCAAGCTGTGCCAGACACCAGCTCTGTGTCTGTGCCCATTGGCTACAACTTTTTGGCTATCATGGAAAATTGCCATAGAATGGCTGTTACTTGCACATGGAACAGCACTCATCCCTGAATCACCCCTCTGAGTGTCATAGACTTAAGGGATGAACTTTAAAGGCCAATGCAGGCAAATCTCCCATAATATTTGGAAATGCAGGTAGGCTTTGTTTCTCTCTCAGTTTCTGAAACATGCATGCACCCATAATTCCTAGTTTTTATGTGCTTCTGTTGATCTGTTCTGTAGTTCACATAAAAGAAACTAGTGCAGAAAATGGTGCTAATTTATTCAGTGTGTCTTCAAGTGCTTGTCATGGCTTGTTACTTGAAAGAGAAAGCCCAGATTGCTCTTTTTGTAAGTAGTGTAGATTTATTTATTTGAGATGCTGAAATGACAAATAGGCACTTGCAGGTAGATCCACCTGCAAGTACGTTTGGCAGCTTGCTTTTCAAAGGAGAAGATTAGAGCATCCCAGATCAGCTTATGTACTAATTAGGAAATGCCTTAGACTGCTGTTTATAGCACCATCAGTCATATGATGTCTGTCCCAGGATTTCAAGGAAGATTGCAGGAAAGTTGGTATCTCTTTAATGAGATACTGACTTTCTCATACTTAAATCCAAAAGTAGAATTCTAATCAGAGATACCACTCAGCCATGGTGTAGAGATATTTACAATGAATTTTAAGAACACAAGGATATCTGTTAAGAAACTAGAAAATAAAGTGGTAATTATATTCATTTTCAATCTACAAAACACTTTGTAGTGTCTGAAAATCAAGAAGCAAAGGCAAATTAAGTAATATTTTCATTTTAATAGTAATATGGAAAAGCAGTCTGAACTAAGATGCTGAAAGAAAGAAAATGTACATAGTTTGGTGAACACAATCCTGTGCAGTTCTTTAAAAAGACAAGCTAGTAATCCCTTTCAGACAAATATAGATGTGCTGCTATGGAGGACAACTCTCTTTGTTCCCATGATGCATGTTTTCATGAATTGCTGCTGAGAAACAGTTACATCTGTGTAATCTTTGGTTAAGTTTGGTTAAGCTGTGAACAGAATCTATTGTTCTCACACTACAGTACAAACAGGGCTTAATCAAAATTATTTGCAGTTATCTGGTCCTCTCCACTGCCATAGTTCTGTGGTGCTTCCACACTAGGCATTTTAATCTAGACCACTGTTTCTTCACTCACTCTTTACAGGATATTTCCATGATGTCATGAATTTTTTTTCATCTCTGTTTCTCCCATGTTTTCTTCTGCTTTCAAAACTTGCAGAAATCTGCATGGGAGAGCGAGGACAGAATGATACTACAGTATCTTCCAAAGTTAAAAGTTCCCTAGTGACATGGGCAGGCATATCAAATTGTTCCCATTATCTGCACTTCAGTACCATGTTAGGCCTGAGCTTTATTTATTTTTACTCACTCTTTCATGAATGGAGGAATAGCTTTCTGATATGTATATATAATTATATATAATTAAAATATAAAATATAATAGAGCTTGATTGGATAAGTTGGATACTGCGGTTTGAAAATTTGGTTTTAAAAAGCTGATGTCTAGCTTGATACTATTGTGGAAGCTTTTTCCTCCTCTGTCTTTTGTCCCCCCCCATTATTTTGTGTTAAAATATTAATCTGTTTTTTAAATAAAAAGTTATTAAAGTAACCGTGCAATAGCACTTACATGAACATGTAACAGTATTTACAAAACAAAACACCATGCTACTTAAATGGCATGCACAGGTGATTTTTTCCCTGTGTCACATTCAGTTATGTGCAAGAAGCATAAGAGGATGTACACACATACCAAGCTTTATAGCCCCAAAAGGGTGGAAAGTAAACTACAGTGTTGCACATTGCTTACAGCTGAAGAACAGTTTTAAGTCAGAACAAGAAAGCACCAGTGTGGAAGCACTCTGTTCAATTTATACCTTAAGCCACTGGAAGGAAATGGTGGTGTGGAATTTGACAAAGTACTGGCTAAAACTAATTCTGTACAGTTTGAAGAAAATAGAAATTATACCTCTTTTTAAAGTCAAGGTTTGTAATTTTAAATTTTAAATGTTTTAAATTAATTAGTGCCAGATTTTGGAACAGAATGTAAGGCCTCCTGGGCTTAACCCAAGACTTACTGTAGCACCTCATTATTTTGTTAAACTTAGATCAAAACATAATATTGTACCATGTTTAAACTGAAGCAACACTATACCAGGATGAGATACACACCTGTGAGATCATGATAACCTGAATGAACATTTTCATCCATACCATTTTTTCCTGATATAATCGTTTATATTCTTGTTGGAGAAAGTTATAATAGTTGTGCAGTGGGCTGCTGAGAAAGATTTTTCTACCCCAGCTGAGGAAGCCCTTCTAATTATAAGATTTCCCATCTATTCTCCATGACAGCAAATTAAACTCCATATTAAGAAACATTATTGGAAGTAGTATCCCAGAATACTGTTAACGTAGACACCAAATCATAGTGCAGCCTTACCTCTAAATGAACTAGCATCCATGAGATAACATAATTATATACATATAGGTTGAAGTTAATTTGGTTTGCTGTCATGTCATATTCTACATCTTTTGGATCCTATTAACTGAACAAAGATACTATGTGGATGTGTCTGGAGACTGATGTCCAAGAAGGGATGACAGTAAGTCTTGTTGCCACAAAAGAAAGATGGGAATCATGTGGTTCTCCAAATGTTGGACTGAAACTTCTAGCATTCTTAACCACTGGCTATACTGGTCAGTGCTGCTGGTACTTGCAGTCAAAAAACATCTGGAGGGCCATGTGGTTCTCACTTCAATTGTAGAGGTACTGACTGGATAAAGTTCTCAAGGGATTCAGACCAGGAAGTTTATCCAGCCCTCTCTGAAGACAATGTGAAAGTTATAAATTTTTCTTTCCTTACCAGTGCAAATAGATGTTTTACCCAACAGTTTGAGAAAGATTTGCAAGGTGATATGTTCAAAGTTTTTTTTTAATTAATTATATTCCAAATTTCTACTGTAGGGAAAAAAAGAGAAATTCAGAATTCACCTTGTTTGTAAGTCAGACACTAGTTTTAATGAAGACAAATGTTGTATGATTCCATAAAACATTTTTAAATTATATACTAGTCTATTTAAAACATATAAGCGTAACTCCTCCCCCATTACATACATATATTTACCACAACATTAATAACAACCCACTTTGTTTTTCTTTAATCTTATGCTAACTGGGAAGCATACTGCTCAAACGTACCTTTTTTAAAATAAAAAAAAATCAGCAGCATATTAGCAAAAGTGCATTTGTGTTTGCAGGTCAGAACAGCCCTGTTCACTTCCTTCTTTTCTTGCATATCAGACCCTTGCTTTTATAAGTCTTAGAGCTATCACCCTTGAAATTAAGTCTCCTTCAAATGAATCATACTCCTGAACAATAGTAAAATGATTTTTAAGTTATTATTCACCAAGATAACAGTGCAATCATTTAATTGCATTTTGAGTTGGCAGTCGCTCTTTTACGATAAGAGCAAAAAAGGTGTTTTACTCTCTGAGTAATGAAATGTTGTCCACAATGACAAAAGACTTAAGACTTTAAAAAATGGTTAGCATGACATTTATGTTCAGATACTAAGGATAAAATATGAGACTCTTACCCAGGTGGTGGGAAACATACGCAACTTATCAAGTGTACATATGAACATAGTAACTTATGGGTACTGGATTATATAATATTAATATATTAATAGATGAAGTAGTTTTTCAGTTATACTAGATTAGGCAGGGGGAAAAAAGGTTGCTTCAAATTTTAAGACACAGATAAGGGGCTGGGACAGGGCAGCGAACATCATTTACTCATGCAAGTGTGCCTGCCTTATTGGTGCTGGATCTATTCAGTAGAATACCTGCCACTTACTTGTGAAATTCCAGTTTCTGGAGCAGGCCTAATGCACAGTGACAGATAAATATTAAAATAATTTCTCTATGCAATGTATGTTTATTATTCCATGGTGGTATTTCATGGCTAAAATATTATGAAAATTAACACGTCAGAACAATACTTTTATTTGGTACTATCTCCAATACTGCTCAGTAATCTATTAGGGACTCATTCATCAAAGAGGTATACTGGAACACAGTATATTAACAGAATGTGACTGAGATAAATTAACTGTGGGGAACAAACTAAGAATAAATTATAATTAAGATGTTTTTCTGATATTGGTTATGTATGGTTAGACTTAAAGGTCTTCTATGATAAGAGTAAAATAGCTACTGAAGTCTCATTGTTTGCTTCTTGTCAGAACAGATCCAGCAAACAAGTCAAAATGTAGGATTATAGTGGAGAAGGAACCTGTACTTCTCCAGATGTTTTTGGTCCACAATGCCCATGATCCCATAGTATTGTCATACTATCTGGAACTGTTAAGCAGTCAACAACATTTGGAGGATGAAAGGTTCCTCACCCCTCAATTACAGACATTGTCCCAATATCTCAGTTTTGTGGTTTGGGGTCACTGTCAACTGTAGTAAAAGGCCATTCAGTAGCTATGTCTGTACCATGAAAAAGGGGGCAACTGTTGTGACAAAGGTTATGTGAGAAATCTTTGCACATGGGGTTTGGAATGCGTGAAGATGGCTGTATAAAATTTTTCTTGGCACTTGTTATTCTTTAGATTAGGAGAGGCAAATATCTGCACTGAGGTTGAGTATCACCCCAATGCTATTTTTGTGGCCTTGAGCACTTCCAAACTCCTAATGCTGCTTGTTTTCTGCCCCTCCCTCCCTCACTCAGAGAGGTGAATTGTCTATTTTAAACACCTTTAAAATAGGTTGTAGGCCTCTTGCACTGTTTAACATCAACAAATACCTGTTTTCTAGTGTTTTTGGACATCTGTGGCTCACAGACAGTCCTATGGGAGAAGAATGGACTCCTGGCCCACTCATTTAGTTGATCAAAAAGTGAGTAATCATGGTACAAACTGACAGCAAGAGAATTTGTGAGGTTCTGGGGGAGGGAAGATGTGTTATTAGATTGTTAAAGTAAGATGTTGCAAACAAGACCATTTTCACAAATGCTTCCTCTGTGAAGTGTAAACCCACAGAGAGCTATGGGACCTTAAAGTATGAATAACATGGTGCTGCTGGGAGAGCAGAATAAGACTGCAAGGCACTGGGGAACATGTGGAACATAATAAACCTGTATAAAACTGAGGAGCTCTACTTGAATAGCAAAAGTACTCAAATGCTGTCATTTTGTATCAAAAAGATAATAAAGGAGAACAAAGATACTGTGGACATAACAGAAGCCTACTGGAACAGGGAGAAGCAGGATGTTGTAATATACCTTATATAATCTATATGAAAAATCAAGTTTAGATGTATTTGAATGATGTTTCTCTATATGATACAGTCCAAGTCAGAAAACTTAAGAATAAATTGCTTCACAAAATAATACAGATCCAGAAAGGTTGCAGAAAATACTATACTACAGAAATAATTTAAGTACTGGGAATGTGCTATCACAGCCTTTAACCAAAACTCTGAAGAAAATTTTGAGATGGAAAAAGAAGTTAGGAAGGGAGCTGAAAATATGCCAACATATATTTTTTAAAATGTATGTCTTTATGTACCCTTACATTGACTGGTTAAAAGTGCATTCACATCCCAAAAGAAAGCAGGATCTCTTCATATGATAAATGTTTCATGGATCTTACTAAAGGAGAGGTGACACCCAGCCTATAATCCTGAGAGGTATCTGGTAAACAGCAGTGAAATACTGATGACTACAACTACCAACAAGTGGACAATGAGACACTCAAGTTTGCAGGTGATGGTTTGGGTCCAGATTTAGGCACATGCAACTAGGTGGCAGATTTCCTTGGGCTCTCTTCCCCACAGCAGACCTGCTAGCTCCCTCAAAATGCTACACAGAGAGTCAGGGAACTGTAGGGAATAGATCCTTGAAAATCAGGTAGAGGCACCGTCTGTGGGTGGAGCTCTTCTCTCTATTAAAGGCAGATGCCACTTGATGGCTCCTTGAGGTCTGATCCAAGAAGAATCTTCTTAGCTCTTTCTTTTACAGAGTGATTCATAGACCACTTCTGCACTACACTGCTATAGTGCTATTATTCCACTTTCAACATCCTGTGGAATTCTGGGGTTTGTAGTTTACTAAGGCCAAAGAGTTCTTTGGCTGAGAATTCTAAATGCCCCTCCCTAAATGCAGACCTCAGGATTCCATAGGCTGTTGAAAGTGGAATAATATAACTGTAGTGCAGAAATGGCCATAGTCAATAACCACCTTTGTTATTAGAACATCCCAAGGGAACCACTATCACTCACCAAGCCCTAAATCCAACTGCTAGTTTCATCTAGAGTAGACACAGTGAGTTAGCTACTGAATAAGTCAATGCTTATATGAATCCTACTGATTCTGTGGATGTACCCTCGTTGGGACTGGCAGCTAAATTTAGCCAATGAATGGAAAGAATAATACAGATTGTGAAAAGTTCACAGTAATGTTTAAGTAAGGAAAATAGTGAGCATGTGAAATGAAATGTATCCTTTTGTCTATTTAGCTGAACTCAGACTCTAAAATAAAACAAATGCACTCATAAAATGACTGAAATTTTCATTGCAATTATCATTTGCCTACTTGTCAAGCTCATTAACCTATACTTGTATTTGTTTAGAACAGTTCCAGTGGCCTGCTGGGATCCAGGACATGCTTGTATTGTACACAGAATAGGCTCCAAGCAAGGGCCAAATCATACAGGATGTTTTTCCTTAATCTAAACTACCTTGAATAAATACTAAATACCATAACTTGAATTCATCAATAGGTGGAAAACGAAGATATGTAAGTAATAACAATCCACTAGAAATGAACAAAAGGGGTGAAAATGTCACTTATGAAGTAGGGTCCACTATAAAAAATTCCAGTAGTTTTATCATCACATGTGACTACACTGCAGAATGGTGTGGCTTAATAAGGAAGTAGGGTGGCCATATGTCCTATTTTATAGAAGAGTGTCCTCTGTTTGAAGGCTGCCCTTTGTTTGAAGGGCTGTCCAGTTCCACTACTGTTCAGTGATAAAGAATCAGGGAAAGGCAGCACTAGGGCCTCAAAGTTGCCCTTCAAGATTTAGCACCTGGACAACAGAATGAGTAGGCACACACGGATCACCTTGGTTCCATTCTTCCTCCTTGCAGTGAGAAGTACTTTATTTTTATTGGAAATATAGGTAATTGTTTCTAAGTCTACATCTATAGGTAAAATTTAGCATATGCAAAACTCAATATTCTATTCTTTGTCCACTTTTATACTCTTTTTAATGATGTATCCTCTCTTTTACCAGTGGATAAGTGCTCACCCTATAAGTAAGTGCTACAAGTAACTGAATACCCCACATTTTTATTGCAAACCTTCATGATACCAATGAGCAAAAGAAGGCAGTTAGAGTAGTTGGTACAAAGAGACCAAGCTGCCATCTGCATGGCACAAAAATGATTCACACTAAACTGAGCCTAGTCATTATACAGTATTTTAAAAACAATGCTTAGAGCTTGGAAGAGCCACAACACCACTAGAGAAAAGCCTGTGCATCTTTCCAGAAGCATCAGGAGATTTATCTCAAGGAACAGATAACATTACAGTGAAGAGGGAGATTTCCCCAGTACAGTAAGAGCTGTTATTCAGGAAAGCTACACTAGGGCCCCAAACCTCCCTGCACTGAAGCCAGCAACAAAAACCTGGTGAGCTTAGTTGTGGAAGACCTTAGCAGTGCCACTCCATGAAGAATCCTGATCTCATTCAAAGAGAAGGAGCCAGGACATGCTTGAGTTTCAGCAAAAGATTTCCATTTCTGCAGAAAAAAAATACTAGCCTTGCTTGAGAGCTAGTACTGGCAGGACGTTTTAGTTCTCCCCTGAGATGCAGTGGAGTACTAGCTTTTCCTGTGCTTTTCTCTGGATTTCAGGAGTCGCAGGATGCGCTCATTTTTTGTGAGATCTGAAGGCAGCTCATTTTTCTGCAACAGAAAACAAATAGATTGGAAACCAGGAAGATACAATTTTCATCATTTTATCTGAATACACCCAGAGTCCAAGAAATTCCAAGAAGAAAGCTGCATCCAACTATAGGCTGTTCTCTTAGTATTGAAATTTACGGGTTTCACTTTAGTGGACTTGATTATTTACGCATTATTTGCTGTCACCTTTGCTGCCTCCCTATCCCATTTTTAATAGGGACTGCAAGCCTCGTGAGACTGAGAAACTGCAAATGAGGCTTGTAAGGCTTGTATGTCCCAGTGAAGGTAGCAGTAAGCCCCATTAGCCACCCACTTCTGCCTTGTGAAGGAACCCTGGTGCTTCAAAAGAATATGGTTGAATATCGTGATCATACTTTTTTCGTGTGTTAAATACAGTTTGGGAAGGCCTAGAGTTATTCACAGTTTTTCCACTTTCACAGGGGTCCTCTGCTCCTAACCCTAGTGAATGTGGAGAGGTAACTGTATATATAAAAGACACTGGACTGGGTTGCATGACCTTTTAATCTGTATATTACTAGCATATATACCCAGCATTGCCCGGGGATTTATTTTCTCATAAATAATACTTGTGAGAAAGATTTGAGATACTGTGTCTCTGAGTCCCCAAAGTGTCTTGTCCAGTACCTGTAAACTTTACCCCATAATGCCCAATCCAATCTGTATTCAGAGTTATTAACATACAGAGGTTGGGTTTGTGAGGGAATACACTGCCCTCCTCCTTGCTGCTAGGCCTCATCTCGATAGCAACTAGCCAGGCCCAAGAGCCCCAAGGCCCCTCCCTAAACTGCAAACCCCAGGATTCCATAGAATCTTCTCTGGCAGCCAATCATATGAGGTCTTTGCCTGATACAGACAAACATACAAACTTTGACTTTTATATAGTAGATATATAGTTGTTAACATGTGACGAGTGGAGATGCTAAAATTGATATCTCTTTTAATATTGAGGCATTTCCAGAAAGAATGGCCTCTGGTGGGGAGATTTTTTTTTGTTTTCCCTAAACTGGTAAGCCCTTGGCATGCAGCAGAGAGAAGAGTTGGTACAAACTAATCAGATGACTGTAACTGCTGTCAGTCACAGCTTTATCACCAGTCTCTCTATTTTTACTCATTTGATTGCATTGGAACTGGAGTTCCAGTAGTTGCTGTTTTAATTTTACACTTTTTTTTGCTTTGCTTTAGAATTCTGTCTGCAAAATCCTTGTGAAATAATTTTGTCCTCAAAGATAGTATTAAAATGTTCATTTTTAACTGAGGTGTTTTTATGTTTTAAGTATAGCTGTCTATTTTATCTGCATTTTTATTGTTAGTTACTTCAAACTCTATATAAATAGATACTGTTTCTAGGCCACTATGTGTATAAGGGGACTCCAGTATGTTTTGCAGGGAATTGCAATTCCATAATGTTTTAGAAATGTTCACAAAAATATGTGTGTGATTTCTTTTAAAGCTCCAAGGCTCTTTGTGATGTTACAGACTTAACTGGGTTACTGTTCTGAAAGTTTTAGTCACAGAAATAGTCTAGGCAGTTAACTGCTCTACCTCTAATGGCAGCAAACTTACATGACATGGAGAATTTAAATGGTATCAATTTTGTTCCAAAAGACTGATTCCTAAGCTAAAATTCTTAAGTCTGTCTGAAAACAGATCTATTTAGGGATTGAAAAATGCAGCGTGCTGAATTTTTCCTAACAGATTCATAGGGTTTGGCAAGGTCAAAAACAAAAATGCACACACTACCTTGTTTCTAAGGAATGGATCTGCTCCTGCTTCCAAGAGTAGCGCTACTGCTCTAACACTACCGCCAAGAACCGCTGCATGGAGAGCTGATGTCCCATTCTAAGAAAAGTAAAAAAGCATAAGTACATTCATGTGTAGACAATGAAGAACTGCCTCATATCTCTCATCACAATACCAGAAAGATTCAAGGAGGAATAATTTTCACACGTTTCCAAAAGAGGAAAAAAACATAAGAAACTCTATAAAGTACTAGCTAAGTAATTCAGGATTGGTGTGCAGCTGAACAATCTTCTGTGAATACCCCACAGAAACGAATGTGGACTTTAGTACCAAAGGCTGCAATCTCACACACACTTACTTAGGAGTACATTCCCCTGAATCCATAAAATTGTATTAAAGGAATTAGAATTCTGAGCGTCCCAAATACTTCCTCAGTACTTGCCTTCAGTAAGCCAAGAGAAGGGGAGAATTTAAGCAATTCTTCTATAACATCACTGTATCCTTTGTTTGCAGCTTTAAGTAAAGCAGTTGTGCCATCCTGCAACAAAAAGAGACGAGAGGGAGAAAATGAATTGGAATTATCATCATTCCTTTTTTAAATCTTTCTTTGGACTTTTACTTTCTGTGGTGGTAAAAACAATTCCACTCTGCCTTGCCATCCGTTACCATGAGTTAACTGCTTACTAGCAACAGCAACAGAAAAAAAAAGCAGCTAGAAATGGATTGCTGTTCCTGCTGCCCATCATTTTAATTCCCCTACAAATTTCTGGGACTGCAACAGCAGACCAGAGACATTGTGAGAAAATTCAAATGGTAGGCACCACTGGCAGCATTTGCCTCCTACTGCCATCTACTGCTATCTTCTGTTTCTGGTCCTGCATCTTTTGCTTCTGCTTCTACTGTTAGTCTCATTCTAAGGAAAGGAGACAAGCAAAGAAATGGGTTGATGGGCTCTTCAGAAGACTGCGTCACTGGATTACTAGTGCCAGTTCATGACATTGGGCCTAGTCCAACTGCAGTGTTCAGAACCAGCAAATGAGAACCAGAAAGCCTTGAAGTTAAAAATAGTACAAAGTTGTTTTATGCAATTTTAGTTTTGAACTGATGAAAGTCTCTGCTCTGAGCATTTGTAATTCAGCTTTACCTCCAAGATGCTGAATGGAAAAGGGAATGGCTTCAATGAGTGCTTTGAGCACTTCTGTTGACAACCAAGGCTGAATCAAAGCAGATGCAGAAGACACTAGAAACTAAGGCATTAACAATACACTGGTACATACACAATATGTAGATGACCCTCAATTTCTTCCTTATTTCAAAGTAAACATGGAGGGGAGTGTCCAATCCAGATCAGCAACCTAATGTGCATGTAAGGGATGCCTAAAACTTCCCTCCCAACCATTCCCCCCATCTACTCACTTAAACTGATTTATTCTACAATCAGGTTTTTTTAAAAAAAATTCTTATCAGTGCCATTTTTCTTAGTCTCCACAAAGAAGAATGAAGGCAAGGGGGAGTGGTTATAGGGGAAAGTTTAAGCTTCCCTGCCTGTGAGTACTGGTCATGATATATATTAGGCCACTGTGTATTTGGGTAAGAAAAAATGAGGCACAGCTGCACAGTATTTATACAGTGGGCCCTCCTTTCACACATTCTCCTCACGCATGAATGCAAGGTTGTGCAAAGTGTCATGTCCCATTATAGTTAATGGATGCAGCAGACACATGCCTGCGCTATTGTGGGCATGCACACATTGCCTCTATTGACTATAATGGGATGTACGCATCATGTTTTTTGTTTTATATGGAAGTTCTTGAAACAGCCTATATGGTGGGAACACTGTACTTAACATTGCACACAGTTTGGCCAGAAGAGGTGCTAGGATTCCACAGATCTCTCTTACAATGTGAAATTCCCAAAATTTAGAAATGCCAAGGGGATATTATTCAAATGAAAAAAAAAAAAGCATTGCTTACTCCTTTTACTCCAGGATAAACATGAGAAAAGGATAGGCAGTTACTCACACTTCTGGCAGCATCTCGGTCTGCCCCTCGGAGCAGCATGACTCTCACTACCTCACTGTGACCCATCTGAGAGGCAATCCACAATGGAGCTGTCCCATCCTGCAATAGGAAAAAACAAAGCAAAATGGGAATGATCAGTTTGAAGCAGGCAACATTAAACAGCTCTGGCAGCTCACTAGAACAGTTTGGCTGGAGCTCAAGGACAAAATGAACTTGGATCCCTGAAAGGAATCTTTTCCCTCAAGAAGAGACACAGTGTTCAACCCAGCACTTAAAAAATTCAAAGCCTGAAAAATTACTGATGGCCATGCAGATTGAGGGCTTCTGGCAATTACAGTCCAAAAGTGTAGCATTTCAAAGCTTTGTGGAACATATATCTAATTGCCGTGTTCTCAACACTGAATAAAAGTCTGTAAGAGGCTAAGCAAATCAGGCTTGGTAAGTACTTAGAAGACATACTGCCAGGCAATACTGGATACTGTAGGCTAGATTCAGATGAAAGCAATGGCAAATCTCTGATAAATCTTGGCAAGAAAACTCTACAACAGAGGCCCTTTTCGCACAGCATTTGCCATGCGAAAGGGCGCCTGGAGCATCGCACGATTGTGAAGAGTGGTCTGCATGAGGCACTCACAATCATGCCACACTCCAGGGTTGGGCAGGCGCCATTCGCGCACTTTTTCATTTTCGACTTTCAGCCAAAAATGGTGCACAATCGTGCACTGCTCCAGGGCCCCACGCACACTTGCTGTGCGTGCGGAGCCTCGGCAGTTGCGCTTCCTGCCCCAGCACAGCCTGGCAAACCCCCAGGCTGCGCTGCAGAAGGAGGAGGCGGGGCTCTCGCACTACCTGCTTGGGAGCAGGCAGCTTGTGCAGAGCTGAAGCAGCAGGGACGTGACAGCCTCTTGCTGGAGGCTGCTTGCGCAATCCCTGCACCCCAGCACCAAAAAAAGGTAACGTGTAGAAAGGGAAAGTTGTAAATTGTAGTTGACCTGAAGGCACACAACAAAAACAAGAAAAACAAAGAAGACAGAATAATCAGTGCATTCAAAAAAATGGATGCAACAATCATATTTTGAATACCTCTGGTTTGGATCCAGACTGGGTTAAAGCGGACCCATTGAAGTAATGGGGCTTTAGGATAATCATAACTAATTTTAGTCCCCTTTCTAACTATGACTAATTCTGATTCCAACCCCTTAATTTTGTACACATGGTACTGGAAAGCCTAAACAGAAAACATAATGGCTCCCAATGCAGCTGAATCCAAACACTAATAGATAAATAAAAATCTCAGCATGGAAGAGGTCTATTTTATCCATTACTGAGACAACACTACACGTTGGTTGTGTTTGGATATTATGATAAACTACAGTTTACTGTCCCCTTGGGCTCACATCTGTCCCCTCAAGTCCAGCCAAGAAGAGGAGACTAGAAGCTTTTGTTTCTATTTTTATATTAACTACAGCTTGCTCTCTTGTCCAGACTCTAAATTGTGGGTATTCTTATCTGATTTGTGGAAACAAATCAAAGGTGGTTAATTTCTGAGTCTGTGTAACAGGGAGAGGGCAAGCTTTAGGACCTAATGTTTCTTCCCCAGGACCTGCTGCAAACCACACCAGTCCCCTTAAACAAATGGAAATGCAAAAATGGAAATAGAAGTTTTTAAAACTGTTTTTCATGGGGCTAGGGAAAAACAAGGCAGGAAGGGCAAGACTTGTTTTAAAAGAGAATTGCTGCTTATGGAAGTTTCATGAGTGGCTGTTCTCATTTATGGCTGATTCTTTTAAGCAGGGGGCATTTGGAAGGGGTGCACGGCCTACAAAAACAGCTGGAAAGCCATGCAATCTCTAACACTTAGAGATCTGGCAGTTCAGGAAGCTGAGTCAGTGTCACAAGGGGTCAGCATTTCCACACAAAAAAAGAAAGTGGCAACCTACATGTTAGCAATGGTAAATCTGTAAACAGGCCATAAGCTTGCTGGCTCAATAAGCTGGCTTGCCTATCTATCTGAGTATAGATAGACCTTCACTCAAAAAGCTTCCAGGGTATTTTACAAATAGTTGCTATGGAAGTTCTCTGCCCTCAGGTTTACAATCTTACAAACAGGGATGTCATGGGGTTATTTTCTAGACGAGATTACTTTGAACTCCCGCCCACACAAAAAAAAATACTGCAACCCCACAAAAAACCAGTGCATTGTGCTAAGAACATCTGCAATCCTGCTGACAACCTGATACAATGCTGAAGAATGTACAGTGTTCCTCCACTTTCACAAGGATTTGGGGCATGGAACCCTCGTGAAAGTGGAAAAACCATGAATAACTCCCCCCACATTCTCCCTCCCATTCCCTTCTGGAGCTCCCCCTTCCCATCCCCTTGCCTTCTGCATGTCGGGGCCAGAGGCAAGGGAATGAGAGGGGAGAGCTCTGGAGGGAAGAAGGAAGGTGTGTGCATGCCTCCTCCCCCATTTCCTTGCTTATTGCCCCATGTGAGTTCTCAGTGCTGCAGCCAGAGGCAAGGGAATGGGAGATGGGAGCTCCGAGGGGATAAGGAAAGGTTGTGCAAACCTTCCCCGCCAAATCCCGCTGCATGAGTTCTCAGAGCTGGGACCAGAGGCAACTGAATGGGACCAGGGAGCTCTACAGGGGGAAAGGAAAGAATATGCATGCCTCCTTCCCCATTTCCTTGCCTTTGTCTGGGCGCCTGCCTTCCTTCTCCATACCCAGCAAAATGCAAGGGAATGGGAGGAGGAAAATGGTGGAGGGTGGCAGAACATTTGGGCCTCGCAAATAATCAAATTCGTGAAGGTCAAACCTGCAAATGTGGAGGGAGGACTGTAGAGTGGAGAATGTTTGAGAGGAAATTAAAATAATTGCACCAGAAGGAATAAGTCAAGGAATTCAAGATCACCACCAAAAACATACCAGGAATGTGACTGGGAATAAGGGGCGGAAAAGGATACTATCATTGTATTTATGTACCCTCTAGCCCTGTGATAGGAATTATCAGGTTCATGGCTAGATGTGACTCACAGGAATCTTACATCATTTTCTTCTGTTATCTCTGAACAGTAATCAGAGACAACAGATAAGAATCTTTCATAAATCACAGGAAGCTATGTCCTTTAACTGTGCTCTGGTTTGCAATCTAGAAACCTGCCCAGTTTGGTGCTGCATTGAATGGAGCTGTGCCTACAGGCCAGGAAGCTATCGCACTGAATTGAGCTATGCTTTCCAGCGGCCTGGGAAACTCCCTTCCATGTTGAGAAGCTGTTCCACAGAACTTATTACAGAGTAAGCAGGCACAGATTTGAGTTGTACTATGCTCCCCAAAAAGCTATTGCATGGACAGTCCTGAATACGCAGGCATGGAATTGAGCTGTTCTTTTTTATTAGAATCACAACTAGCCTCTTGGTTAGCTTTTTGATTGGAATCACAAATAGCCTCAGCCACTTTGCTTTGGTCTTCCCCAAAAGTCCTCCCAAACTGGAAATCAGCCCTAGGCTCAGAATGGTTTCCCAATCCTGTTGTAGCCTATACTGGTTTTATGCACCCATTAATTCATGAGAAAACAGAGGGGAGGACTAGGAGATTCAGAGCTGTTTAATTAGTCAAGAGGCCTGTTGTCTAAATCTGCAATGTCTTGTCTTTTACATCTTGGCCTTACCTTGTACCATATACTATGTGGCATTAATCGGGAGTATCATCTACCAGTAGTCACATGTTCACAGGAGTACACACCATGCAGATGGTTAAGTTTAGTTACAAGGTGGCACCTAGTATTTTTAGCTGAATGGAATTGTAGGAGTTTCTGTTTCATGCTTGGAGAGAGGCAATATAGTTCTTGTCTAGTTTCCTCATGCCTTCTCTGAACCGCCTCCTCCATACGCCACTTTTATTGTATTGGGGGTCTGGGATGGGAAGAAAATCAAACTTGTATAATTTAGATAACAGTATAAGAACAATGATGTCAAATATGAGAGAAAGGTCAAGTACAACTTTGGCAGTCTGTGTAGAGAGCCAACACTATCACATGAATTCAAATTTTACAAAATATTAACATCCATATGAAAGTCATAATAATCATTGGGATGTAGCAAGTACCTAGAAACAGCAGGTTGATTTCAGCAAGTACTTGACAAAGAAGAATGAAATCTGACAAGATCCTGCAACAAAAACATCATGTCCTAACAATGCTAAACATTACCTGCCTTGGCTGATTGACCTTTGCTCCTGAAGACAGCAGTAACCGAATTAAGTCCAGGTAACCTCCTTGAGCAGCCAAGAAAAGGGCAGTAGCTCCATCCTTAATGTAAAAATACATAATCAGCTTTTCAACTAACAACAATATTCTTAACTGAGCCATTGAAACTTCCTTTCTGCTAGCCTTCAAATATAGCAAGATTGCTTCTTGCATTTATTTTGTTCCCAGAACCACCAAAAACCTTCTGCCACTTAACCCACTTCTTTCTGCAGAACTGATAAAAGCAAAATGCAAGGTTGCTCTTTAATTAATCTGCTTCCGGGCCTGAGATATAATCAATTTAAAGATTAAGCTATAGATCTTGCTTTCTGAGTAATCACCCCTGCAAGCGTGTGCATTTGAAGTCTGCCTCTCATGGAAGCCTGCCAGTCAGAAACTAGAAACCTTTTATGAGCTCAGTTGAAAAACATCACACAAGACAAGCAAACCAGATTCTTTTTTTAAAGGTTAACTTCCTTTAATTTATTACTTTGAAGTGCATTCAAAACATTTAATAGCTATCAATCTTAATTCAATTTAAGACAAGATCTAGATCTCCTATCATTTTCATCAGCTTCTTTATTAAAGGAATCTGCAGTATCTTTTAAAGCAGTATTTTTTCCATAAAATTAAAAAAAAACCACAATAACAGGGCATGTGTGGTTAATTCTCCCACAGAAACTGGGACCTGAATAGTTTTTGGCAGGATTGCAGCCAATCAATTTTTCTCAACTAGGATGGACTTTACAAAAATCATAATAAAAAAGCAATGATTCCTATCCCTTGAACTCACTGATGCTTCTTGAAAAATATTTTCCACAGCGCAGTAAGAGAGATTACCATTCAGAAGCAGTATTCTGTGCATGCAGTCTATGCACATGTACCATTGCATGAACTTTGACATGAATAATCTAAGCACCATTCACCATGCCAGATATTGATATGCATACTATAAGCTACATAGAATAGGAAAAGAGCCATCTTCTTCTTGATCTAGCAGTATTTTTATCAGATATAAATTACAATAGGAGGTGATGCACCCCAACTGCCTATATTTACAGTGTTTATTTACAATACTTGCTGATTTAGGTGAGTACGTGGCAGAACGCCTGGAGGCCTCCTCATGAGTCTTTGTAACGGCTGGGAGATGGGACCCAAGAAGTAGCTAATGTCCCCATACAACAAGGGGCAATGATAGTCACCCTGGAAGAAGTGGTTGTGTGCTTGGCTCCTTAAGAAAATGCCAATGAACCAAAATATTTCAGTTAACTATTATCCAGCAGTTAATATCCATATTTGGAGCAAGATCTTTGAGAGGCTCTTTTTGAAGAAGTAAATTATTTATTTCCATCTGGATTCAGCTCTCAGTTGGGTTGTGGTTGCCCTAATGAATGACTTGTGCCATGTAAAACAGAAAGGGTGTACATTCTCAACAGCTTTCGATATGATCAACTAATTAGAGGATGGTTGGATGTTGGAAGTGATACATAGGGTCAGCTTTAGGATGTAACATTGCAAGACTTCTGTTAAATTCCACATTATTTGAACTATGGCAACTGTCAGGCAAATACTTCATGCTTTTTAACATATTGACTTTCTTGGTGGGAATAACAGATGATATGGAATAGAATATCAGTAGACCAAATGGCATAATTTGCGAGTATTCCTTGAATTAGCTTTATCAATCAAGACTAGAAGTGTTTTTAGTAGCTTCAGTTGATTCACAGGCTAGGGACATTCTAGGAAATAGACAGTCTGACCATCATGTTTTATGTCTCTGTAACCTTCTATTTGGATTACTGCAGTGCACTCTAAATGAGAGTTGCCTTTGAAAATGATTCAGATACCTCAAGTAGTACAAAATGCAGCAGCCAGAATTATCTGGTATAGCCAAATGAAATCAAAACACACAGACTGGAAAGGAACTGCATTAGCTGCCCATATGCTTCTGCCCCCAGTTCAGCATGCTGACACATATCATTAAGACATGAATAGACTGGAATCCTAATATCCTTTCTCCATACTAGTCTGCCCATAATTTAAGACAGTAAGAGGAGGTTCTTCTCCAAGTAAATTATGTAACAATAAGGGAGAGCACTGCAAATGAAACAACTTTCCCATGGAGCTCTGACTGGTTCCATCACTGAAAATGTTTTGGCCTCAACTCTGAGGTTTTTTTTTTTTGCTTATCCAGGCATTTTAACTGGTTGATACTGTTTTTATTTCACAATTTAAATAATTATATTTCTGTAGATCACCTTGGTATTCACAAGGATTTAAAACACTTCAGTAAATCTAAAAAAATTATATAGAATTTAATCTTTAAAATAACAAATGAATATTGGTTTCTGCAAATGCACAGATTACATGTGAGAAAACAGTTATGCAAATGGAAAGAGAAAAATGGGGGAGGAGTATTCGGCGCAAACAGCTAAAGAAAAAGGGAAGAACATCAGAAGGATATTACAAAGATTTCCTACAATAAAATACACTGTTTCTGACTAGAAGCCTCCAGTGCAGATCTAACTGGCTGAGTAAAAGCCATAATTTTTATGGATGAGGCATATTTTCCTGTGGAGCTATCAACAGTTGATAAAGGAATTGTAAGCCTCCTCCACATCTTCTTTTATTTGTGTCTCAGTTGATCCTTAAACTGAGCATATGATCCTACTCTTTTACTGACCCAGCCCCATTGTGCAGCCTAGCCACCTGCCCACAGTAGGGGTAATCAGTTTTTTTGTGATTTCAGTATGTGTGATCAAGAAAATGTTAACAAACATAGTGTTCTGGTCACTGCTGTGCAATGGAAAACATTTTAAATGCTGTATTTCTGCTCATTTCAACAGCTAAGGGCAAAGAAGCCCATGTGGGAGAAAAGCATGCAACATTTAGTACCAACTTTGTATATTACATTAGCTAGAGTTCTTGATGCTTCAGAGACTGCTAAGTGGAATCAAGCTTATACAGATGTTTCCATCTAGACTTTTTACTGGCACTTCCACAATTCACTTATTCATTTACTTCAGAAGATCTTTAACCAAGGCTGGATTATCAATGTTACAAGTGGCTCAAGCCCCCCACTGGCCAAGGAGCCAGCACACACGAGAAGACTGGTTGGCTGCTTGTTTCTTTTTCTTCTCCTGCCATTTCCCAAGTCTTCTGATGGTTTTGTTATCACCAACAGGTTGTGTGTTACTTGGGGGAAGTCTTGGGCTGATGCACATAAATGCCCATGTCAGGAAGGCTGAAATACATATTGGTACAACAGTAATGATATTGTGCAGAGAAAAGGTGCACCTAGGTGGGGCTAGTTAGTTTTCTTCTCTCCTCGTCCTCTACTGAGCAGAATCAGTCATCCAAATGATTGGAAATATACTGAACTTACACATTTTGTCTGGATTGCTTTAACCTGGCTTTCTTTGGCATACAAACTTGGGTCATTTTGGCACAGCAATCACAGTATGGGTGTGTGTGTATTGGTCAAGTTACACAGGAAACAAATTGGAATAGTGCATAATATTATAGTTGGCCCTCCACATTCACTAACGTTAGGGATGCAGGACCTTTGCAAAAACAGAAAAATTGCAAATATCAAAATGTGTGTGTGAGTGGCTGTGGGAAGGAGTCTGTGCCATGGTAGGGAGAATGGGCACCAAGGATCCAAACCAGGTCAGGGAAAGGAGAGGGAAAGGGGTTGGTATGGTGGCCCCATACTTCCTCTCCCTTACCCATCTCCTTCCTTGAGTGTAGCGGGGGCATCAGGAGATGGGTTGCTGCACAGAGAAATCAAGCTGTGAGTCATCCTTAGCTGGCCAGGAAGTGCCCGGTGGTGGTGATGGTGGAGGAGGAGGAGGAGTACCAGAGTTGGGCTAGTAAAGGGCTGCACAGTCTAATCAGAGCTGCTGAGAGGGAAGGTTCCCCTGGAAAAGAAGCACCTGAAGTCAGGGGTTGGAGGTGAAGAAACACTCAAATAATCAAATCTGTGAAAGTCAAACCTGCAAATGTGGACAGCTGTCTGTATTTCTGTTTCATGGTCTTATACAGATCTGCTCAGATTTTTAGCTTATAAACCTGCCTCAAGTCACATGTGATGATCATGTAACTGGGGAGCAATGCCTAGCTGTGACATGCAGACATAGTGATGTTCATTGAAAACTTTAGATGTAATATGATAATCTGGGCAGTTTACTGTGTTTCATGGAGAAATGGCTGTAAAAGCTACGCCTGCTCTGCTAAGGGAAGGAGGGGGGAAATCAAGACTGAGGATATGTAAAAAGATAATGGAATGGTATCTTCTGTAGCTCTGTGATTCTACAGACCATTCTCAGATATTTTTCACCCACCACCTAATAACATATAAACTTGCTTGTCCACTGTTCAGTTACAGCACTTGGTTTTCTCACAAAAAGCAGAAGGGAAGGAAACCTAGAAAGTCACTGTAAATCTTCTATGGGTCAGTATCATGAATGTCAACTTTAAATAAAAACTCACATAAAGTTGATCATGGATGTTGGCCCCATGCTTCAGTAAGGTTTCCACTACTTTCATGTGCCCATATTGGCAGGCAGCTAACAAAGCAGTGCCTCCATCCTGGAAGGAAGACGGAAAAACAAATTTAAAAGGGAAAAAAAGGGGGCTTAAATGATGGAAAAAAGGCGAAGACTCCAGAGAACAGCAAGTGCTGAAAACTTCTTAGTACTGAGCTCATATGGAATGGGAACAAATCCCCCTATACAGCCATCCCCCACAACATTATATAAACACACACACACACCATATAAACACACACACGCTCTCGCTCTCTCTTCCCTGTTACTTCAAATACAAAGACTTTAATAAAGATGCCAGGACTTTGTTTTGTTTTCATATCCCACCATGCTGTATTTAGCCAGACTTCTATGTTTTTCATTTGCAACTTCCAGAATCTCCTAGTTAACATCCTCACGCAACATGCTCCCTGGAAGCTGCAGTTCCAAAAAGTAACATTACCATGGTATTTTCCAGGTCTTATTCATAAGTTTGCCTTAGATCCTGTCCCTCCTTTCCTTGCTTGTAAACAGCTATCATTGCTCATTTCCAGCAATACCCTCCATACACAGATTTTTATCTAGAGGTCTTTTTCAAGAGAAAAGTTCTACTTCACTCTTTTCTTTCTTTCTTTTTTCTTCTTCACAACAGTCAGAAACACAAGGTTCTGCAGATGCTATTAGACTCACACACCCTAGCCAGCATAGCTCACAGTGAGGAATGATGACCCCAAAATACCTCCTTTAACAGAAAAAAATGGCTTTCACTATTAACAGATGTCATTTAAAGCTAAACTAGCCAAACTGGAGGTGGGTGGTAGAACAGAAGTAGAACACTCGTACAGGAAGCCCCCACTTTTTGATGCTGCATTATCTGATGACTCTTTCTTTGACAATTCCAAATTAAGGACAAGCTCCAATAATTTGATGGGGGTTCTGCCCTTTCATCAGTTCTTCTTACCTCTGGAGGCTCGCTTGGAACTGCTTGCATCCACACACTACTTGGCAAGCAAGCTGAGGGGTGGGGGAAGACACTAATCCAGGTGAGAGGCTTTGGCAAGCAGCATGTGTATGGTTGGTCCCAAGTGAGCCTCTGTAAGTCCTGCATGCTCCCTACAGTGCAACACATGGGTTCTGTATTTCAACCAATACCATTTAGGACAGCACTCCAGTCCCTACCTGCAGCATAGTTCCTTGAAGTCATCTTCTTCTAGGATTTACTAGGGCTCAGTACTGATATTGCAGTCTGGCTCAGGGAAAAGTAACATGGGGAGGTTGCTGTAAGTTCAGCTGTGAGTACTGGGTGGATTCAGCACCCCTCACCTACCTGTCACTTTTGTTCCTTAAGCTGAGTTTTAACCTCCAATTGTATTTATTAGAGCAGAGCTGAACTTTAAAAATTGAGGCTACCAACATGTCTATTTCACTTCTCATTTTCAAAAAAGTATACTGGTGAACACTGAAGTGCATAAAACATCATGGTTACCCTATGCTGCTGAGCTCCATGATGCTAATTACAATAATACCCAATTTCCGTAGAGCTCCCAAAGCCATTAATTGTTACAAAATAACTTGTCCTCCTCCCTATTTTTTAGGCCATTTATTATTAAAAAAGAAAAAAATAAGAAACATACATACAAGAGAGAAAGAAAAAAGGAAAAAAACAGAAAGAGAGAAAATAAAGTAACAGAAAACAGGGGGGGAAAGAAATTTACACTGACTTCCAATTTCCCTAACATTTCACTGTATAAAATAATTTATCCAACTAATCTGCTATTCATGAATTTCTTCAGCTTAATTCAATCTATTCTTTATTGAAGTATATACTCTCTTTGTTTTTTTCAAGCTCAACAAGTACAGTTTCAAAGTTTTTTCGAGTTCAACAAGTATAGAATTCTTGTTAAATAGAGTGTGCTAAGATACAAAAACAATACAACATTATGGTCACTTTATAAAATCTTTGCTTTTGAACTGAACCATATTGATGGCAATACTAAATCCTGGGCAAAGCTTAGAAAAGTTTCTTTAAACACTACCAATGACTGTGCTAGCTAGATATTCTGAGAAGTGTATACCCAAAAAAGTAACTTTTTTATGCTCTGATGCTGAGGCTGTGAGTTCCATAAGTCAATTGTGCACCATCTTAGTATCCATTTTGGTTGGCTTCAGACCTGATCTGACCCATTTTCTAAATTGTTCCCTTGTCATATCACACAAAATGGTGAGCAACCTTTCCCTGTTCACTTTTACAAACTAATCTGTGTTTTATAGATCTATTACATAACCCTGTGTACTCCATCTTTCTTCTTTACTATCTACATTGCAAGCTATCTCAACCTGTTGGGGAACAAAGTTGCCACCTTTAGGGCATGCTGACTTTCTAGATTCTGCAGATTGCTTCTTCTACATGCAAAGATAAGCAAGTACAGGGGTTATATGCAAGGATCAGGCCCCTCTAATGAGACACACAGGCACATTTGATCCCCCTTTTCTGGCTGAACAGTCATGGATGCATTTAATGGGTACAGAGGAAGTAGATTCCAGGGCTAAAATTACACATATACTAAGTGAGCTGTAACCTGGTGCCCCAGATTATGAAGGGCACCTAAGTATCTCCCCCATTCCTAAATGTTAAATTTTACATAACTGTTAGGATAGTACTTTTAGTGGGGGCGGTAATGGCTTGATATGGCTTTGGAATTCAGCATATTTGAATCTGACCCTGGCAGAAAATGACAGGTTTTAATAATTACTGGTACATATAGTTTACTTGTCTTCACATAAAATGTTATGTGACAGGCAGCCTGCATATGGAAGGTGTTTTACTTGCACTTTTTAAAATTATTTATGCCAGGTAGGGGGGAATGCCTTGACACTGATGTTAATTTTGGAACAATTCTGGTTACATCTGTTGGGCATTAGAAGCTGAGAAAACATTGCCGTTGTTGGCAAACATGTTGGAAATTTTGAGAAATGAAACCAGTACTAGCAAAACTGTAGATCAGCAAATTAGAGAAGATGTATTTGCATAATCACACTGCAAGAAAAGAGCCATGCTGTGATGAAATACACAGGGCCTTTCCAGAAAACAAAGGCAGAGACTGTACCATGCATGCTGTGTTATTCAGACTGACTAGTCTGTGTTACAGTCGTTAACTCCTTCAGGGAACCAAATGACAGTAGCTTTCAGCTACAGCAAAATCTATTTTTAAAGACACACTTACTGTTCAATGTGCTGTAAGCCTGAATCGTTATTGAGCCTTCATATGAGGAAGCATGCTCTTCTGCTATGAGCAGGAAAGCACCTAGGGCACCTTTTCATTTTATATTAAGCAACATAAAAGTAAAATATATAATTATCATTTGTCTATTTTTTTAAATAGTCTTTTACACATTGCTCTACGGCGGAGGTGGGTGACCGCACAGAGTGCAGGGGAAATTTTAGCCTTGCACTACATTAGAGTACACCAGAAGTGATATCATGTCACTTCTAGTTACTATTCTCAGCCAATGATGTGTGTGCGTGGGGGAAACAAGATTGCTCAGAAATTAGCCCTCCAAAATAAACAGGAGGGGGCTTTAGGGTCACAGGCTACACTTTCCTCACTTCTGTTCTGAGAGGAAAAGTAAGGAGAGGTTCACCTCCTAGCTTGTTGTTGTGTGCCGTCAAGTCATTTCTGACTTATGGGGACCCTAAGGTGAACCTGTTATGGGATTTTCTTGGCCTGTGTGATCACCTAGTGGGCTTCCATGGCCAAGCAGGGAATTGAACTCTGGTCTCTGGAGTCACAGTCGAATGTTCAAACCACTGCACACACTGGGTCTACTTCCTGTGAAATGCAGAAACAACCTTGAAGATTGTTGCCAGAAAGCAGTTAAGTAAGGAATGAGTATGGAAGGAACTACTTGAGCTCTCTTAACTCAGCATGAGAATATGGCTGAAGCACCTACTTCCCTTAATGAGATGGAGAAAAAGTATGTTCGAAGCAGTAGAATGGCAACGGGTAATAATGGTCCATTGGACACAAGCAGCCACAATGCTGTCTTTGAAGCCCCAAACTGTTCCACCAAAATTTAGTGGCAAACCACAAAAATCCATTTAAAATAATTCCTGCTTGTTTTAAAATAGTATTTCCCATGTGTTGGCAATTTTCCAACACAATAAATGCCTGCTACAGATATGTATATGAGATCTTGCAAGGTATTGCAACACCTGCAGAGAAGTATGATTCTCTCCAAGGATGCCTGTTTAGAGACGCAGAATTCCTCAACAGACAATTACATTAGAGCATTGGGTAAGATGTTTAATTTTTCAGTAATTTAAGTCTATATAGCTGCCCCTTCATGATGTTCCCTAAAATGCATGTAATGCAAGATGTTTGTGCTTATCCCAACTGCCACTTTTGTGGCCTCAGAGGGCAAGAATGGGCAATACCTGCTGGACTTAGAACATTTCCGCATGATACTCTTATAGCGCAATGATTCCACTTTCAACCTCCTATGGAATCCTGGGGTTTGCAGTTCCAGCAGGGGCCGGCCGGCTCTTCCTGAAACTGCAAACCCTAGGATTCCATAGGAGGCTGAAAGTGGAATCATTACCCTATGGTCCTTTTCGCACGGGTCTTTTCTCGCGCAACAGCCCTGTGAGCCTCGCGGGAGTGGGAGCGTCGCTCCGCACGACGCACTCCCACTTCCGCCGGGCTCACGGGGCTGAAGCAGCGCGAGTGCGGGTTTTTTGATTTTCGCTTCAAAGCGAAAATCACCCGTGCTCGCGCAATGCTCCCAGCGCCCGTGCACACTTACCTCTTGTGCGGAGTGTCGGGAGCCGGCCGGGTCGCACTTCCTTCCCTCCGCCCCTGCGGAAGGAAGGGACAGGGCGGGGCGCCAGCGCGACGGACGCAACACGTCCTGCTTCGCGTGCGCAGGCGCGTGGGGGGCGGACGCGACAAGGGCCTTTCTCGCGCGCGCGGGGGGGGAATGGACGGACGCGTGAGCCGCCTCCGGGAGGCTGCCGCTTCCCCGTTCGTTCCTTCGCCTGCGGAAGGAAGGAGGGGGAAGCGGCAGCCTCCCGGAGAAGGCTTCTTGCGCGAGCCACCCTCCTCCGTCACGCGAGCGCCGGCGCTGCGAAAAGGGCCTATAAGAGTGTCATGTGGAAATGGCCTTAATCTCCTCCCTCACTATCATTCCCTTTTCTTTGTGTGTTATATCTTATTTAATATAAGCCTGAGGGTGGGGAACTGTTAAACAATCTGTGAGCCACTCTGGGAACTTCTTTAGCTGAAGAGCAGGATATAAATAGTCTAATAAAATAAAATAAAATTAATGCCTTATATTAAATGTGACTATATAAGGAAACGAGAAGTCTATGTACTTTACCAAGGGGATTATGGGTATACTACTTTGTTTATACTAATCAAATAGCCTAAAAGATTATTAGGCTGCCTGCTTATTTCTCCCATGTTAAACATCCTGAAATTCCAATACCTTAAAGTGTTTAAATAGAGTGTTGATGCCAAATCTACTATTGATCACAAACTGGGAGGATAGGTAACCAGAAAGTGACAAGAGAAAACCCCAAACAGATACAGGTTAACTGAAAAGCAGCAAAGAACTCCCAAGTTCCTCAAAAGACAGTAGTGGATAATCATGTTTGTTTCACTGCCTCTTTTCTTTGAACACCTAAACTATATTTCTAAATGCTCTGCTGAAGTGAATGTAATGCTACAAATTTGGAAAATAAAGGAAAATGTTACTTCTGGTGCCAAATTCTTATGGTGGGAGGGCAAGACCCTCTTTTTGTCCCTCCACAGGTACACCTCTGAGACCTTCTTCTGAAATATAGTCAAAGCACCTGGTATTCTTTTGATGGTACTAACCAGGACCGACCCTGCTTAGCTTCCAAGATCATATGGGATCAGGTGCCTTTAGAGTCTTTGTATCTGCAATAGATTTAATCCGCAGTCACAGGCTAGTCACTGCCTCAGCCATACTTCCCTATGTGTATAATGAGAATAAACCGAGATACGACCCAGCAAAGACTGTAAAACAATCCAGAATTTATAAGAGAAAATTTTAGAAGTATTAATAGTAGTAGCTACAAACCTCAGCACAAGTTTGGAAACCATACTACAAAACTCATAAGTCTCTGAGATTTACACAGCCCACAGAAGAGGTCCTGTAAAGTTAAGGATAACCAGTTTTGCACATCAGTGGAACCGGCATTCTTTATAATTCTAAATATTGTATCTACAACTGTGGATTTCTGTGCTTCATTTCCTTTGGTTCAGTGAAATTCAGAGGAAGGAATAATCTCAACAGGTGGCCTGCAGCAAAATATGAGGGCAAGGAGGCCCGGCATTGCATTCTGTAGAGCCTGTTTACAGTGAGTGAGGAAGTCTTCCCTTTAGTTCAACAAGAGAGAAGGCCAAGGTGGGACAATCACATGCCACAGCCTTTCTCACTATGGTGCCATGGCCACTGGCTGTGCTGGCTGAGGATGATGGAAAGTGTAGTCCAAAACTCATAGAGGATGAGATGTCTGGAAGGCTCAGGTACTCTGTCTGTCATGTGCATTTTCATGCTATGAAAGAAAACAATGAAAATTCATAGCTACAGATTTGGCCTCAAGCAACTGTGCAGGTGGCACTAAGTGCCAGAAAGGAAAGGTTTAATTTCTTCACAAATCAGGCCACTGTCATCTCATAAGCCTAAAGCACACAAGTTATTTAGTCATACCCCAGCAGGCGTACGGTAGCAATTCCTGTCAAGTTAAACATGAAACAACAGCATCCTTTTAAAGTCCAGCTGCCTGGATGCCTGCAGCAATGGATTCCAAACAATGACAACCTGACACTCAGACAGAGAATCCTTTTCTTTTCATGTTTAAGTTTACTTTTTTACCTTCCCATCATGCAGTAGCATAAAACAGAACAGTCAATCTGGTCAGCCTTAGCTACACTCTTTCCAAATGCAAGATCTTTAAGAAGTTTTTATTTTATTTTTTCTGGACTACAACTCCAGGAATCTGCCAGCCACTTAGGGTCTGGGAGTTATTGGCCATTTCCGCACTAACCTGTTATCGTGTTATTATTCCACTTTCAACCTCCTATGGAATCCTGGGGTTTGCAGTTTAGGGAGAGGCCTCTAAGTCCCCAAAAAGGAACTTTTTAATCAGTTCCAAATGAAAGAAGAAACACTTAAGGAAACGGAGCTGTGTTCACACAATGAAAACTCAGCAATAAAAGCCAGAGCTGACTTAATGTCCTGCCAGAGAACTGCATGAGAAGAGGAGAAATTATTCCATGGGCCTCTTGCTTGTTCTCCATGCCAAGTTTCAGGGCAAAACAACCGCTCTTCCTGCCTGCCTGCATTCACGATAAAACTAAACATAACCTCTTACTTTGGTTTTAAACTCTGTAGAGGCTCCATATTCGAAGAGTAATTTCACAATATCATTGTGGCCTTGTTGTGCAGCAAAGAACAGGGCAGTGGCACCAGACTGAAAATGAAAGAAACAAAAGTTAAGTTATTATGTTAGATGTGCAGGTACATTTCATCTGGATTAAATATAAGCTGCTTTAAATATAAGCTGCACAGGTAGCTGCTATGTGAAATGTCAAGTGAACTCACAGTCTTACGGTAGTTCTAGAAGCAAATGCTTGACAATACAGGCATACTCATACATATCTACTTCAGATGATGCTATGTTGTAACCTTCATTCCAGCAAAATTCTTGGGTCTTTTGGAATGACAGAATTGAGAATGGCCAATGGTTCAACACAGAGGGGGTAACTCACACAACAAAGGCAGGATGAGATAGCCTCCCTGAGTTAGATGGCAGGTTCCCAACTAATGCCAGTTCCAGAATATTCAACAAATTGCCAGTTTTCCTAGAAGGGAGGTATAACAACACAGGAAACTAAGCCTGTTGTCATGCAACTGTGAGGAAGCAAAGAAACAATACAAAGTTCCCTTTTGAGAAACAAGGCCTTGGACTAGTTCCTCTAACATGGATTCTACATTTCTCTTCCCCAGGTTTTCTTAAGGACAACCTTCCAAGGATTCAGTGAATTTGTAAATTTTAAGTCCTATCTCTACGGGTAAACTCAGAGGTAAATTGTACAAAAAAGATGCCTTAAGTAATTTAAAATCCTTCTGTTCCAATCGAAAGTAAGTGCACATGGCCTCTAGCTGCAGCAACAGCAGCGTACTCCTTCAAATCCAATTTTTATTTAAAAAAATATACACACAACCCACACCAGTAGGGCATGATGTGCTTAGAAGAAAACTAAACGCCCTGACTCATGCTATACCCAATCCAAATTGGGGCTTTGCAGGTTTACAACACAGCATGCAGTTTAATCTGGCTGATTACAAAAGTAACAATCTGATATGTCAGACACAGCATACTAAAACAAGTAACAGAGATCTGTCACTATACTAGTCTGACATGGTGGTTATGCTTTAAAAGAGATTCTTGAAGAGAAGTCTACTGGTCATGCTTACTTTATTCTCCCATGTCTCTTTATTAGATGCGTACATACATGGGGATAACAGAATGTTCAAAAATAGTTTGTGCCTTCTTCAATGAAAGCCTCATAACAGCAAATATTAAAGTAATTGTAACCTACCACCATTCAGATAAGAAAACTGAAATTGTCCACAGTTAATTTGTAGATGTTGACATCTACATATTTCCATAAAGGAAATGATAGCCTAGTTCCAGGTGACAAAGAAGTATAATTTGTAAATAGGAAGAAAACTATATCTCTCTTTTCATCTATTTCTGTCTTTTGTTGTCCATTTAAAATAACCTTTTGATATATTCTCAGAACCGTCAGCTTGCTTGATTCTGAACAATTCCAGTGTTAGACAGATCACGTATTTAGCACAGAAATTTTATTTCTAGAAGGAATATTCATGTTGCCAAATAATCGGGGTTCTCATTCTTTCTTTTTCTCCCAAGCCATCTATGACTGTAATGACTGCACAACAGACAATTTAATGTGTGAGATGACTTCCAGCTTGCAGACACAAATATTAAGATGACAGGTTCTATTGCATTTCTGTCTTTCACAGAGCCATGTTGGACCAGATGACATTTGGTGCCCTTTTAAAGTATACAGTTCTGTCAGTCTATGAAAATGATGCACACAAACATGATCCATTAAAATAAGGGTTAATAATAAGTTTATAATAATAATTCATCCTTTCAGGACAAGCACTTACATTGCTGTTATGAAACAGGATAACTAAAACAGGATATTTAGAAGCATTAGATAGGAAAACAAGGTATTTAACTCCAACTCAGAGTGTGTCTGCAGGTTCCTGTGCATAAATTTATAAATGAATGACCCAATGTTTCCTCCAAATCGTGCAGAAACCAGCCAAGTATGTGTGAAACACTGCAGCAGAAGACTGATAGCCCGGCTGCAAGAACCCAAGCAAATTCAGAAGATCATTTCCATCATTCAGACTTATCAATTGTGTTATGTCATCAGCCAAATGCACTATGACATCCCCAGAAAACTACTTAGGGTCTTTTATCCACTAACAAGAACCCAGATTTGTCAATTCTTTGTGCAGTAAGTGGGTTGCATCCAACAGTTTTCCTCTGCTGACAGAAGGCTCTTTATTCCAATGAAGACATCTATCAGTAGAATCGGTAAGGAGGTCATTCTCCCTGCCCCGTCCCAAAGAGCTTCCCAAACCTATTAAGCAGATTGGTGAACCATTAGCAAAAATCACATTCCTTCCCATTCTACTGATAGACCAAGTAGTCTCTCATAAGCATTCCCCTGGATCAAGTAGCCTACCATTAGCAGATGAGAACCACTGGACACCAACAGCAGACAGCCTTGAAATATATCCACAGAGTTCCTACAATGTAATTTTCAGGCTTAAATCTCTGACTCCCATTTTAGGCAGGTGAATTTGCAACTATCTCCTCTGCATTCTTTCTTCAAATGCAGGATCTCATTGTACCTCTCTCTGAAGATTAATATCGGCTCCTTGCAGCACCAGTTCTCGCACACATTCTTTGTGGCCATAGTACGATGCCACCATAAGAGCTGTTGAACCAAGCTAGACATAAATAAAGAAATACAAATTAAGTGTATTAAAAATTAAGCCATGCCAAAACTCACTGCCTAAATTGGCTGCAACTTATATATGGACACTTTATTAATTGTTGTAACAATCACAGATCAATGTAATCTACAACTTAACTATAAAAGTTCACTCCAAAGAAACAAGTATTTTTTAAATATTATATGGCAGTTTTGTGACTGGAACATTTCAGTTTTTCTTTCTTGAAAAGCCACAGTGTGGTAGTAGATCTAAGGCTCTGAAACATAGGCCTTTTCCGCATGACACTCTTATAGTGCGATCATTCCACTTTCAACCTCCTATGGAATCCTGGGATTTGCAGTTTAGGGAGGGGCATTTAGGATTCTCAGCCAGAGAGCTCTTTGGCTTCAGTAAACTACAAACCCCAGAATTCCACAGGATGTTAAAAGTGGAATAAGAACACTATAACAATGTAGTGCGGAAATGGCCATAGAGGGTCATCTAACCCTTTGCCTTGTACTTCAGTTCCTTCCTAAATAGCTTCACCTTCTATGCTACCACTAGCTATAGGGAAAAAGCTGGATCCAAAAATTGTGCCTTTAAAATTTTCCCTTTACAGTTAATAGCAGGAAGTAGAGCTTTTATCTGTACATCCATTCAGAATCTTTTCCTCTCACCCCCATGGGTGATATTAGGGCCCCGGGCCCCAAATCTATTACTCAGCTCCTAAATGGGCCAGTTTCTAACAGCCTATTCAAATTTTATCCAGACTTGTGTCCTATGGCCCTGACCCCCAAATGCCTGGCATTAGCTCCCCACACTCCCCTTTCATTTTATTATCAGTGCATTTGTGTTAGTAAGTAATGTGAAAATAAAAAGAAAGATAAGATACAGAAAGTCCCAGTCATGCAACTGCCATGCAATATGTATTATGTCACTTTTAGGCAAAATTCAAAATACTGAAATTAAATGCAATGAAGTCACGGTCCGCTCTTTCACCAGAGCAGATGAGGGAAATTATTGTAAATTATGTGTTCTTGTCATGCATAAACAGGGTCCTTACGCTGTCTTTGCAGTCTACATCAACACGCCCACTATTCAACAACAGCTGTAGGAGGGGCAAATTTCCTTTCCTTGCAGCCCAGAATGCAGCATTTGCCAGCGGTGTCTCTTTCTGTTGGCAAAAACAAAACACAAGAAAAACCACAGAGAATCTGTTTTGGGTTATTACATACAAACAAGTGTGGCATATGTGATTTTTTTTTTAAATCACAGGCATCCTTTGCTTTTAGCAGCCACTGTTAGCAGTAGTGTTGTTTTGATGAACAGACATATAGTATGAATGTTATCCAAAGGAACATTATCCCAAACTATTTCCCACTTTTCTAACAAAGTACAAAATACTACACTAGAGTGTTCTGGTCAAGTCAAGTGCTAACAGAAAAGTGCAGATTATTTCAGTCTCTAAAAAGACTATAAATCTAGCCATCCTGGGGATGTGGTTTTTCTGCCCTTGCTCACACAGGTGCTAATTAATACACCAGAACTCACAGGGACCAGACCACTGTTAGATAAGCCAAAAAGCAGATAGCATTCCAAGGAAAATCCTACATGTGAGATCCAGCGGTTGGCAGGCCATAGAATTTGATTAAAATCCTGCTATGGCAAAAGAAAATATACTATATCAAAAGAATGGCTAAAACAGGAACTTGGGGGGAAATTACTTCTAGGGAATATAACATTTCCAAGATAGCATAGCTAGGGGCCATGCTGGCTGGGGGATTCTGAGAGCTGCACCCCAAAGAGTAAATTTTCCAAGCTCTACTTAAAATAGGGTGGAATTGTAGGCAGGATGAGAGCAGAACATTAGACAGTGGTTCTCAACTTTTCAACCCATGAACCCCTTTACTTCTACTGAGCACAATGCACTCCCCTGCTCCAAGTCACACCCTTCACATGTCCTATCCTATGCCTATTTCTCCCTCTCTCTCCCTCACAGGCCTCTCGTGCAGCATCACACACTTCCATCTTAACACTGAGTTCTCCTGCTCTCCATCTCTTCTTCACTTCCCTCTCCCCTCCCAAGAAACTGCCTCATGGTCGCTATGGGGCATGCACCAACTATGGCACAACAAAATGTTCAGTGAAGCTAAGTGGAAAAATCATTAAAAAAAAAAAAGGAAGCCAATTTGTGCTGTCTGAGTTGGAGGAAGGCATGATAGTAGAAAACGCTTTGCATCACTCTTTTGCAGAGACCAGTCAATCCTCAACAGCGCACATGCACGCGCGCGGCGCACATGCATGCACGCACACACACACAAGCTTGCTGTTCTTTTTCACATTTGCTGTACTTGCAGGCTGACTTTTGTTACACCCCCTGCCCTGCAGCAACTATCTTACAACTCCCTTAGGATCTCACGCTATAGTTCGAGAACCACTGTATTAGAGGAAGGAACACATACATATCTCAAGCATAGATAACCTTTCAACTCTACATAGTGCCACTCGAGGAACCAGGAGCCTTACATGTGTGCATACATACGAATACACATAAATCCATTCCCCCCAAGATATATTCTCTATTACAGACATACACACCACAGAAAACAGAGACAAGGGGATTTAGATTTCCACAGTATGTCCGCTGATATCTAAGGACTGGGTGTGTGCATGAAAGCCTGTCTCCCAGCAGTCACCACTGAGATGGCTGTTTCTAAGTTTGGGAAAGTTATTTCTTTTAGACTACACTGGAGGCAGGAATACAGGAGTCTCAGATCACTGAAAGTGGTAGGTCTCAGTAATCTCCATCATTGTTTTTAATTGCTATGAGCAAGGGAACAGCATTCCCTCCGCCACACAGAAGCTCAGCTGCAAAATATAAAAATAAAAAAAATTTAAAAATAGCCAAGGGCTATATGAAGTGCACTCCTGTCACATTCTGTACACCTCCAGTGAACAGCTGCATCCCCACTGGCTGCCCAACTTTGTACCAGCATGGGATCTGACAAAAAAGAATTTCCCTCCCACTCATTTCAGGCAGAGTTAGCCTACAGCCATGTGGATGTCTAAATCCACATGGATATGAGATTTGGTAGATTTGGCCTGTAGTGTATCAGAGATCCCATGTACATTTTTTTAAAAAATATTTATTTTAGTGCCAAATGCCTCTAATCTCTCCCAGGTGCTGTTGGGGAAAATTTGGCATCTTTAGACCCAGGAGACTGTTCCCCCCCCCGCAAACAGGAAGTAACTCCCCCGGGGTTTAAAATGGCCCTGAGAAGACCAAAAATCTTGCAAAATTTCACCTTACAGCCCATAGGGGGAGTGGGGGGAGCATTTTGGAGGGCAATTTTTTAAAAAAACAAAACAGGAAGTTATGCCCCCCTGAACCTGAGAGAACAAAAAATGTGACTGAATTTTCCCCCTAAAGTCCTCAAGCAGCATTTGGGGACAGCTTGGATGGCATTTTTTCAGGTTTTTCCCTGACAGCAGGCAGGAATCCCTACAATTCAACCCCTAGTTCCAACAGTTGCCCATCCCAGCATGCTTGCTCTCCTTCTGCAGAATACCCTTCCAACTACGGTCCTTTCCACACGACACTGTTACAGTGCTATTATTCCACTTTAAACATCCTATGGAATCCTGAGGTTTGTAGTTTAGGGAGAGGCATTTAGAATTCTCAGCCAGAGAGCTCTTGGGCCTCAGGAAACTACAAGCCCCAGAATTCCACAGGATGTTGAAAGTGGGACAATACTACTAAAACAACATAGGCCCTTTTCGCACGGGGCTCTGCGCGTGTGATAGCCCCATGAGCCTCGCGGGAGTGGGAGCGTCGCTCCGCACGACGCACTCCCACTTCCGCCCGGCTCACGGGGCTGAAGCGGCGCAAGCGCGGGTTTTTTGATTTTCGCGTACAAGCGAAAATCACCCCGCGCTCGCACAACGCTCCCGGAGCCCACCCGCACTTACTTTTCGTGCGGAGCCTCCGGGAGCCGGCCGGGTCGCGCTTCCTTCCCTCCGCCCCTGCGGAAGGAAGGAGCAGGGTGGGGAGGTAGCGCGACGGACGTGCCGCCCGTTTCGCGTGCGTGTGCGCACGCGGGACGCGACGCCGCCCGCTTCGCGCGCGCGGGGGGGAGGAATCCGGCACGCGCGGGGGGGAAGAATCTGGCGCGACGCCGCCCGCTTCGCGTGCGCGGGGTGGGAATCCGGCGCGAGGTCTCCCACTTCGCACGGGGGGAGGGCGGCTTGCGCGGCAAGCCTCCTTCGATGCCGCTTCCCCGCTGGTTCCTTCGCCTGCGGAAGGAAGGAGGGGGGAAGTGGCAGCCTCCCGGACGAGCCTTCTTGCGCTTGCCGGCCTCCCCCGCTTGCGCTAGAAGCCTCAGTGCGGAAAGGGCCATAGTGTGGAAAGGCCCATGATTAGGGACATGCCTATACTTCCATGTTTTTAGTCTCTGCTGAAGACTTTTCTTTTCAGAAAAGCATTTCTTGACTAATGAATGCCAGTCGCTCCTGTTGTCTTATTGTTCTTATTGTAACCTTTCCATACATGCTTGTTTTAATCCATTATACACTATGTCCAGACTATTTAATTGGGGTTCATAAATTCAACAAACATCTTACCAACATCTCATTGTGTGTGGTTTATATAACTACACTGGTGGTGGCGGCTTAAGAGAATCACAGCTCCTAAAGAAGTTATTCAAACAGGAAGTGTAGTTATTTTCTGGCAATGAATGTATTTTGAGAGATTATTATGATAGTTTTTGAGCATATAGTGATGCTAGGAAAGATCCTTTTTTTCCTTGCTTAAATATTATTGTAAGGCATTTATTAGAAAGACTGGAAAGCAGTGATGTCTATTTATCAAAATGTTTCAGCCTGGATACAATAACATTGCAAAAAAAGGAGAGGAGGCAGCCCTATTTAGTCATTGTGTTCAGCTTCACAAGGAATGATAATAAACATTCATCAAAATAAAGGTTAGCCATTAAAAGTATGGAGAGAGAGAATGGGAATTGCCTTTGTAAACTGAGGGTGAGGAGTCAAAATTCAGAGTGTTTCTAGTAATGCAACCCTAACCACCAATTGCACTGGCTGGGGATGGGGAGAGGGCTAGGGTGAAGCAGCTCAGAGCTTGGAGATGTTACTTTTTCAGAGTACAGTTCTCAAAATCAGTTCTCAGACAGCCCAGCTTATGGCACCTCTTTTCAGGAGCGCATTTATCTAAGCAGACTAGGTAATACGTGCAGAAAAATCTGTGTGCATAAGTATACTCCTGGTGGTAGAAAGTGGTATGCCTTGAAATGGAACAGTCTAGGGGTGAAAGGGGGACATTATGTTTCTACTGGAGGTCAACTCTTTACATCAGCCTCAGTGGGAAGATAAACACAAAAAAACAAAACAAAACCAGGAAAAAACAATGAGAACTGGGCAAAAAAAAAAAAAAAGTAAAAACTAGCAAAACCAAACAAACCAAACCCTTAGCCTTTCTCTTTCCCTGCCCACTTCTTAGCCAGCAGGACTCTGGACACTGCAATAGGTCTGTGATGTGACTTCTGTCTACCTCACTAGGACTGATCCATATGTTAGTAAAAGAAAAAAAAAAGAATGAAAGAAAAAAAATAGAACACTGAAACAGAATATTAATTTCAGCAAGCTGAGAAATAGCATTTAATTGATCAGTTGGTCAGATTTACTGTTTTAGAACTTTTAATTGATTGAAAAAGTGTTCATGGTTAATCAGAAAATTGTTTCTGGAGAAAAAAAATATTATGGATCACCTCAGAAAAGAAATGTCCCATTTTTCTTTCTTACAGGAAAGAAGGCACATGTTTTCTAAAATGAGACTGGATATAACCCATGTGAACACTGGGTAAAATCATGGCATGTACGTTTTTTCTTTTGTTTTATTCATAAGCAGATTTAATTGACGGATTGACTGAAAGGCAGAGTATTAATAACTTGGTTTTTTTATAAATACACATGCAAAACACTGTACATTAGAACCAAACAGAATCTCAGAGACTGGGAGCACAATAATAAATCTGCCATATTCTCAGAAAAGAATCCCATGCCAGAGTATTCACCTTCACCTAATTCACAGTTCCCACTCTGAATGCCACGTTCTGCTGCTGGCTGTCTTTTCTGTGGCCCTTTTCCCAGCCTCTACTGGGCATCAGGTTCTCAAGGCAGGAGACAATCCAGGCCATTAATGCCTATTAAAGCCTCTCTTTTCAATCTCCCATCACTCATTAAATTTGTCTAGCAAATACCACTGCAATAGGTCTCTTCACAAGCCTTGTGAAAATGCATAATCATAAAAATGAACACCAAGTTCTGCAATAACATACAGGCTAAAGAAAAATATGAAATATTAGCAAATAACTTTTCTATGAGGTATCCATTTAGCTGTGAGCACATCTTCATTGTCTCTCTTTTTTTTTAGATTCGCTACAATCCTCCTCTCTCTACTATGCACTTAAGTAATCGATTGACTAAGGGCTCTTTCAGACTACAGCATTATAGCACAATGATTCCACTTTAACTGCCACAGTTCTATGCAGTGGTATCCAGGGTCCCACAATTTAGTGAAGTATATTTGGACTTCTCAGCTAGAGAGCTTCATTGCCTTACCAAACTACAGTCAGCCCTCCACATTGTGGGTTTCACTTCTGCGGATTTGATAATTCACAGATTATTTGCTGTCACCTCTGCTGCCTCCCTATGCCATCTTTAATAGGGACTGCAAGCCCCACAAGATTGAGAAACTGCGAATGACGCCTGTAAGTCCCTATTAAAAATGGTGTGGGGCAGCAGTGGAGGTGGCAGTAAGCCCCACTAGCCACCCACTTCTGCCTTGTGAAGGAACCCTGATGCCTCAGAGGAATCCAGGGTGGGTTGAATATGGTGATCATACTTTTTTTTTGTCTGTTAAACATGGTTTGGGAGGGCCTAGAGTTATTCACGGTTTTTCCGCTTTCACAGGGATCCTGTGCCCCTAACCCTAGCAAATGTGGAAGGAGGACTGTACAGACTCCACAGAATGTAGCCATGGAAGTTAAAGTGGGATCATAGTGCTATAATGGTCCATCCAGTCTTCAAGGCCACTGAGAGAGAAGGTGATGTGCACATGTAATAGGCAAGACTTGGTCTTGTCAAAATGCCTGTCTTTGCAAGCCTGCTCAGAAGTAAGTTCAAATGAAAATATGATAAAAACTTATACATGATTGTGTCAATGGGATGTGGTTAAAGGTAAGAGAATACAGAACTTCAGCCTCAATTTATTAGTCCCAACAAATAACCCAGCACAGCAAGTTTGTCTTTATTTATCTCTTTCTTGAACCAGGATCACATTCATATACACTAATACTTTTAATTTTAAATTCAGAGCCCCCAAATGAACAAAATTGTTTTAAAAACAACAACTAGCAACATCTATCAAACACCATCTTCTGTTGTGGCCGCAATCCTTTATTTAAGAATAAGAGCCACTGGAAACAATGACACCTACTGACATGTATAGAAAAGGTTTTGTCTTTTCACCATTTCTTTTCTGGGAAGGTTTTTAAAATTAGAAGTGGCCACAGAGTACATGGAGCTGGAAAACCTCTCCCCCAAGGTTTGGGTCTGCCTTCAAGTTGCCTGTCAACTTGTGGCAAGCCCACAAATTTCACAAGGTTTTCTTAGACAAGGAATACTCAGAGGAGTTTTTGCCATTCTGTCCTCTGAACTATAGCCTACAGCACTTGGTATTTGTCATTAGTCTCCCATCCCATTAAGCAGCGCTACTTACCCTCCAAAGATCAGACAGGATCTGGTGACTACAGCTCCTAAAATCCCTTATATTGGCTGTGCTAGCTGTGGTCAATAAGAGATATAGTCCAGATCATCTTAAACACCAAAGGTTTCCCACCTCTGAATTATATGTTCGTAGTCTATGAAAAGAGCAAATTCAGGGAGACCAAGGCATCTCCAGGCTACGTATTTTACTGTAAACTTTCCTCTACTATAAATATATCTGCAGAGGTAAAATCCTAATACTCATTGTGTCAGTTCAAGCATGATATGAAACTGCTTTTCCCCCATTTTGCAAATTAAAATAGAAACTATCCTCAAGAGTTTGTGGTAGAACAAATGCAAAAAAAACCAAACAAATTAAAGGGACTAAAAAATACCAAGACTTACTGTCAGGTCTGGAAAAGTACTTCAGTAAGATGGATCATTTGAAAACCAACATGGTTCAGTCTGAATAATACACTGCGCATCCCTCCTCACCTCTGCGCGTGTAAATTCATGTTTGTGCGAAGCATTGAGTCCCTATTCCTAAAATGGTGACAACATGCAGATGGATGCCCTCACATGGGCATGTTTCCGCCACTGAATATAATGTGATACAAGTATTAGCAAATTCCATTATTTGTAGGGGTTCTTGAAATAGAACACCCACATATAGGTTATTAGCAGAAAAGCATCAGCCTTCTCCAAGTTGGTGCACTATATATGGATTGACAATTCCCACTGTTACCAGCCAGCAAGATCATCAGGTCAGTAGCCTATACAGAGCTAAGCAAACTAACAGAATGACTGAGCAGGGCACCGCTAGAAATCTTACAGCCTTCCAGATGTTTTTGACCGCAATCCCCAGCTGTCCTACTCAGTGTATAATCAATGATGAGGAATGACAAGAGTTGCAGTTCAGCAACATCTGAAGGGCCCCACAACTGCAACTCTAAAAACGGAGGAGTCACTGTGAATCCCCTTGCATGCCAAAAGAAAACTGTAAGGTGGGGTAAAACTGCATAGCACCCTCATAGCAAATGGATCCTACATGCACACACAGTTTCTCCATAGAGGGGAAATGTCTAGACTGTGTATCAGAAGTGAGTGATGCACCTACACTTCACATCTCCCTCACAAATATTTTCAACATGTGAGAAGTTCAAGTGAACTTCCCCTAGCACAGGGCAAATTCTTACATTTTTATAACAGGATGGGGAGCCCAAGGAAAGACAAACTATCAAAGCATCAGGGGAAAAAGGCCCTTTGGTTGTGTCACCAAAGTTTTAGAATGTGTTCTGGAGGAAAAGTAAACTGGTGCCTCACGTCTTCATTTTGGTAAGCAGCCGCCAATTCATCTAAGCAGCTTTTAGCTGTGTATAAACTCGAACTAATGTTTCAGTCTGACCTGTACTTACAGGTAAGTTAAACTGCTGATTTTCAGGTCTGTCTTATTTTTGCTGCCAATAGCTTTAGCGATCCCTAGATTATCTCCGGAGTTGTTGTAGCCAGATTCAGCACAAACTCATTCCTCTTTGGTGCTCACTAAAACATATCCTTTTAGATGCTAGGTCAGCACTCTGCAGAAAAGATCTCCCGCTACAACATCACTCTGTAGTGACTCTTAGCAGTGCTTAGGGGGCTCAGCCCTGCACCAGGTCGCAATAGCTACAAAAAGCAGAGAAGTGTGCTTATGCATAAGCAGAGCTTTCCCTTCAACTTAAGCAGACCTCATACGGGAGGAGGGATTTGGTGGAAAAGCTTGTTAGACACACAGCTGGTTAGTCCTGCTTATGTTAAAAACAGGCACAGGGGCCACCGCCCGGTATTGCATTAAACCAGGCAAGGATTTCTCTGCAAACCACACCCGCTCTCCTGGGCCATTTCCGCAGGAGTCTGTTATAGCGCGATGATTCCACTTTCAACCTCCTATGGAATCCTGGGGTTTGCAGTTCCGGGAGGGGCCGTACGGGGCCCCTCCCGGAACTGCAAACCCCAGGATTCCATAGGAGGTTGAAAGTGGAATCATCGCGCTATAACAGACTCGTGCGGAAGTGCCACTGCTTTTTAGCAATAAACCAAACACTGGAGGGATCCTCGTCTCCCTCCCCTCGGCACAGCCAGCCACCTGGTTTTCGCTGGCTCTTGCACTGGCCGGAATGATTAAGAAGAGTTCGAGCTTGCTTTGCTAAAGCCAGAAGCGGCGCCTCGGCCCAGGCCTGGCGGCGGCGGCTGCTGCTCCGGCGTCTGACCGCATTGCAACCAGGAGGTCAGCAGCCGCAGAGCGGGAAGGCACCGGCCCCGGGGAAGGAGCGCTTACCTTGAAAGACATCTTGAGCTCGCCCTCCCCGCGGCTCATGCCTGCAGCCCCGTCCGGGGGGAGTCACATCCTCGCCCTTCCTCGCGCCGGGCCGCCTTCCTCGTCCGGCGTGGCCAGAGAGGCGGTCATGGGCTCTCGCCTGGTGCACAGCGGCGGGAGCGTCTCGCTGCAGGCGGCGGCGACGGCGAGAGCCGCCGCGCTACCGCGCCCGAGTGCGGCCGCCGAGTAACAACAGGGCGGCTCTGTGCCAGCCGGCCCGCCCGCCACACGCGGCCTGCGCCTCCGTGGGAGCGCGACCGGTCTGCGGGTTGCTTTCTCATCCTCACCGCGCCCGCGGAGAAGCCCCTCGCTCGGTGAGGCGACCTGCTGAGGAGGCAGCTGGGACGTGGAACTGGCACAGCGATATATACAGGGGCGTTAAGGAACCGCGCGCTCAGGCTGGCCGCCCAGGTGCCGGGGTTTGGCTGCTACCAAGCCTCGCTTGGGGCGGGGGGGGGCGGAATTCAAGGGCCGACCTAGGCATGTTGCTGCCTGAGGCAGAGTAGCAAATGGTGCCCCCGTCCAGTTCGCGCAGAATAGCCCAGTCGGGTTAGTTTGGCACTTGGGGCAGTACATTCCAGAGGCTGGGGTTTAATGGTGAATTAAATAACAGATTGGTGTGCGCTGACTCTGTCAAATTGTAGGGCCAGCATGTACCTGGTTGTCTAGGGCCATTTTCACACTAGTCTGTTGGGCCATTTCCACACTAGACTGTTATAGCGCGATGATTCCACTTTCAACATCCTCTGGAATCCTGGGGGTTTGCAGTTTCGGGAGGGGCCAGTCGGCCCCTCCCGAAACTGCAAACCCCCAGGATTCCAGAGGATGTTGAAAGTGGAATCATCGCGCTATAACAGGCTAGTGCGGAAATGGCCTTAGAGTGGTATTATTCCACTTTCAACATCCTCTGGAATCCTGGGGTTTGCAGTTTAGGGAGGACATATATTTATTTGTTTATTTATTTTAAATATTTTTATTAAAAGTTTCATTGCATAAAAAATAGAGTGGATATACGCCATTATGAGCTATATCATACCCTCCCTCCCGCTTCCATATTATTTTATTCCAGTTGAGTCTTCTTTCTTTCCGTTTACCAAAAGAAAAAGAAAGAATAACAGTTACATTTTACAGAAGAGAAAACAATTACTTTAGCTCTTCCTTTGCTTTCGTATACTTTTAAATTTGTATCCATTCCAAAACTCCTTTCCATTCCGTTTCAAAGTTCTGGATGGGTTTATTTTTCAATGAAAACGCTAACTTTTTTGTCTCTACCATACCCATATGAAGACTTATTAGACAAAGCAGATGACTCCGGTGTGAAGATGAAATCAAGAGAGAAATTGGAAACTGAAGGAATAAAATTAAGCTGGTTTCCCTATAGACAGTTAAAGGAAAGATTTCAGATGGACGTACAAACATATGGAATACAGCAAAAGGAACAAATTCACTCACTGAGACTGTTAAGAGAAAATCCACCACATTTATTAGCACATCTGTATAAGGAAATTTTACAACAAGAATGTGAGAAAGAGACAGTTAAAGTTGCAATGATACAATGGGCACAAAATGTTGGACATTCAATACAGTTAGAATGGTGGGAACAGAGCTGGCAACATACACAGAAATTTACTGCTGCCCAAAATTTAAAAGAAAATTATTACAAACTATTTCATAGATGGTACATGACACCAGAAAAAATAAAGACAATTTATAAGACAGGCACAGGTCAATGCTGGAAATGTCAAGAGAACTCTGGTACACTATTTCATATGTGGTGGTCATGTCCTAGAGCACAAAAATACTGGAAAGAAGTACATAAGAAAATAAGTTCAACTTTGAAGATTCAATTTGGGATGATACCTGAATTTTACTTGTTAAACATGACACTGGAGAATTATATTGTATATGGTGATGACGGCCCGTATTGCATATGCACGATTTTGGAAAAATGAAACACCTACAACGGAACTGTGGTGGACAGCTTTTATGGAAAATAGAAATGTGAACATACTTACACAAAGATTGAAAGGGAAATCAGATGAAGACATAAACAAAGAGTGGAGGATTGTTACAGATTTGAGTTGGGGATAGATGGAGATATTACAATTTTCATGATAACAATTATTATACAGTTAACAGTTAATGAAATATGATGTGAGTAAAGTAGAGATATAAAGCAGGAACTAACAAAGTATAGACGATAAACATTTTATTGCGATATGTGATATAATAAATAGAGGGAACATTAATAATTGTAATCCAGAAAGGAAAGGAAGGAGGAATAACATTACATGTAACACTGCAAATTTATTGTTTGTTTTATTTGTTGAAATTTGAATAAAATAAAATAAAATAAAAATTATTTTTTAAAAAAAGAATTAGTAGTTGCTTAAAAGAAGTCCATTGGGCACAGATCTGACTTAAGGTGAGAAGCTGGATTTATTTAGGAAATGGAGGAATTGTATGGCTATATCATATGGAATCCCAGGCCCTTTCCGCACTGAGGCTTCTAGCGCAAGCGGGGGAGGCCGGCAAGCGCAAGAAGGCTCGTCCGGGAGGCTGCCGCTTCCCCCTCCTTCCTTCCGCAGGCGAAGGAACCAGCGGGGAAGCGGCACCGAAGGAGGCTTGCCGCGCAAGCCGCCCTTCCCCCCGTGCGAAGCGGGAGACCTCGCGCCGGATTCCCACCCTGCGCGCACGCCGGATTCCTCCCCCCCGCGCGCGCCGGATTCCCCCCCACGTGCACGAAGCGGGCGGCGTCGTGTCCCTCCCGCGCGCGCGCGCGAAGCGGGCGTCGCGTCCGTCGCGCTACCTCCCCACCCTGCTCCTTCCTTCTGCAGGGGCGGAGGGAAGGAAGCGCGACCCGGCCGGCTCCCGGAGGCTCCGCACGAAAGGTAAGTGCGGGTGGGCGCCGGGAGCGTTGCGCGAGCGCGGGGTGATTTTCGCTTGGACGCGAAAATCAAAAACCCACGCTCGCGCCGCTTCAGCCCCGTGAGCCGGGCGGAAGTGGGAGTGCGTCGTGCAGAGCGACGCTCCCACTCCCACGAGGCTCACGGGGCTGTCGCACGAGCAAAGGCCCGTGCGAAAAGGGCCCCAGTGTTGTTGGATTAGTCCCAGCCTAGAAGAAGGGCTGGATTATAAAGGATGGACAACTGAGCATGATGACTGCTCTAAACATGCCTTGCCATTGCCTGTGCTGTCTGGAGCTGGTGGAAGTTGTAAGCTAACAGTTCAATTCTCACCTGACTTATGCATAAATCTCATCCAGTTATGGAATCTTTACAGTATGATCTGCAACAAGTGCCATTTTGTTCAGTGGGGCTTAATCCCAAATATAGGATTGCAGCCTTTTATATGAATGTTAGTATGTGAAATAGGAAACCATGTGTATGGCATTTAGTGGCTTTGTGTAATCATGATGCCTCTCTCCTGCCCAAGATTGGACAGCTAGAGATCAAGGAAGCATGATGAAAACTGACAACTTCAGTACGTGCAACATTTTTCAAGAACCAAGGCAGCCATTGTAATCATAAAAATATTGGGGCACCAGGAACATGATGCTATATGGTAACTGACATTTTTGAGAGAAAAGCTGGAAATAAATTCAATGAAATAAATAAAAGGACAGTGTGATGCCATGCTTTTTGATTAATCTCTTCTCTTTCTCTTGCTATTATGCTGTGAGTTCCCCTCTCTAGCAAAGTATTAGATGTACTTAGAAACTAAACTCTTAGAATAAGTTTTATGTGTGCTATAAATTATTCACAAGAGTACTAAATATTTTTCTGACAGGATTGAGCTACAAATTCAGTTTTAATCAAGGAGCTTCAGGTGCAATTTTCAGCACAGTGTTGCAGCATAAAATTTGCAGACAGCAGCTGCTTAGTGTTTCCTGTTACTGTTATTTCAACAACAGATAGCTAGTCTATGACAGTTGTGAATAAAGTAATGGCTTCATTGTGTACTTTAAAAGGTTATTCTTCATTGATTGGACTATCAACGGAATAGCTTCCTCTAGGGGTTAAATTAAGTGGTCCTCTTAACTCCATGGCTTGTCTCGCCAATACTGCAAACTTGGCAGTAAATGTACATGAGCCAAAGTCAATAATGGAGCAGTGTGATCTATCTACGGTGCACTTCTTTTCCACCTAGTCTATGAATGTATGAGAACGAACCTTCTGCAGTGGTTTGAGTGTTGGATTATGACTTTGGACACCAGGGTTTGAATTCTTGCTCAGCCACAGAAATCTGCTGGGTGACCTTGGGCAAGTCACATTCTGTCAGCCTCAGAGGAAGGCAAAGGCAAACCCCCTCTGAACAAATATTGCCTCCCCCCCAAAAAAACTTTAGGGTCACCATAAGTCAGAAAGCAAGACATACAACAACAACAGTAACTGTGAATGTTTGACTTAATTGCTGCTTGAATCCCAATTAATTGTAAATCAATATTTTATATAATTATTCCCATCACAAACTTTTTATTATATATGACCATCATATGTCTTGTAGCACTGAGTTTTGTGGGTCAGTTGTATAAGGTCAGAAAGCACCTTCAAGTCTTCTGCTGACTTATGGCAACTCTATGAAGGTGTGTTTTTTTTCCGGGGTTTTTTCCCCCCAGCAGGGAATACTCAGAGGAGGTTTGCCATTGCTTTCCTCTGAAATATAGCCTACGACACCTGATATTCTTGGCAGACTCTCTTACAAGTATTGACCAGGCTGGACCCTGCTTAGCTTCCAAAATCAAGTGGAATCTGGTGTCTTCAGGATATTTAAGCAACACATATTTGTATACTACATGAAGAAAAATTCGTGCATGATTCTTAAACTCAATACAATATAAATTTGAGGTTTTTCTTATATTATTCAAAATAAACAGAGCTCTGTCTTACCTTCTTTCTTTTTCTGCAAATTTCCACTGTTTTAGTTTGTTCTCATACAGCATCCGCTTCGTATTGTCAATAGCATGTTTGCATTTCTTTATAATTTTTCAGTATTGGTATATTCACTTTAAGTATGAAGTGACAATACCTGTTCTTAGGCTTTGGGTGCCCCACTGATTTATGCAGAAATGTTAATGTTTTGTGTTGAGATTCTCTCTTAGCTCTTAATACTTTTCTCTCCCTGTTTGGCAAGAGCATACTGAGCCAATATTCTGACTAATAAGTTAGCCGTGATCACTATCTATGATGACTCTATTGCATTTTACAGCTATTATGGATATTACTCTCAAAAGTACAGAAGATTATGTATGCAAAACAATTTAATGTACCATCTTAATTAGATATTGGCAACCTTGAAATATTTAAAATTAGATCATTATTGCATCAGTTTTTAAATCTAGTGGTGTATTACATGACATGTAAAAAGTTATGCAAGTCAAAATCTTGTCTGTATTGTATAGCTTGTACAAAATTCAGCTTTCATATTATTCAAGTTGTCAACAGATAAAAATACATTGACATCGTTACTGATGTATGGCCATATAATCAACAAACAGAAGAATATTTGAAGTTGTGGGGGATCCTTTTTTTTTTAGGTAGTGGTAGTTTAGCTCTGAGTAAGAGAAATGAGACGCAAATGTGTGGCTTAGGTCCAGACTATCTGAAAGACCATATCTGCCTATGCAAGCCTGCCTAAGTTTTGAGGTCTTTGGTGAAGGGCTTTCTTATAATCCTACATGTGCTGTGCGAAAGAGCCCTCTTGGTAGCTGCTCCTGAGCTTTGGGATTTATTCTTATAGTGGTTCCCTCTCTGCTTTCCTTTCGCTGGCAAGTAAAGACCTTTTTCTTTTTGAACTGGCATTTGGAGATTAATTGGGGGTGCAGAAGGGTTTTTAAACGGGGTGCCTGTGCTGTATTTTTTTCATTTTTATATCTTTAAAATAATTTTATACTGGTGTAAATTATACACATTTTAACATATTTCATTTTTTCCCTTTCTACAGGATTTTCATTGTATTTGGTTTTGAACTTTGTTATAACCTACCTTGGGCCGCTTGTTGAGAGACAAAATACTGTATGTGAGTAAGTAAATAAATGGGAGATGCCAACGACTGCAGAAAAAGGCACTTGGTCTTTAAACAGTCTAGATTAAACACTGCAAGAACAGCACTTTCAGATCATATATATGAACTGGACATATACATCTAGGATATTTTGGCTCTGAACAAAGCTGATGAAGCCAGAGAATACCGGATGGGATTTCTGAAAGCAATTACAGTATTGTAAGCACACACTGGGAATGAGCATCATACTGCATTGCTCAGATGACTGGATCAGAGGAAAATACTGTTGAAGGAGGAGACTGGCTGCCATTACTGAGTCCCAGGCAGCCAGATAAGTAGCACTGACAGCAGCCCTGAGTAGTATATACAGTGGCACTAATCATGTACAATATTTTATGAAGAGCTATGGAAGAACCAGGATATACAATACAGCCTTTTATATTTCTATTCAGAAGTAAGCCCCAATGAATTGAACATTAAATCTGTAGTCCTAATTAGAGTAGATGCACTGAATCAATGAGAACAGAGAAAGTTAACACATTTGTACCATATTTGCTGGCATATAAAGCACACCAGTGTATAAGACACATCCTATTTTCAAGCAATATTTTTCAGAAAAAATAGTCTGATACACCAGCAAATACAGGAAGTTCCATTGACTCATTAGATCAGTTCTAGTGAGGACTTCCCATTGGATTTTAGCTTGCATTTCACTCTTGGAACATACAACAAATCCTGCAGTTCTTCTGTAAGTGAAGCTACCTTTCTAAAACATACAGCTATGAGTTTAAAAATATTTTGTTCCTCCCCTCCCATCTTAGGAATTTTTCTTTATGATTTTACTGCATGACTTTAGTACATTGTGTGCAAGTTTATGATTTCATGCTTTCTTTTGCCAACTTTTCTCTTCCCCTTCCCTTTTCCATATTGTGTATTTTATGACTCATTCTGAAGTTAACTGTTTACCTGTCCTCAAATGACTCAATAAGAGGAGCTGAATTAATTTTCATCTCTTTCCTTGGGATGTCTTGGCATTATTGTCTGTGAATGTTTACATCATACTGGAGTGTAATTAATATGAGTTATGTTTTGTTGTTAAGTCCAATGTAACAATATTGGGTCCAGAAGACCATTCTTGGGTAACTAACAGGCAGTTGATAGTGCTGAAATAAAAACTCACAGTACAATAAAATCTATTTTTAATACACTGTGTGTGTTGCTTGGGTGTGGAGGGGACAATGTATTTGTTCATGGCATGAGACCAGGAACAGTATGTATAACATATGGAAGTTTGTACTGTAATAATGTAGATTGATAGCATCTTAAAAGAGATTCTACTTTTGCACATATCATTATAGTATATGAACATTCTGCACGTATTCTGTTATCCAGAAATGAATAGCACCACCCTATGGACACTATCCTTATGCACTCACCAGAGAGCAAGACTCATTGAAACCATGGATTTTACATTCAAGTAATACCCAACATACTTGCATTTAGACCCATTGAGTTCAACAAAACTTAAAGGAACTGAAAGCAGCTGCTGTTCCTCCATGTCATCCAGGTCAAAGTAAAGAGTATCTAAGCAGGTAATGAAATGATTTTTGGACATGTGATGAAAAAAATGGCAGGCAATTTGAATCTCTTTCATGGTACCCCAAACCCGCTGTTTGAGGCACTAGTCTCACTCTTCCTAATAACAGGAAGACAGAGCTTCTGACCTGAATTCAATTGCTAGTCCTAATTAGAGCAGACCTATTAAATCAAGGGATTTACATAAGTATTGATTTATTGTTGTTGTGTGACTTCAAGTCATTTCTGACTTATGGCAATCCTAAGGCGACCCTGTCCTGGAGTTTTCTGGGAGCTGAGAGTGTGTGAGGTGTCCAAGGTCACCCAATGGGTTCCCACCACTAAGTGGGGAAATCAGACGTTGGTCTTCAAGGTCATAGTCCAGTCAAATCACTATACCATGCTGGCTCAAGTGCTGATTTACTATTCAGTAATGGGTTTAATGAATCTGCTGTACTTGGAACTACAAACTGGATTTAGGTCCTTGATTCTTGAGATTATTTATAAACTGAGTCTTAAAATATTAACTGAAATGAAGAGCTTTAGCAGTATCAGCATTTGAAGTTATGCTGTTATTCGATTTTTGGTTTTGTTTGGTGTCTGGGATTTCCCAAATAATTGCTGTTAAATTTCCAGCATTTACTTTTTATGGTTTTGGTTGGTTTGTTTCTTAGCAACTCCAGAGTTCTTGAGAAAGCTAACCTATATTAAAGGTCAGAGGTTCAGGAATATTTCCCTTGCTTCTGACAGACAGAACGTCTTTTGGCAACACTCTCAATCCTCCTAACAGGGCTCTGGGTACTGGAGCAACTAATAGCACCCTCCCTTAACAATACACCTTTAGACAAGACAACCGCCTCGGGCCAGAAATCTGTGTTTTTTTCTCATATATGATAGCAGCCACAGCCCTGCATCTTTTCATTTTGGAACTAAAGATGGGAACTAGATTCACATTATTGCCTTTAAAGCAAGATGCACAATAGATTAATTAGCAAAAGTTAATATGAGGTGAGAGCTAGTTTACAGCTGATCATCAAGCTGAGATTTAAATACTTGCTTCTGATCTGAAATATACTGGAGAACACACTGACCTGATCCAGGAAAACACATAAGTAAGCCACATTTAAGCATCTGGGCTTCTCTTCCTAAGTTTGGAGCACTGTAAGCAAATTACACTTAATTCTTCTTTCTCTTGTCTTTATGGAATTTTGCCCGCCTTAGTGTTTCATATACATGAACAACACCTGACATTCCACAAAAGCATAATTAAAATACAAAATCTGCACAGAACTCGGGCTACTTGCCCTAGAATTTAGGCCACTGGTCCCCAAGTGTGGTAAGCAAAGGAGTGAGACACTGGCATGTGACTAGTCATCTAGCCAAATCTATGTTAGATGTTTAACGCAAATAGCTGTTGGTAGATAATAAGGGAATCTTTAAAAGTCAAGAACAACAGCTATAATTCATTTGTTCCATGTGCTGTTGATGCAGTCTTGCCACCTTCTATCTTGCCAGATAAATACCTGGGGAGAAACTAATATTCCATCCTCTGTATTTCACATCCTGTTTTTAATGTGCTGCTGGCAACAGCTCCTTCTCTTTGTCATATGGGTCAGGAAGAGTGGTGAGGAGAGGCACTTTGCCCCTGAATTCAGAACAGCAATTGAAGCACCTAATTCCATTCAGAACTTTTCTGAGCAAATGCCTCTGACATTCTGTGCAAGTACCTTGCAGGGTTTTTTTTATAAAGTTTTTTTTATTGAATTAAAAGCTGTTGCAACACAGATATGGGGGTAAATCCATACTACACAGTGACAGAAGTTTGATCAGGCTTTAAACACAATGCTTCAGTCTGATGGAAATCTGGGATTTGTAGTCTAATGAAGTACTTCAGATTCGTTAGGCCTCTCACTTGAACTACAGCACTAGTACTCTCTACCAAATAATTCTGTTCATGAAACTACAAATTTCAGGACCATAGGATGGAACCATGGCAGTTACATTGATACTGAAGCATAATAATTGTGCAGTATGGATATACCCAGAGAAAATCAAGAAAAGGCAAAAGAAACAGCAACAAGCTAAAACAAAGAAAGAAATGGTACTGAAAACTGATCATGAGAATACAGAGAGTCAAATATAAAATATGCTGAAATAAAGTGCAGAATGATAAAATCAACACAATGTGTCCTTTCATGTTTATCCAAGTGAGGCCAAAGAAAGAGGCATACTCTCAAATGTTTATAAAAGAGTTTATAAAGTCAGTGGAGGAAAACTTTACTTCCTTAAATGTGTGTCCAACTGAATACCTGTCTAGATACTTTATCTTTTTGGCTAACCACTGTTCCACAGTTCTACATAATCCATTGTTCAGTTTTCAGACTGCCCTTTTCTGTTAGTAAGCCACTTCCTTTCTGTCTGTAAGCCATGAGAATTTATTCATAGAAAGACCTTTGTAAAAATGTATGCATTGAAGGTCAGTCTTGCAGCAGTGTACAGTGAGGGTAGAAGGTCCTTGACTAAAGGTATGAAATGAGTATAAATACAAAAAAAATTGGGGTGACAGAACATTTAGCAAAAGAACTGGACTGGACCATTTTACTTGGAACCCATAACTGCATAAGTAGGATGTAGATGACTTTTGAGGACCATTTGTTGTTGGTTTGTTCACATAAGTTTCAAGTTGTTTATAATAAGTGCTCAGACTCCTCTGCAGCGTTCCATGCTGAAGAGTTCCCCTTATCTTAGACGTACTCTAAGAACAAGCTTTACAGTCTTTTGTTTATTGTCCTCTGCCATCTCAATTCACACATGTTTAAGCAAGCAGCCATTTTGCACACCACCAGGAACAGCCTTTGGTGTCCACATCATGAGTGTAGCCAGTTCTCTCTGGACTTTATTCTAGACTCTGAAGGATCTATCCAAGGTCCTGAACCTTGTCCCCTATATACTTTTACCCTTTGGATAGCTTCTTTCAAGTCTGGAATAAAATATGGAGAAGATTCACTGAACCCCTGACAAGACAGTTTTCCTCTCATCCTGAGAATGCCTACACATCTTTCAGATATGGATGGTTCATGTTCAGGGCAAGCCCAATTCAAGCAAAAGTAGAAAAAGCAGTATGCCCAGGTACTGGCAATGATCATTTGAATGTCTCTTGTTTTTAATCCCTTAAACATATCCATTCCTTGTGAGCCACAGAGCTCTAGAAACCTTCACAACTCAGCATTTTTAATTTCAGTCCTGTAAAGCTGCTGTAAGATCTTAATGGCCATTTTTCAAGGCAAATGATTAAGCAGAACTGACAAAACTGTCCTGATTAACATGTGACAGGGTTTAACAACCCCTACCATAGCCCTGTGTCATTCTTTATATAGGGCAGCCTCCTATTTGAAAGGATGTCCAGCTCTAGGCTGGTGTAAAGAATAAGAATAATGACAAGCAGCAAGGGTCTTGGAGTTCCACATCAATAATTAGCTCTTAGACATCAGACACAGCAGGCATACAAGTCAGCTTTCCTACTGTGGCAAGATGTATTGTGTGTCTATTTATACTACGGCAATTATTCCTTCACTATCGTTATTATATTCATTTATTTGCTGCCCCTTTCTCAATGTTAGGTCCCAAGGCAGCTTACAAAATAGTTAACCAATATAAAACATAAACATGAAAACATAAGTAGAAATACATAACAGTTATTTTAAAAAGCAATTAAAGAGACTGTAGAATTAAAACCATTTTAAACTCATCAAGACAGCACACTATTACAATCTCATTGCAGTCAATTCCTAAAAGCCTGGCAGAACAGGAAAAAAAAATCACTTGCTGGCAGACAGTAAGGATGGAGTCATCCTAGCTTCTCTAGGGAAGGAGTTGTAAAGTCTGAGAGCAGCACTGAGAAAGTTTTCTCTTGTTTCCACCAAATATGCCTATGAAGGTGGTAGGACTGAGAGAAGGGCCTCCCCGAAAGATCTTAAAGCTGAGACAGCCTTGCATAGGGAGACAAAATCCTTCAGATAGCTTTGATGCCAGCCATATAAATTTGCATGTATGGTTACACAGGCAGTGTGGTATGGTAGGTCTGAATGTTGGACTAGGGCTCTGGAGGCGGGGGGAGAGAAAAGAGATTGATGGATATAGGTATACTTGCTTCTGTGTGATGTATAACTGAGACTTAATTTTTCAGAGATGAAAATGTTAACTCAAACATATATTTCCTGCTAGAAAAATACTGACTTACACATTACATTAAACTTTTTTCTGCAGTGTCAAAAATCACCTTTCAGCCACTGTAAATGGAGACACTTCCTCTGCCTGTAGGCAGAGGCTAATTCAGCACTTTGTCAAGGTTAAAGCAGCATAAGCAAAGTGCCAGTGTTACTTGATAACTTACTGCCAACTTATTTGGAAGATTTTGATGAGTAGGACTAAAGTGAGCAGGCAGACCACATTTTTGTTCTTGCCTGCTAGTTAATTTAATTATATCACCTATTAGGGCAATAACATCGCCACAAAATCCCTTGATGTTGGGTGGGGGACAAATTAAGATACATACTTGCATAAAATGTGCATATACCAAGGACAGAGGAAGAGGGAGGATTTCTGCCTTTCTATCTCTACCCCATAGACAGTGCAGCCCAGAAATAACTGAAAATCACTCCCAATTCCACTTCTGATTCCCTGGGCTTTTTTTCAATTAGCGGACTTCTGGCACAGTAAGGAGGTTTTGGGAGCGGAGAGTGTTTAAGGTTAATACACTACTTTTCAGGGCATTTGGAGGGTAATGTTTCTCTTGGAAAAAAAAAAGGTGGGTCTGAGGGTTTTCAGGGACTTGGGGGGCATAAAACGTGGCGGCTACATGGGGCCCACAAGTCACATTTTCTCCACTGCTGGCAAACAACTGGATATGTTTGTTGTTGTGTTCTTTCAGGTCATTTCCAACTTATGGTATTCTAAGGCCATTTCCGCACTACACTCTTATAGCGCAATTATTTCACTTTCAACATCCTATGGAATCCTGGGGTTTGCAGTTTCGGGAGGGGTCAGTCTTTCATTTGTTGTTTGTTGTTGTTGTGTGCCTTAAAGTTGTTTCCAACTTATGGGGACCCTAAGGCTACCCTATCACAGGGGTTTCTGAGCCTGAGAATTTGTGATGCACCCAGTGGTCACCCAGTGTATTTCCATGGCCAAGTGGGGAATCAGACTCTGGTCTCCAGGATCATAGTTCAACACTTAAATCACTATACCATGCTGGCTCTACCTTGTATTTTATTCAGTATTTATTAATTTGATTTCTGTGTCACCACTCTTTGAATAGCTTGCAGACAGACACAAAAGAGGCTTCATTGCTGAAACTGCCCCAGGACCCAGCCACCCTAATTTGGCCTTGGCTCCTCCCATCAGAAAGTTTTTAACATTTTAGTCAGGGATCTCCCTCCTTGCAATTTGAATCTGTTTGCTCTTATTCTATGCTCTGGAGATTCTACAAATATAGATATTTATGGACATTTATATAGAGGCTAACATGTCACCTCTGAATCTTTTCTTCTCCAGGCTGAACATATCCAGCTCCCTGAACTGTTCCTGAAAAGGCTTTGTTTCCAGGGCTTTATCATTTTGGCTGTCCTCTTCTGGACACTTTCCAGTTTGTCAATCTCCTTCCTAAATGGCAGTGGCCTGAATATCTCCCTGACTGGCAACTTCAGGGGGAAAAAGCTGTCCTTTTTTTGCCAACATAGCACTGCTGTTAGACAACTGGGGTACAGCAAAGGATAACTTTGACTTTTCTTACATTTTTGCCCATCTTGCTAATGGAATTTGATATGTACATGGATGGAAAATAAGCCACATCTGTATTGCCCAGCTAGAAATTTATACAAAGATCAATGCACAAGGATTGGAGAAAGGAAGACATGCTATAGCATTGGACTTTTAGTCATTTCCCCATTCCTCTTGTGCACACAGCCTCTAACTGGACAGGTTCACACAGACAAATCCATCACCTCAAGTCTGCCATAGACTCCAGTGGTTTTGAATCAGATCCCATGGGTATATTTAGAAGTAAGTCCCAGTGTGTTAAGATCAGGAGAAGTGTCAGTCTAGGGATGGGTTAAATTTTCATTTTTTTTTTTAAAGAACTGTCGGAATTACGCGTATTCAACCATAGTTGTGGGACTGTATTAGGGATGCCACCTGTTTTCCCACTCCCATCATTAACAGCTATAGTACAACACAATACTCTTCACGCTGAAAAACTCTGTGACTCCTAATACATTTAGCTATGACAGGTGTAAATTCCTTTTGCTTTGCTTTTGATAAGGATTGCCCAAAATTCTCAAATTTTCATCATGAATGTGAAGGAAAAAAATGAGGTGGCAGCAACAACAAGTGAGACTGTGAAACTGAGAGATTCTTCCATCCTTTTTTGGACCTAATGAGAAGTAGGGGTAAGTCTGAAATAAATATATAAATAAATAATCCGAGCCAGCAGCGGGTGCTATGCTCCTTCAGCTCGCAGGGACTCATCCAGGGCCATTTCCGCACTAGACTGTTATAGTGCTATTATTCCACTTTCAACGTCCTGTGGAATCCTGAGGTTTGCAGTTTAGGGAGAGGCGTTTGAGGTTCACTCCCCTGCCTTTGAGGCCCCTCCCTAAACTGCAAACCCCAGGATTCCATACGGTGTTGAAAGTGGAATAATAGCGCTATAACAGTCTCGTGCGGAAATGGCCTTCTAAGAGGACTGGTGCCTTCCTCCACCCCCCCCCCCGTGCCCAGCCGTAGACAGCACTTCCTTCTGGTTGTCGAGGCGATCTCTCGACCGATCCCCTCCCCGGCCTCCTCAGGATCGAACCCCCTCTTTTGCGCAACGGCTCCTTGGATCCTCCTGCGAAGTTGGCGGCCGAGCAGCAGGGGGTGTCTTCGCCTTGCCGCCGCCGCCTCCTCCTTTCCTTTCCCTTTCGGTGCCCTTCGGACCAATCGGCGGAAAACAAAGGCGCGCAGGAGGAGCGGAGGGAGGCCGCGGGTCTCCGCCCGGCAGCCTTTGCCTTTTTCGCCGCATCGCCGCCGACCGACAGTGCCGAAGGGGTCGCCCCGCGCGTGACCGGCGGGGATGGCGAGGCGCCTGGCAGCGGCGGGAGGAGGCTCAGCGGGACGGAGAGAAACCCCTCGGGCTGCCCGGACGCCCCCGGCCGCGGCGCTGGCCGGCCTCTTCTTGGCGCTCTGGTGGGGCTGCTGCTGCCCAGCGGGCGCCCAGCGGCTCTCTCCCCCCGACGCCGACGCCGAGGCGCGGGGGCCAGGCACCAGCCTCCAGCCGCCCTACTTCAACCTGGCCGAGACGGCCAGCATTTGGGCCACGGCCACCTGCGGCCAGGACGAGGGCGGGAGGCCCCGCTTGGAGCTCTACTGCAAGTTGGTGGGGGGACCCGCCGCTTTCCCCGCGGGGCAAACCATCCAGGTGAGGAAGCTCTGGTCCCCCCGTCTCCCCTTCCCATCCACCCCCCCCCCGAGAATGGAAAGACTGGGAGGAAAAGCGCACCTCAAGCAGCCGGAGGGGGGAGATTTCCCCTTTCTCCAAGGATTAAGGCTGCGATCTTCTACGGAGTCAGCCCCACGGGATTCAGAGGGACTGACTTCTGAGTTGACACGCATAGGAGTGCGCGGTAGCTTCCCATCTCTCAATTCAGGGATTCGTGAAACAAAAAGTTGCTATCCGAATAGTGATATTTCTATGGTCATTTCCGCACTAGGCTGTTATAGCGCGATGATTCCACTTTCAACCTCCTCTGGAATCCTGGGGTTTGCAGTTTCGGGAGGGGCCGCGGCCTCCGAACTGCAAACCCAGGTTCAAGAGGAGGTTGAAAGTGGAATCATCGCGCTATAACAGCCTAGTGCGGAAATGGCCCATGAGTGTTTGTATGAGGTGCTCTAGCCTTTGAGGGGTGTTAACAGCACACCCTCTTTCCCCTCTTTAGCATAGCTGCTAGACAGTAGGAACTGCTCTCCCTTCTATCTCCAGGGCTTTCATTCATTTCCAAAGTGGGCATTCTGAACCAGGAGCATTTAGTCCTCAGGGTGAGTTGCCACTACCGTTTACTTCTTTGGGCAGCATTATTAACCTTGGGCATAAACAGCCCCAGGGACCTACATTCAACAGTCAAAGTTTTTTGCATCAGAAAGTTGAAACAGTTAAAATCTGGTTTGTTCTGCATAGGTTAAAGGCAAGAAACCACATTACAAAAACAACAAAGGTGGCAACCAGGTTCAGTCCTACCGCTGGGGTTGGGCTCCCTGTTTTACTTGGGTTCCAAGCTGATGAGGATGCAGAGCCACACCCCGTATTTGTTGAGTGTGCCACCTGCAAGTCAGCGAACACTAAAATAAATAAATAAATCTTTACCCTTGTACATCTTGGAGGTCTCTGTTCCCTAGTTCTGCAAGTTGCTTGGGTGCTAGCTAGAAAAATGAGCTTCTACTGGTCTCTTTACATTTATTTTTAATTTTCCAGCTTGATATTATTTTTTCCTAGATAAAAATAATCAGAACACACTTTTATTGTATTTTTTTTTTGTTTACAGTATTTATTTTGGTTTTTGCAATTCTGCGTAGAGTATACAACTTGGCAATTGGAGGTGGACACAGAAGATGATCCTCTCCTCTACCATGCATTATATAGCCTGCAGTTAAATCTAATGGCTGGCAAATCTATAAACTGAAGGGCATTTAACTCCAAATTAACTTACTTGTGCCCTAATTGCCTTGCTCCAATTACAACTTAGTTCTGTGGTTCTTAACATTTTTTGGATCACAGATCCCTTTGAGAATCTGATGGACCTCCTCCTCTGAAAAATGCAAATAAACACTTACAGACAAAAAAAAATATTGCATATGCTTTATTTTATCATTGGAAATAGGTTTCGTTCACAGTCTAGTCTGGAAGGCAGTTAATTTCTCTGATGTTCAGCTCCTTTGCTGGCTAGGTGTCATGGGAGTTGTAACCAAGAAACACAGAGGGCAGCAAATTGGGGAAGACTTTTTAATGGTATAGCAGTACTACAGATATATGGCGTCAACCCAAAGAAAAGTGTTTCAACATACAATGGGGTTTTCCAAGTACAGATATTTTTTTTTAAACCATCATAATCTGTCACTTAGGTAACTTCTTTGATTCTTGCTCAAAGCTGCTGGACTGGAATGAATTAAATCATATAATTGATTTGGTGTCTCAGGAGTAGGGAAATGCTGAATCAGGCAGCCCATTCAGGTTTTGTGTCTGGATCTATCATTCAACTAGGGCTACGGCAAAAGGAATATTCAAAAGGCAACATTTTGGGGGGTGGGTTGAAGAAAATACACTTCCCTAAGGTGTTTTGGCAATAACTTGTAGGATCTTGTCTGTCTGGAGACAGAAGGAGAGTAAATCTGAACCAAAACTGATCCATGTTATGGTGCACCACTGGTTCTTCCTGTATCAGAGAATGGTCTGTGTGAGTGTGCTCAAGACTAATTGTTGGGACTATTCAGAGTCAACCTGTATGTCATGTCATGTCATGTCATGTCATGTTCCCATCATTCAGAGTGGTGATACTAATTTTAGATTAGTATATGTTTACTTGAATTGATATAGGTGCAAAACAGCTTTTGTAGTGTGGGTCTTCTGGGAGACTTGGATACTTCTGTTGGAGATGACCTGTCAAACAGGTGATAAACGAATGAGAAGTTAGAGGAATATTCAGAGAGGCCAATTTATAGCTGTGGACTACCGTGTTCTAACATCAAGGCTGCAGGTGTTTACCCAGTTTTCTTTGAGTTCATTTGACTAGACTGTGAAGGAAACCTATTGAAAAAAAGTCCTTTTGAAGGATTTCTTGGTAAGTAGACATGCATAGGACTGTGCTGTCAGAATTTTTTTACAATCCTTTTAACGTGCTTGTAGTTAAGTACTACTCTAGTCACCATAAGCAAGTAGGATTTGCAGGCTGGTGAGTACATGGAATTCTATACAGATGAATAAGCAAGCTTTGTACCCTTCTTTGTATCCTGCATAGAAATGTAGTGCAATGTTATAGGGAATATCCTTCCCTTTATCTGTGGCTAGCACAGAAGTGAGGCTCTGTGTCATTCCTTTATTAATAAAATTCTTTTCAGGCTAGTCACATTGGAGAATTTATATGCAAAGCCCCTTTGCAGTAATATACACAAAAGCAAAACACAGCCCGAACATAAATGGGCAAAGGAAACAGGACCCCACAAGAAACAAAAATATTGTTTCAGTGGTGCTCTTCCATTTGCTCATTTTTGAAAGGTAAAACTTGTGCTTTAATTGTGAGTTTAATATATTTTTTTACCTATGTGAGAATAACAGAGGAGAGGAGAGTTCTTTTTATTTAATATTTGCCTTAGAGATTCTGGGCAAAAGGTCAATTGTGATGTGTGCCTGATCCAAGTTCCCGGAAAGATTACTGATAGATCTGCCCTGGCACAAAAAAAATCATGCTGGTCTGCTTGCAGTATTTGTACAAATGTGAATTCAGCAGCACTGTCTCTCTCTCTCCACTTCTAACAAAGCCTCATTGAGACACATAGCAGGAATACCTCTGAAGTTTGCAAGGCGTCATTTTTGATTCAAGAGGAGTGCCAAATTATTTCAAAAGCGTAGGGAAATCAATCCTAGAAAATGTGATAATAACACGGTGTACATTGGTCTCTGCTTACCCTTGGACTCAAATGAATTTAGAGTTACAGGATAGGAAGTTTAATTTTTCCAATTAGAATTGTGTAAAAAAATGGACACCAGACATTAAATAGCCTTAATACATACCCACATGTATTGATGTTTCCAGTATAACAGAACAGAGGAGGAAATGCACATATTTTAGATACTTTAAAGAGTGATATCAGTAAGACAGTATCAGCAACTTGAAATTTCCAGTTAAACTGAGACATTATTTTGAAATTATGTCCATTTAAAATTTCTGGTAGACATTGTTGAAGTGTGAATTTAATTGCATTGTTAAGAAAATGGACAAGAGAGTCTGGAAAGGTTCACAGTCCTCAGTCAACCTGGAAAATAAATTGAGTGAGATTCTCAGAATCTCACTCAAGGTCACTTCTGTTATTTCTATGTTATTTCTATGACTCCTACTGCTCCGCATATAGCCAGCTATATTTGCATAGATCAGAGAATGGGGACATGTGGCATGTGGCCTCCAGGTATTTTCCATCTGGCCTGAAAACTACTTCTACTGTTATCTCTGCTTAGTGATTGGAGATGAGAAATAGGAAGGTTTTAAAAGACTGGGAAGGTATTGGTTGGAAATGGCCTGTGTTTTGAGGTTCAGGAAGGTATTGCACAGGTTTTTAAGTGTACTTTTTAGAGCTTGGGATACAATTATATATGTGTTTATTTGGAAGTAAACTCTACAGAACTCAGTGGGTCTTACATTTGACTAGACATGCACAGAATTATGAAGTCTTCAAGGGAGGGCTAGCAGGAGATGATAGAGTGTACTGAGGCACAATGTGAGTTCAAGACTTGACCAAGAAACATCAGGAAGCAAAAGGAGTGAAAGTAATGCTTTGGCAGTGGGAATGTAGGTCATTGGTAGAGCACCTGCTTTGTATGTAGAAGGTCCCAGCTTCAACACCTGGTAGATCTTTATGCATCATCCACCATTTCACAGGTGAAAAACAGGACACGTATGATGAACCGAGCTCAGAATGTGATCAAGATGGCAAGAGTTATTAAAGAGGAATAACATATGATGCAGGAGAGGCTGTAGCAATTCACTTTCACCAGAGCTGAAAGGCAAGATTCCCTATCCCTGGCTGAGTTAACTGAGTGAAACTACTTCTGTATTTTGAACTCAGTTTGCAGCAACTGTGGTACATCAAGAGCCATGGGGGAAAGTGGGAGAGAGAGAGAGAGACAAACAAATTGGGACATTTTAATAGCACCTGAAAATATGGGATGGCAGAGGATTAATTAAGACTGTCCCTACCAAATTGGGATGGTTGGAGGATATAAATGTAGTTATATCTCACCTTTCTTCTGATACAAGACTTAAACATTTAAAAAAAAAGTTAAGGTAGCAGATGATGGGAAAGACCTTTGCCTAATTCCCTGGACATCCATTGCTAGTCATAGTAGACAATACTGAGTGAAAGAGATGGCACTTCTCTATTAATATAAAGTAACTTGCTAGGTTTGTACAAGAAGAAATTGTACTCTCGAGATCCTTTGAGAAAGTATATTAGTCTGCTTACTCTCCCCCCCGCCCAAATATCCGTTTTTTTCTTTTTCTCTTGTTATTCGATGTGTAAATAATATTCACAGATTACTTTTGCTTGTTAAGAAAGATATCCCATTCCCCCAGCGTGGTCCTAAAATGGTCGGGGGGAAAAGCCATTGAAAAATACACAAAAACTCTTTACGCTCACCCAGTGAGGACTCAGACAACTTTTGATATTCTTCATTCTTGTGAATGAAAATGAAATAATTTATTTCTGCTCATTACCTTAGCATCTCTAGATGATGAACTGATTGTGCAGACGTGGAAGTTTCAGGAACTGGACATAAGCTCCAGATCATCCCTTGAGTTTTTCTTCATCCAGGCTATGTCTCACTCTTTCCACCAACTCACCTTGTCCCCTTGTTTGGAGAGGTAAATCTCTGTCACCAAGAATGCAACATCCAGGGGCCACTGTTTCCCCAAACTTGCTCTGCGTGCTTCTTTATGCATAGTATTGTATGCTCTGCACTTCAGCAAGTGATGAGATTTTCTGGGGCAATAAACTGTTTATGTGCACATACAGATACCTTTATCTGTTTCTTTCACTTAGTTTCCTGAATGTATGCAGGTAACTTTCCTGAAGCTGTGATGGATAACTCATTTAAACACTAAGGACTATCCCTAACAGTCTTCTAACCATGGTCTGCCATTGAGCAAATACTAATACAACCATTCTAGGATATTAATTGACAGTGATTAGTCAGCATGGGTAAGACCAAATTGTCCTTAGAGCTCAACTGTCCCTTGTTTGTGAAATGAAGCACTTTTATTTGTTATAAAGCCTTCTTTGCTATTCATTATTGGCTTTGCAAAATATTCCCATCTTGTAAGTTTGTTGGTTTCTAAACAGTTGCAAAGGATAAGGGATGATCTTGACCACAGAACTTTAAAGAAGTATACTTTGAAGTAACCTTTCTCAATTGGTGACTTCCCTGTGTTTTAGACTATAACTCCAACAATTCAACGGGCTGATGAAATTGAAGCACAAAATAACTGGATGTCGCCAAGTTAGAGAGCAGTGTTTTCAAAACTATGGATATTGCATTTACCCAGAGGAGTCGCAAAGGGTAGATCCGGTAGCATATAACAATGGGATTGTCTCTCTCTTTGTCCTCCTTGTAGCTCCATGAAAATCCAGAGAGTCCCCAACCAATTGGAAGACATGCAGGAGACTTCAGGAGAGAGGAGACATTGTCTCTCCCTCCTGGTTCTTCTGCTAGTAGGAATGTTGTCTCCAGAACTACTTCACAGTAGCCTTTAATGCCATACTGTTAGTCCATATATATACTTTACAGACCAGTCCTATACAGGGCTTATATGTTGCCCTATTTCCATTATTTATTTATTTATTTAGAATTGAGAACATTTAATACACTGTACACTCATGCTGTCGAAAGCTCAAAGATGTAGACATATTGAGATAAAAAATACATGTGGAACTACTTTGCTGAATTCCAGCCTGAATCTAGACTGCGTTCCCAATCTTCTGGAATTGAGATATGTATACTGTACCAGACAGGCCACCATGTGGAATGCTTTTTGGCAGATTGTGCCAATGAGAAGCAGAGGGAACAGATTTGTCCAACAAGTTTTTTTTTAAGTCTCCATCTTTGTTGGCAGCTGTTATGGAATGTACTTTAAATAACTGAAATGCTTTTTGTTCCAGAAGAATTCTTTGATGTATGTTAGAAACATTATTAAACATTGCCCTCAGAACTCCAAGTGACCTACTTAAATTGAAACAGCTCTTCTACTGCCTAATCCTTAGTAACTAAGGTGAAGTAAAGGTGGGAAGAGACCTATTACCTATTTCTTTCTTTACTTCCCACCTCCAATTCTACTCTGTCTTTTTTTCTCTATTAAGCATCTCTTGCCAGCGTAAGGTGAATCCAGATAACGTTACTGAGAGATCATGGAAGTGTGGTGTTTCTGAATTGTTCTTCCATATATCTTCCAAACCTTTCACAGTACATAGTTATATCACTATGATTCCATTTTAACTGTCACGGCAACATCTTATTAAATCCTGGGGTTTGTATTTTAGAATTCTCAGCCAGAGGGCCCTAACATCTCCCCAAGCAATAAGCCCCAGGATTCCCTAAGGTATAGCCATTGTACTTAAAGTGGAATCATAGTATTATAAATATATAGAGTGAAAGGGCTCCTAAGTTGTGATGACTTGCTGCCCACCTAAAAAAGTACAAACTCAGTGCAAACCTGGTCAGTGTAGATATGTGTCTGCAGGGCAGAGAGGTCTATAGCAGCTTGTAAGGCAATTGTGCCATCAATTATTTTTTCCCCTTGTCCTTGTTCATTGCTTCCTGTTGAACCAAAACCAACTAAGAGACAAAATTGGTAAAAAGTTCACTATGAGGTACAAAATCTGTTTCTTGTTTGAAGGCCCCTTGCTTATTTTATTTCATAACTGCTTTCTTTTGTGACTTATGAGTTAACCTTGTGGGAGGATTTTGACCATGGGGAGGGACATTGTAAGATAAAGTAACAATGTGTAATCATCTGGAGTCACAATTTTAATTGTGGTTTCTGATGGTTACTCCTGTGACTTGCAACAGCAACAGGGAGTTATTGCTATTCTTCAACTATTCTCACTGTTTCTTTGGGGAATCAAAGGGGAAACAGCACTGAACAGCTCCTTGGTCTTTCAGCAGCAGTTTAAAACAAACTGTTAATAGTCAAGTTCAAACGATCTCTGACTTTGGCTTTCTTTTCTTTCAGGGCCAGTTTTGTGACTATTGTAATGCTGCTGATCCAAAGAAAGCTCACCCAATAACTAATGCTATAGATGGAACAGAGCGCTGGTGGCAAAGTCCGTCTCTCTCCTTTGGTTTGAAATATGATGAAGTCAATGTTACTTTAGATCTAGGGCAGGTAAGTGAGTGTGATGTCTTCCTTGCATGGTGTTGATTATGATCATTTTCTTTGTCTGTGATCTATACAGTATGTAAGAAGGGAGGTGTTTTGTGTTGAAGTTGTCTTTCTGAAGAAACTACATTCAATCGAGAGCATTCTAAAATGACCAAGTTATATCTAAGCAAGTATAACTTTCCCAGGAATACTCACTGGGTTAGGTGGATGGCAGCTTTCATTTGTATCTGTTTTAATTATTTGACCCGCCTTGGATCTCAGGCTTTAGAGAATGGCAGGTTATAAACAACAGCAGTTGTATCTTGGTATTTGGAATTCATCATCAAAATATTAAAATAATTTTAGCTTTTGATCTTCTAGGAACAGGGAAAATCCTTTCTCCAGATTTGCCTAGAATCTAAATCTGGGAGGAAGAACTACCTGTTAAAAACTTGTTCTTGGTTTTGAGACATCCAAAAGCCATCAATGCCCACTTGGCTTTTGAACATTGCAAAAGAAGAACAAACTGAATTGCCCCATGACCTGTAATTATCCAGAACAGGCCTCATTGCCCTAGTGGGATAGGCCAGAGTCCTGTGGTTCATTAGTTATATCAATATTAAAATTGCACAGCATAGCGACACAGCATAGCGACACACCATAGACATCTTAATTGAGAAATTTGACAGTGTGCTCAAGGCCACCCAGTGGGTTTCTATGCCTGAGCAGGAAATCAAACCCAGGTCTCCAAGGTTGTATTCCAGTGCTCAAGCCACTACACCACACTGGGTCTCAACTTTTACATCATGTAAAAAGTTCTGCTGGTGATACACATCCATACACATATCTGCTTGATTTGTATGATATTTCTGTCTGTGGTGGTTAAGGGGAAGAATAATAGAAGCTGGGCCAGAGGATATAAAGAAACTTTTAAAAAGCCATTAGCTACAGTCACATTTAAGGAGCATCATTTGCTAATGTTACAGAGTTAACATTTTTTAAAAAAGCTATAATTTGCCTGCTTATTTTTGGAATGTAATCAAATGTTTATTTGTTAGATATTTTTAAAAATCTGAATGCTATTAAGTCATTGGCTTGTAATGCAAAACACACCTAGGCAATAGGGTTGCTCACACCAATAAACTATTTTAAAAAGTGACCCAAATTTATTACAACGAAAGGGTGAAATTGTTCTATAGTTTTCCCTTAGGGTTGAGGATTCTTTGAAACAGCAAGAGATGAGGCATGGGGGATTGCAGCAGGAATCACCTATTGGGACCACACTAAGGTTGTAGCACTAAGAGATTAAACCCACCCACACTTTTCTGGAGAGTCCCTGGACCAACAGGAGTGGCTTTTGGGAGCACAAGGGGATACTGTGGAGAGGATGGAATATTTTAGAATAAATGGATGGAAATGGCTAAGGAAGTAGCTTTTAGCTAAATAGTAAGAGAAACTAATGGGTAAAGCTGTTCAACAATGGAACTCACACCTTGGGGAGGTAAGATGGTTCTCTTCTCTGGTGGAGTATTGAAGGAGAGACTGAACAAAACATTGTGCTTTGTTGAATCAGTATTGGCAAGGGAACTGAACTAGGTGGCCTCCCAATCCCCTTCGAACTTTAAACTTCTATGGTTCTGTGTATATCCTCCTCCTTGTATAACTGTGCACAACCATTACGATAGGGTATGACAGATCCCCTCTTCAGTCTGACCTCACAGTTCCAATCCTTGGCCTCCTATCATTCCCCTTGCCCCTTTACCCTTAAGATTCCTCTCTCTATCTGTCACTTGACTCCAAGGTGACCACAGATATTGGAAAAATGGATGTATTTATTGCTGAGTTCAATTTGCTGGTGCATGGCTGATTCTCCTCATCAATTCTTAAATAAAAATATATCCAGACAAAGACGTAGAAAAGTGCAAAAATGATTGTATAACAAGTAATTCAAACACCTAGAGTTATGTTGGCTCCATAGAAATACAATATATCCCCTTAGATAAACAAAAGAACACTTTCTCCTGAACTCTTTCCACACTCCATTCTTATCCATTCTTAGCCCTAACCATTTCTCTATTCTTAACTGACCCTATCTCTAACTGTCCTTCTCAAGATTCAACCCATTCTCCGTGTTCCTATCTCTACTCCTGCCTATCCCTATTTGACATTTTAACAGACAAGTTTCATATTCTCTTCCTCATAGCCTCCTCCTGCTCAAAGGCTGTGATGGGCTAATTGTACTCAGGCCGTGGAGGATAATGATTTAGCCCTTCTTCACATATGTTAATGAGAGAAGCATGCTTATGGGATTCCTGATAGCTTGATTTGATTTTAAGTTCAGCAAGAATTCCTTCATCTTCCTTTAACCACCAGCAGGACTCTCTGTTGGAGGTTCTATTCTTAAATCATCTGCCATAGCAAGCCCTAAAATTATTGTCACCTCGGGCAAAAGATTTGGAGTTTCATGACAGGGCAATCAATTGATAGTTATATGTTATATTTTGACAGTCCTGTGCATCAAAACAACTTAGCTGGTTCTGAGTACCATAGAATCATAGAATCATAGAGTTGGAAGAGACCACAGGGTCATCCAGTCCAACCCCCTGCTATGCAGGAACACCCATCAACCCACTCCCAACAGATGGCTATACAGCTTCTGCTTAAAAGCGTTCAAAGAAGGAGACTCCACCACACTCCGAGGCAGCATATTCCACTGGCAGACAGCTCTGACTGTCAAGAAGTTCTTCCTGAGGTTCAGGTGGAATCTCCATTCCTGCAGCTTGGATCCATTGCTCGTTGTCCTAGGCCCTTTTCACACACAGTTTTTTTTTGTGTGTGAAGGCCCCTTGAGCGTCGCGTAAATGGGAGCATCGGTCCGTACGACGCACTCCTACTCACGTGATGCTCACGAGCCTAAAGCAGGACGATTGCGCATTTTATTATTTTCGGCTTTAAGCCAAAAATACTGCGCGGTTGCGCAATGCTTGCAGGGACCTTGCGCACTTACCTGTGTGTGGTGCACCGAATAAGCCGTCCTGGTCACGCTTCCTCCCCTCACGCAGCCTACAGCTCCCAGGCTGCGCTGCGAAAGGAAGGGGCGGGGCACGAGCGCGACGGTCGCGCTACCAGAAAACGACCTGCGGGATGAAGGAGCGGGGAAGTGGCAGCGTTCTGGATGAGACTTCTCGCACGAGATGCCCCCCTCCAGCCGCGTAAACGGGTAACGTGCGAAAAGGGCCCTAGTCTCTGGAGCAACAGAAAACAAGCCCATTCCCTCTTCAACATGACATCTCTTCAAATATTTAAACATGGTGATCATGTCCCCTGTTAACCTTCTCTCCTGCAGACTAAACATACCCAGCTCCCTAAGCCGCTCCTCATAGGGCATGGCTTCCAGACCCTTCACCATTTTCATCGCCGTCCTCTGTACCATACACTTTGGCTTGAGTAGATGGCACTATTTGCTGCTCCACCTCAAACAGCAAAATGTTTGGCCCTGGCCCTTTTGTCTGCCTCCCAAAGAGGTCAGGATTGATGTTAGTCAGCAATGTCAGTGATTACTTCTGCTGGTTAAGTATGTTCAAAACTGCGTTTGCACTGAAATGCTGAATATTAGTTATTGAATAAGCAGACTGACCTTTTAAGAAAAGAAGACTGCCAACAGACTAAAAGGATTGAACCATAGGAGTCCTTTATTTGTCTTTAATATATGATGATTCACCCAATGGAACTGTAAAATGAATATTGTGTTTACTCTGTACAGACTGAATAGATGTAGACAGCAAATTAACTGTGACTTTTTAATTCCATTCATGAAATAAATGTTTAATAATTCAGCTGCTTAAGTCTGAAGCATACCAGAAGGATTTATTCCTGGGAATTTCTGCAACTTCAGGAGCTGAGCTCTACTGTAGATACAAGTTTCTCCCCTCTAGAACTTGGAAAATTTTGTTTCTGAACAACAGTTCTCAGAATTCCCCATCCAGCATGACTACTGGGGATTCTGGAAGTTGTTGTCCACTATTAATTTTCCTAATCTGTGGTTCCCACTACCCAAAAGACTGCCTCATTTACTTAAGCTGTGGTGAACACAGTTCCAGTGACATTGGCAGCCTGATCTCACACATTTTTACCCAATGGCTTATCTACCACACATACAGAGAGAGTGTTGATTGATAACAAAAACATCTGGAGATTCAGGAAAGTACTGAGGGAAAAGAGGAAATAGCATACACCTATTTCCTCTAGCACTGAGAACCTAGCTTGTGAGGGTTTTGGAGCAATTGCTCTGACTGAACCATGGATAATTAGGCACTGCCTCCCAGAGTCCCAATCTGACTGTCTGTGGTTCCACAGAGGGTCACATCCCCTTCCCTGTGATACTATTGTCTGGTTGTTTCCCAGCTTTTGCACATTTTTTAAAGATAAAAATGCCCCTCTAAACACTTAATTGCTGGCAGTAAGAGCTCTGACATAAAGTATATAAGGTATTTTTATATAAAGTATATAAAGTATTTTTCATTACACTCTGTTGCCTTTAGCTTTTTTTAAGGATTCAGAACAGGCAGGCCCTTTCCACATGGCATTTTCCATGCAAAAAGGTGCCTGGAGTGTTACGCAATTGTGGGGAGCGATCTGCACGATGCACTCACAATCGCGCGATGCTCCAGGGGCCGGCAAGCGCCGATTGCACACCTTTTCATTTTCTGCTGGAAGCCGAAAATGGTGTGTGATTGCGCATTGATCCTGGGCCCCGTGCGCACTTACCTGGCGTGTGGAGCCTCCGGAGCAGCACCGGTTGCACTTCCTGCCCCAGCGCAGCCTGGGAAACTCCCAGGCTGCACTGCAGAAGGAAGAGGCAGGACTCGCGCGTGAACAGGTCGCTCGTGTGGAGTCAAAGGACCCCGGACGCGAGAGCCTCTCGCTGGAGGCTGCTCGCGCGATCTCCGCACCCCAGTGCCAGAAGAAGGTAAGGTGTGGAAAGGGCAGCAGTGTGGCAGCCATATTTCCCTGACAGCACCTCAGAGGGAGAAGGAAGGTGGTACACAACGGACAGCAAAAGGCAGAGGGTGAAACTTAACATTATTTTAGTTACTGGGAAGCTTTACAGCAACAGACAAGCTTCTAGCCCAGGTCCATGGCATTCTATACGTACCTGACAGGTCAATAAGTTTCCACCTGGCAAGCATCTGTAGCAGGTCTCTATACCATTCTCCAGCCATAGGCTACAGTGTAGATTGTGGCTCATATTAGCACAGCTAATGATAGAATAACTGTCCCTGTGTTTGGCTGTGTTCTGTTTAGGTTGGCAGTGCATTCAGTGAAATATACTCCACACTCAATACTGGTTGCTGAATAACCTGAGAGAAGGAATCTGGCTATTGTCTTATTCTCTAGCCCTCTCCATGAATGCCAAGGGAGTTTCACAAGTATTCAAGCATGGCGGTTTTAGGCATTGTAGGTATTATTACATGCATTATGCTACCCTTCTTGCAAATTACAAATTCCATCAGTGTCCACTGTATTCCATCTGTCATTGGAACGTGGCTATCAAGAACTTCTCTGCAAGTGAATCCGGCCCCTGGATTGAAAGAGGCTCCTCACTCTTAAATGATGTATCGATACAGACAGGATATATCTATAAAATAAATAAATTTGAGATTGTTCCAAATCTATCATGGCAAATTAATTAATAAAAAATAAAACCTATAAATAGAACATTAAATCAATGGTTAAGCAACTAACATATCACAGCCAATTAATCCATTAATATATCAGAAACAAAGCAAAACAAACAAACAAACAAAACAGCAACAACAGAGATACCACAAAAAAAAAAAAAAAGCTTCGTATTGAAACCAAGCTCACACATAACTTTGAGAACCCATTGGAATCAGTGGGACAAATCAGTGACAGCTGACTTAAAACCCATCGATTTCATCAAGCCTGCTCCATGAATAATTAAATCTTAAAACCACAAAGGGTTTCTTCCAATGCACCAGTAACTAAGGAGCTAGTGGGGGGGGCAGATCTTCATATCCAAAATTCCTCTCCTTGATCCTAGCTATCCTTGTTGCTGCTCAAATTGCCTCTGTTGTTCTTGTAGAGTCTGCACCATGGTTTATCCAGTTTATTCAAGTAATTGTGTCAAGCATGCTGTTTTCTCGTTTCTTTCATGCTAGATCAAATATGTACTTCATTGTTGGAATACATACACTACATTATAAAACAGCCATTAAAATATGCACAATTAGAGGAAAGGGGTTTCAAAATCCAAAGCAAGCACCTTTTCAAGTTCAGTGTTCCTCCTATTCTCTCTCAGTGACTCCCTTCCTTCCTTCCCAATAAATGTAGAGTTTTAGAACTTTTTGAGCAATGGGAAGCTGTGTGAGACAAAATCTTTGGGCTTTACATTCTCACAGCTAAACACTTTGGTTTGTGGAGAGCTTTACAGAGTTGTTGTGTAGTTAGAGCCCTGCACGCTGCCAGTGTTTTCACTGAATAAAGCAGTCTCTCTGACCATGCCAGTCACTGATGCTGCCTTTGTTTACAAATATTTGAGGAGAGTGAGTGGAAGCAATAAAAGAGGCCTATAGCAGACAATAAAACCACTAATCTTGTATGTAATTTCTAGAGAGAGAGAGTTCATCTCGAAGACTTTCATCCATAATCACAGGTCCTTGTCTCTACCTTATTCCAGATTCAAACTACAGTTGACTCTTCACATTTGTGGGTTTGCCTTTCATGGCTTTGATTATTTGCGAGTTTCTCTGACCCTTGCCTTCCCCAGCCTCAGATGCTTCTTTTCTGGGGGAAACTGCCCTCTTGGCAGCTCTGATCAGGCTGTGCAGTTCTTTAAAAGAAAAAGCCCTCTGGTCATCTTCCTCCTCCACCATCAGCAATTGCCTGCCCAGTTAAGGGCACCTTGTAGCTCAGTTTCTGAGCACCACAAACCTTCTGATGCCCTCTCACACCCAAGAAAGGAGATGGATGAGAGAGAAGAAGTTTAGGACTACCATGCCAACCCACCTCCTTACCCTCTCCTTTCCCTGATCTGGTTTGGACCCTGGGTGCCCATTTTTCCCATTATGCCTCATCCCCCTTCCCACAGACACACAGACACACACACACATTTTGATATTTGTGAAATTTCCACTTTCGTGAGGGTCCAGTGCCCCTAACCCTAATGAATGTGACTGCTTGCTCTGCTTTTCTCTCCAGTAGTTCTGATCAGTGTAGGAATGGCTTAAACTTGTCAGTTTCACTTTTCCTCACATTCATTTTTTTTTCCATCTGTGAATGTTAATAATTTCTTATCAAAACCAAGCAGAATTCTTACCCATCTGCAACAGCCAAGTTCAAGTAGGTGCAACTATTTCCCAGCATGAAGAGGACCATGTTGTAGTTTTCCTGTCTTGAAGCTGCTGAATAGGAGGAGCCAGTCAGAAAAAAGAAGTGGCAGCTCTAATTTATCTCAGCATGAATCTGCATCTCAGCACTGTTGAATACACAGTGATTCAGATCCAGATATTTCAGGGATAAGCATTCAAAGCTTTCTGTTTGGATGGATTAATTTGTTGGTTTTGCTTTCTTGTGCATTGACATTTTAAACCCTCAAGTTCTGTCTGATTTGTGAAGAAATCTGTGAACCCAGTGAAATTCTCAGCTTCCCTAGATTAACCTCGCATTCCTGAGGCCATTCAAGGAAATCTGCAGATTTCCGGACCATTAAGGAAAACTTCTTCAACTTTCAAGTAACATACGTATTCTCTGTGTGTGTGTGTGTGTGTCCCTGAGCAACCTTAGTGACAGACCCAAGATGGCCTACCCAATAATATGTGCATGATATATCCTCATACAAGGAAAATTAAGGAATGTTGTTCAGAACCCTTTCCCCCTGTAAACTGGGAATGCAACTATAGTGAGTCAAGAGCCCCATTTTCTATTCCTGAGGCCACCCAGGAGCAACATAGGTTGACAAAATAGAGCAAAATGAAAAAGAAAAAAAGACCAACAGTCTATCTCAGGTTTTGAAAAATGTGTATTCTTATGTTGAGCTGTAAAAGGAGGGAGCTGTAGTCTTTTTGAAAGGGTCAATTCCTAATCTTTGGGATCTCCAGAGGCAAAGGGCAGAGGGTGGGGTGATCCAGGAAATTGGGTGACCTTGGGCAAATCACATACTCTTAGTACCAGAAAACTCCTTGATCGGTTCACCGTAAGGTTAGGATTGCCATGTCAGAAATAACGTGAAGGCAAACAACAACAACAGCAACAGAATGATCCAGAGAGTTTGTACAGGCTGAGGGACCCAAGAATAGCCTTGAGATATATATCCATCGCCAGGGCTACCCTTTGCCCACCCCTTATCTAAATCTGTTTGGTGGCTTAGGTCCTTTTGATATGAATAAATGCAAGATTAAATTCTGCTCTGGCTTGCTCTACTTTACTCTTACTCTCAGAGGATTTATATAGCATTTGCATTCCCCAAATAAAGAGTCAGGTATATACAGAAATGCAGGCACAGACATGTGCACTCTCTGATACATCTCTATAAGCCTGAAAGGCCAGTAGGGTGCTGGAGATGCATGGGAAGGATATGCACTGAAATATTTAGAAGGATAGCAGAAAGAAGATGGTGAAATTAGCTCTAGAGGCCATTGATTTAAACTGCAGGAAATTAATGTTAAATATTTGGAAAATCTCCCAGTTATCAGTGCAATTAAGCTGTGGAATGCACTGCTAAGGGACTTGGTGGGATATGTTTCCTTACCAACCAGCAAAAAAAGCTAGATAAGCATCTCTTGAATTTCATTTAAATAGAATTTATTTGGTAGGTTAGATTAAATATCTTGCGAAATCCATTACAGATATATAATTCTTGTAATTTGGCTTCTTGTACAGTCAGCCCTCCATATCCATGGATTCTGTATCCACGGATTCAACCAACTATGGCTTGAAAATATTTAAAATAATCTAAAAAACTTAGATTTTGCCATTTAATATAAGGAAGACCATTTTACATAATTTACCTAATGGGACATGAGCATCCACAAATTTTGGTATCCATGAAAAGTCCTGGAACCAAACCCTAGCGGATACCAAGGGCCCACCATATATGACTATAGATGGTCATATCTCAAAGCATTCTTTTAAATGGGTGGTAGGATATTTGTCTGTCTGTCTGTCGCTGTAATGTGTTCAGAATATTTTTCAACTAAATTCTCTGCATACTGATTACCTAAATTCACTGCCGTTCTCTTATTATGTGTCAACAACAATCTGTTCCCACAAGGCCAAATCTGTGAAATTAAACTGTACTAATGTTGACTTTGTGTTGCTCTTATAAATTCTAAGAAAACAATACCATGTTCATCTTATGTACTGGAATTCTTTTCACTCATGGAATGCTTGCAATTTGCAAAACTTTATGAGACCAATTAATTGTTCACCCATTGGGTGGAACTCCATATTACACCAGAAAAGTGAACCCCTGGGTTTCTCTACCTGTTATTTTTGTTTTAAGTCCTAAACTAAGGCCCTTTCTGCATGTGGAGGGGGAAACGGGGGAAAATGTGCTAAAATGGAGCTTACCGGCAGCTGGGTAAGTCCGTCACCATGTGGAGCAGCGCGAGCTCGCTGCTCCGCAGTCCTCCGGTGTCTAAAATGGCGGCTTCAGCATCCAAAATGGCGGCATCTGGCTGGCAGAGGCTCTCCACCAACTGGAGAAGCTCACCAGCTGGAAGCCCACCCCTGGCAGATCTGCAGGCATACACTAATGCGCACCTGCAAATCTGCACCAGAGCGCGGCGACGGAGCTGCATGGGGCTGCGCGCTCTGTGCTTTTTAAAAACCTGTGAAAAGAGGTTTTTAAAAAACACGTCGTCCCACCAGTTCTGGTCGCTTCGGAGCGGATTGATGTGTGGAACTATGAAAAGTAGTCCGCCCCAATCCACTCCACAGTGCAGACGACCTCCGTTGGAGGTTGCTCTGCACTGTTTTAATACCCCGGTGCAGAAAGGGCCTAAGAAGAATTAATTACAAAAGTTATCTGGTGTGAGGGCCAAGCAAAAATGATGGTCTGAAGTGCCAGGAAACTGTACTGTATTTTTGTCTACTTGTTTCTTTCTTTCCTGAAAACTCACCAGGGACCAGCAGCCAATGGCTCATGGTCTGGCACCAGTCTAGGGACCACCATTTTGAGTACTACTAAAGCACTCCTGAGAGATCATTTGCAGGGAGAATTGGCTGATTAGGAAAAGATTAAACATTCTTTCTTATTTGCAGGTCCCCCAGCAAATTTGTCCCTTCTATAATTTGCAACTGAAATTGCTCACGTCCCTGCTTGCTTCCAGATCAAGAAAACATTCTCCCTGTTTTAACTTTTATTTTCCCCCCAGATCTGTATCGTGCACAGACTGTATAGACTGGGGGGCATCACCTTGCCTCCTTTACTGTGTTGCAATGCAGTAATCTACATGTTGTTTATCACTGATTTATGGGTTATTCATCCATCAGAGTCAAAACTCAAAAGAAAATTTTGACATGGACAGACATGATGTTCTCTGCATTCATGGCCTGCCCTACAGGGTGAAGCAACTCGCCTCAAGCAATGATGCACTGTAGATGGAGGGGAGAGATACACTGTAGATGAAGGCAGGACCTTTTACCTGAGTGATGCAGCAAGACCTAGAATTATGGTATAGATGGGGCAACATTTATATTCTGAGTTGGTCAGGGGAAAAAAGTGTTGGACCCAGACAGCTCATTTTTGCCTGTTAATAATACACAGAATGAAATGCCACTTATGTAAGAAATGACCCAGCTTGAGTTGCAATTTCAGAGATGATCTGAATGAATTTCCTTTTGCTTTTTCATGTACCATAGTATTCTTGGGTTTCAGAACAATCATGTTCTTTGAACTCTTGATCATTTCTCCACCGAAATAATAGTAGTAGTAGTGGTAAAAATAATAATAATAATAATAATAATAATAATAATAATAATAATAATAATAAAAATAGTTTATTTGTTTATTTGTTACCTACCTCTCCTCAAAGCTCGATATGGGGGTACAACAGAGGTTAAAATACAATTAAAACTAGCACACCAATCAAAAACACCTTATGGTTAAAATACAAAAAAACCCCATTCAAATACAATATCATAATTAAAATCATAATTAAAAATACATCATAATAGACTGAGTAGGCCTGCCGGAAGAGATAAGTCTTTAGCAGTGTTTTTGAAACTCAGGCCCTTTCCACATGTGGAGGGGGAAATGGGGGAAAGCGCACTAAAATGGAGCTTACCAGCAGCCGGGTAAGTCCGTTGCCATGCGGAGCAGCACGAGCTCACTGCTCTGCAGTCCTCCGGTGTCCAAAATGGCGGCTTCAGCATCCAAAATGGCGGCTTCCGGCTGGCAGAGGCTCTCCACCAACTGGAGAAGCTCGCCAGCCGGAAGCCCGCCCCGGCAGATTTGCAGGTATGCACTAGTGCGCGCCTGCAAATCTGCACCAGAGCATGGCGACGGAGCTGCGCGGGGCTGCGCGCTCCGTGCTTTTTAAAAACCTATGAAAAGAGGTTTTTAAAAAACACGCCGCGCCACCAGTTCCGGTCGCTTTGGAGCGGATTGAGGTGCGGAACTACGAAAAGTAGTCCACCACAATCCACTCCACGGTGCAGACGACCTCTGTTGGAGGTTGCTTTGCACCGTTTTAATACCCCGGTGCAGAAAGGGCCTCAGACAGCATATTTTGCTTTCAGATCTCTTCCAGCAGGCCATTCCATGGTCTGGGGCAGCCGATGAGAAGGTCCTCTGGGTGAGTCTTGTTTTAAGCAGTTTATGTAAATGGCCTCCAGCAGACCTGAGTGTATGAGGCAGATTGTATGGAAGGAGGCAATCCTCCAGGTAACTTGGACCCAAACCAGGTAGGGCTTTAAAGGTAATAACGAACACTTTATACTTTTTCTGGAAACCAATTGACAGCCAGTGGAGTGATTTTAATATTGATGTAATATGCTCACTCCTCAGTGTACCCATAATCAGTCTGACTGCCATTAAAGCAGGGTGGGCATTCTTCAAGCTTGTGGGATTTATTTTGCGGAATCTAGAACTCACTGGTACCCTGACATCCTCCAGTCAAAACCTAGTGTGAAAGTATACATCTAGAATGAAATAATTCTGAGCTCAGGATTTTTTTTTAATGTGTACCAAACTGAACAAAGCTTGCAGACAGGAAGCATAAAAATCCATTCCTTTCTTAATTTCAGCAGTCTAATCTGTTGGATGTTTGTGTGCCATTTGTTGCTGCTATTGTTAGTTAGACCCTCTTGCTAATTAGTCACAAATTGTATTATCATTCATCAGAAGATAACAAATTGACTTTTGTTCTTCCCTAGTTTAAAGGGGTCAACAGATCAGAGGTGGTTGAAAGTTCAGATTGTGATTTTAAAGTCACTAGGAATTTCATGATTTATAATTTCCCCTTTTCACTTACCTTGTAATCTATTTGTAAGAGTACAGTTGTCATATTAGGAAGCTGAGGCTGATGATGTCAAACTCATTAAATGCATAAGTAGTTGTTCATCTTGAAAAATCCAAGCAGAGGACAATGACATGAAAAAGAGCTGTAGGCAAGGAAGCACTACAACTTCTGCATCTCTTATGCAGTTTCACCCATCTGCCACACCTGTACTGGTGCTATACCCTAAGTGTGGTAGATCAGCTAACTAATGATAGATCTCTTGGTGATTTGTTGTAGGGCAGCAAGATTTTATAATGCTAAGAAACCTGCTGGATGACCTTAGGCAAGTCACACTCTCTCAGCCTCAGAGGGATGCAAAGACAACACCCCCCAAAATAAATCTTGTCAAGAAAACACTGTGATAGGTTTGCAAATGAAGCTGGGAATCACTTGAAGGCACACAAGAACAAGAAATAGCTTAAGCATAGCACCTACAATGGCAGATATAAATCTACCACATGTAACACTCTGGCCTGGCTGGCCATATATATGTCTTGGTTCTCAGTTGTTCATGTTTATAAAATAGGAATATTAATTGGCTTTTGATTAGATCTATGTCTCTCTCTGCTTCCAACTTTGAATTTTGTAGTAACCAGGCTGTAGATTTCTATGTGCATATGAAGTAAATGACTTATGGAAGGAAAGTGTTCTTTGGCTATGGCCCTTTTCTCACCTTACTTCTTCCTGGCGGCATCCTGTCGGGATCCTGACAGCAGCTCTGCCATGAGGAGAGAGTGACAGAAGCATTCCCATCTTCTGGTTGCCTCTGGGATCCAGGAAGTGCAATGGCCCTGCCTCTTTCAGCCACAGTGCAGCTAGGAACTGTCCCAGGCTGCCCTCAGGCAGGAAGCTCAGCCATTGTGCTTCCGGACCCTCCACACACCAGGTAAGTGCGGGATGGCAGCGCAATCATGGGTCATTGATGAGGAAAGCGCATCAATGATTTAATCCATGATCATGTCATCTGGGGATGTGTAACTCTCGTCACTTTCCTGTCCTTCTCCAGTCCTCATTGGGGGGTGACAATATCCTGCGGAAACGACCTGTGTTATCTGAGCCACCAATTTGTATGTAGTTGTGCCTCGCTGAGCCAATATTTTGTATTTAGTTGTGCCTCCCTAAGCCACTACTTTGTATTTGACTCTGGTTGGTGGATCTTGGACTACTACAAAACAAAGTTGATTGTGCAAGAAAGATTGCTGTCTTCCCTAATCCTTCCTATGTTCTGAAGCTGCTTGCTGCACATCACAGATCAGCAATGGGCAAGTAAATATGTAGCTAACTTCTGTTACAACCAGCACCGAGTATCTTACCCATCCAGTGGACAAGAAATAGGCAACCATGGAAGGCTAGGATACCTCATTAATCACCCAGGACTCTTTGGAAGGCCGTACCCCCCACTGTACCTGGTTCCTTCCCCAAATCAAAATCTCTCCAATGCCCTCAAACAGCCTGTAAAGAACGTGAGGAAATTCTCACAATATTTTTGGACCTACGTGCCTCCCTAGAGGGGATTTAGAAACTTAAAAAAAACTTTGCAAACATTTGTTTTGACATGTTGGGAGATCCAGGAAACCTCCAAGTATGGTGGAAATTCCTCTCACACCCCCATAGAGGTCATTTAGAGGCCTTTTTGAATTAAAAAACTATTTTAGGAAAACCTTTTTTTTAAATTCCTGGGACCCCAGGGGCCACAAATCAGCCCTGAGAGGTTGCTTTGCCCAACTGCTGTACTACACCATGGTTGAGACTTTAAAAAAAACAAACAGAAAACAAAGCAGGCACAAATCTTTGGCTCATGCCTTCCCTCTTCCTCCTTCTCTTGTGCACCAAAATTAGAAACTTGTCAAGCTTGTTGTGGTTTGCAGTCCTGATTCATGGATTGTTCAAATTGTAGTCTGTAGGTTCTGGCAAAATGACACAATCAGATATTTCTAATCTTAGCGTGCAAGAAGAGAAGATAGAGTACCTGCTTGCTTTTACAATGCTAAGGTTGAAGTCCTATATATACTAATCCGGGAGTAAGCTAACTGAAATCGATGGAACTTAAATCTAAGTAGAAGTGCATAGGCTTGAATATAAACCACAGTGTATTTCTGGGTACATTGTCACTGAACAAAGAAAAAAAAAATGACTAAGTATTGAATTTACATGTTTACAGATTAAAGATATTCCAGGGCATAATGTATCATAAGAAAGTGTAAAGGAATAATTGAGTGACGATTCACACTGAGTTTAACATATTCCTTGGGCTGGTTTGGAGACACTTGTAGCTCAGGGAACTTTGTTTAAAATTTTGACTGTTATATTCCAAAAGACATTTAAGTTCTGAATATTTTGTAGGTGAACAGTCTTCTGCACATCTGTTATAGTCCACCTTGCTTTTATATTTCTGCCATTCTAAGATATGAAAAACTCCCACCTGCAAATCACGTCTGCTTTCTTGTTCCATCCCTTATTCATATCAAGTAGCAGGTTTTTTTGTCCTGCACAAAATGTGTTTCTAAATATTCTTCAAATGTATGTGTTTAGTCATTCACATTTTAAATGTATGCATGGTTTTGTATTTTATTTCACTAAAACGCACTGTAAGTCGTACAAATGTGCACTGCTGATTTCCAAGGCAAGATGCACTTTGTCTTGCAGTGAGCCTTGGGAGATGCCAGTCTTGGTTCTTGGGAGAAAGAACTAGAATAAAGAACTAGAATAAAGGACTAAATGCCGTACTCTTGTTGTTATGTGTCTTCAAGTAGGCTCTGCCTTATCATAGCCCATCATAGGGTGTTCTTGGTAAGATTTATTCAGAGAAGGTTTGCCATTGCCTTCATCTAAGGCTGAGAGTATGACTTGCCCAAGTTAACCTAGTGGGTTTTCATAGCTGAGCAGAGATGCAAACCCTGGTCTTCTGGAGTTCTACTCTAACACTGAGGTCATTTCATCACAGTGGCTCTCAGACAGTGAATTAGTCTTCCAATATATATTTCTTCAATATCCTACCACATTAGTGTTAGTGCTAACACGGTGGCATTAAATCTTTACAGAAAAATTAATTCATTAATGTTAAACTACTAAGAAAAAAGTATTTTTTTCTGTTAGTTGGTTTGTTAAATGGTTAAATTAAAGAGCATTTAACTTCACTAGAAATACCACTAGAGTAATAAGAAATGTTATTTGTTAAGCAAAAATAACATTGTTGACATATAATAATGCATTTTAAGATTCTTTTTGAAAATGTTATTGAATTAAAGGTAAGGAGTGAAGTTTAATGAATATTTCCAAGCTAGAGCTGAGTCAGCCCCACCTCTCTTTCCACATTCTCCGCATGTATATGGAAAACATGAGAAGAAATGTATCAGTGTCTGAGACAAACAAATTGTATACGTTTCCTTCTGAATCCAAACTACCAACCAGTCTTCAGAGGTGGATTAGGTCCTGTTTGGAGAAGCTGCATTTCAATTTGGACATCTTCTGAATTTGTCTAAATCTGACTAGTTTGACTGAATCTAAAGCAAAGACCTAATGGAAATATGTTCAATAATGAATGCTCATATGAACTCCCCCACTATATGAAAGCATGAATTGGTTTGATGGGTTAAACAGGTATGATTTAAGAATTATTTGACATTCATTTTTATATAACTATCTTCCAAATGTCAGCAAATTTGCTCTTAATGAAAGACAGATGAATCGTTGAACTTCTTTGAACAGAAATTGATGTTTATACAGCCAAGAAAGTCAAATATAGTTAATCTTTTTTTTCATGTACTATACATAAGCAAAATGTGTGTTTGCTCAATCTGACTTTTGTTATGACAGATCTTTTCAGTATAAATTGATTGAAGCATGTATCATGACCAGCAAAATCCTCAGCGTGTTTACTTTTAGAGGTACCTACCATTGAATTCAGTGGGACTTGTGGTCTTCTACAGAAGTGGGGACCTCTGGCCTACCAGATCTTGTTGGCTACAACTCCCTGAAAATATGGTCTCTGGTCAGGGATTAGGGGTCTGTAGACTGGGAATATCTAGAATGTTCTAGTTTTCCTACCTCTGAATACTACTGTAAGTAAAATTGTGGAGCTTGTTTTCTGTGCTTTGGGATAAACAGGATTGGGGAGAAAATTCCAGTTCTATTTCAGAAATTTCAAGAATTTATAGTACTATACAGTCAGCCCTCCACATTTGTGGGTTTGATTTTCACGGAGTTGATTATTTGCAGTTTCTCTAACTGCTACCCACCTCAGGTGCTTTTTTTTTTAGGGAACTTTACCTCTCAGTGGCCTGGATGAAGTCATGCAGTGCTTTAAAAAAATGTCCTTGGTTCTCTTCTTGCTCCACCAATAGCTGAATGGCCAGCTCATGATGGCTCACAGCCCAATTTCTCAGCACCACAAACTCTCCTGATGCCTCCCAGATCCAAAGAAAGAGATGGGTGAGAGAGAGGAAGTATAGGGCCACCTTGCCAACCCACTCCTTTCCCTTTCCTTTCCCTGACTTAGGCCATTTCCGCACTAGCCTGTTATAGCACGACGATTCCATTTTCAACATCCTCTGGAATCCTGGGGTTTGCAGTTTTGGGAGGGGCCAGCTTGCCCCTCCCGAAACTGCACACTCCAGGATTCCAGAGGATGTTGAAATGGAATCATCACACTATAACAGGCTAGTGCAGAAATGGCCCTAGTTTGGACACTGGTTGTCCATTCTTCCCACCATATCTCACCCCCTCCCCACAGAGGCACACACATTTTGATATTTGTGATTTTCCCCACTTTTGTGAGGGTCCGGTGCTCCTCACTGTTGCAAATGTGAAGGTCTATTCACATTCTGACTCTATATGATGGAAAAGAACATAAGGTTACCACTTTCTCCCTTTCTCTTTCTCCATTCTTTATGTTCTAGTAATCCAATTATAATCATGTGAAATGTTCTGTGATACTGAACAGGTGCATATCTAATAATCTTCCTCAGATGATGCGATGTCCAAATTACATGCATATGTACATGTACCTTAAGATGGGATTATAAATGTCAAAGGAAAGTTAAATGCAGAAAATACAGAGATGTGGCAATTAGTTGAAAACTCTCCAGTGACAATTCACAAAGTAATTTTGTTGATAACACAAATACCCTGGCATTTACTAGCTAACTGATCTCTGTAGTATGGTTTAAAAATCCTTCATCCTGATTAGGATACAGATTGTAGAATTAAAGTCAGTAATGATGTGTAGAATTCTAGTCTCTCTTTGAAGTTCCTTTGTTGAAGAACAGTCATATTAAGGTTGATGACAGAATGCCCTAAATTATTTAAATCTCTACCCCCACCCCTGTTTGTGAAAACTGCTATTTCTGACATCTTATTTGAATCCATTTGTGTACATTGAGACTGGCCTGTTTGTACAAGACAGATGATCATTGAAGGGAGATAGCATATGGAAGATGTGGAGGTAAATAAACATTTGATATTGTAGCTGACATTATTAGGTCTTTTAATAGTTTTATCCAAATAGATATGGCTACACAGTTGGCAACTGGGTTTACTCCAGGATCTGTTCCTTATGTCTGTGTGTCTGATATGGGGTTTGTTGATGCTTGTGAGTGGCAGCTGTGTCTAAGAAGTGACAGACCTACTGCTCAGGCTCTGTGAGAGGGAAATAGCATCCAGGATAGGGTATAGATCATTGATAATGTACATTGAGGTTGTTTCAGCTAGAATATAGATAACAAGTAGTGTTCTGTCACAGTCTTTTTGTTACCTGACCTGCAATAGCATACCTCCCAATATATGAAAACAGATAAAAACCAGATGAAAACTATATCCCCCAACTGTGCCCCAATTTTGCAGGAACAGTCTCAATTTAAGCTCCTCTTGTTCGATCTTTTCAGGAGCTTTTAAAATGTCTCACTTTCTCTCTCTTCTCAGTTTACTTCAACTGCTGCAAACTGAGTTCAAAGTGCAAATGTAGTTTGCACTCCATTAGTTCAGTGGAGGGAGGGGACAGGTGGGGATGGAAATTTTCCTTTGTCAGTTGGCTCAGGCAAAAGCATACTGCTGCAGCCTCTAACAGCTGCAGTTTCTCCTGGCTTGTACGTTCTTCCTCATTAATAACTTTTGCCATCTCAACCATCCCGTCATGTTGCTTTGCCACACGTGCCCTGATTTTCATCTGTGAAATGTTGGAGGGTATGGGACACATGTGACTTTGGTCATTTCCGCATAGCATCACAGTCCCACGATGGGGACACAATGGCAGTGGTCTGCGGGTTGTGCTTTCGCACAGTGTCATCACGGTCCTGCAGCCAGCACATCCCCACGTGTTGCAATCACAAAGTATTCACTTAACGAGAAAAATCTGTTAAGCGCTCGTGATTGTGCAATGCTCCTGACACCCCTGGCCATGTGCAAGGAGCAGTACACCATCATGTGCTTCTTTCATCAGCGCAGCTGCACATCAGAGACCAGCTGCACTGAGGAAGGCAGGCGTGTGTTGCTAGCGCTCCCTTTCAGAGGGAGCCAGTCGAGTGCAGAGAGGAGTGTTCCTGTTGCGCTTCTATCCTGGCAAAGGCACTACTGGGATTGCAATGAGATGTTGGTGGGAACTGGTATGGTGCAGGAATGGCCTAAGAAATGTCAGAATGTCATTCTTGGTTACTATTCTGGCCTTCTTTTGCTCTTTCAGTTCTGTAGTCTAAGGCCATTTCCGCACAAGACTTCCATAGCGCTATTATTCCACTTGCAATAGCTGGCCCCTCCTGAAACTGCAAACCCCAGGATTCCATAGGATGTTACAAATGGAATAATAGTTCTATAGCAGTCTAGTGCGGAAATGGCCAGAGACATTACTGAAGTAAATCCCATGCACAATTTTCTCCATATCATTTTCTTCACTATTTACAATTGTTTTACCCTGCTAACCATAAGCACATATAGAGGCAATTTAGGCTAACAATTGTAGATTCTAACCTGTCAAAGCTGGGGTCATAAAACTTTTATATAAAAGGCTAACCTGGAAAACACAGAATAAAATACGTCATCAGGCATAAATCAGCCTAACTTTCCAGCAGACCTGGTTAGCTGGTACACAAACAGTTCCTAGGCTAGAATGGGTAGCACAGGGGTGTAATGAATACTTGCAGATTTTCTTTTTTCAAGGATATGTTGAGACATGCCATTGAGAAAATGTGCCCTCCAATATTTCTCAGAGGAAAACTGGGACATGTTTGGCCCAGCTTCATCAGAGTATGAGCAGGTTATTAAGGAGGAAGAACACACAAACCAGGAGAGGCTGTAGCAGTTTGATTTTGCCAGAGCCTACAGGGAAGGGCAAGCTTCTGCCCTCCTTTCCTTTTCCTGCTACTGAGTTAATGACGTACAAATTACTTTTGCTGCCTGAATGCAATTGAAGTAAGCTGATGAAAAAAGGAGAAAGTGGGAAGAGGAGAAAGAAACTGGGACATTTTAAAAGTAGCTAAAAGTGTGAAACAACAGAGATTTAATCAGGCCTATCCCTGCCAAATTGAGGCAGTTGGAAGGTATGAGAAAATGGTAAACTGTTGCAAGATTTTTCATATGTTGGGATCTTTTTGCTGAAAAAAATTGTTTTTACAAGTCACTCAAGTTTTTTTTTGCAAAATAAAAGTTTTGCAGAGGAAAAATGTGCAAATACAGTTGGCCCTTTTGTGGGTTTCCATTTTACAAATTTGATCATTTGCCAGTTTGTAGCTCCTTGCCCCCCCCCCTTTCTGTCTCACACCATGGCACCTCATCCAGATTTTCAGAGCCAGCAAACTCAATCCAGTCTTAGAATCAGCCAGCTGTGATCCTGGTCCTCACCTCATTTGTCCTCATCCCCTGTTCCTCCTGTGTCCTGCCCTCCCAATAGCACAAGCTCCCTACCTTGTCTTACTGCACACCCTGTTATCCATCCCCTCACCCCACTTCTCCTCCTTCCCCCTGTCTGCTGTCCTCTAATAGCACCAACTCCTACCTTCTCTTACTGCACACCCCACAACCCAGCTCTATCCTCATTTCTCCTCCTTCCCCTCCTCACCCCTGTAAATGAAAGCAGGAGTCGGTGCTGTTGGGAGGCTGGGAACATGGGAAAGAGGAGAAGCAGACTGGGGAGTTAGAGGTGGGGTGTGGGGTGCAGATGTGGAGTATGCAGTAAGAGAAGGCAGGGGCTGGTGCTGTTGGAGGATAGGGGACAGGAAGAAGGAAGTGGAGGTGGAGAGGGGGGTCTAGGAACTGGATTGTGGAGTGTTCAGTACGAAAAGGTAAGGGGTGGAGCTGTTGAGAGGATGGCAGATGGGGAGAAGGAGGAGAGGAAGAGAAGGGGGCTAAAAACTGAATCACAGGGTGTGTAGTAAGAGAAACAGCTGGTGGTGTTAGAGAATAGGAGGGAGAGGGAAGGATGAGAAGGGGGGCTATTAGCTGGATCATGGGGTGTGCAATGAGAAAAGGTAAGGGCTGGCACTGTAGGAAGGATGGGAGATGAAAGAGGAAGGGAAGGGCCGTGAGTATCTGGATCAGTCATTGCTACTGCTGGCAGCTGTTTAGTCCTAAGAGATGGATGGGCTTTTAAAATCTTATTTGTGATTTCCCCACTTTCATGAGGATCCTGTGCCCCTAACACTTGCAAAAGTGGAGGGCCAACGCTATACTGCTTTCTGTGCAAAAGAAATACTATTTTGTATAATTTTGGGGGTTTTTTTGCACAAGTGAATTTGTTGCAAAAAAAAGTTCTGAAAAAAATAATGGTGAAATGCTCAAAAGCTCATGTAATCTTACCAAGCAAGAAGCAACTTTTGAAATGATTTGTTCTTGCTGGCAAGAAGAAAATAGGTGAAGACGTACATCCCTAGGAAAATGTGAGTTGGAAGGTAAGAGAAACTGGAGCCAGACAAACACCAGTTGAGGCAAGCTGCATGTTTAGTTAAACATAAGCATGTTCTTATTGCCTGCCATAAATATTCATACAGTCAAAGAGTTTAGATATAACATACTGCATCCCAATATATAACAATATGCTGTTCACAGTAGTTTTGATGCTGACATGCAGCTCAGGTGTTTGATAGCCCTATGTACTGTGTTACTGAGGTTATGTTGCCATACCACATTGCACATGCCAAATAGAATCTTGTGAATATGATTCCTTGTACTTTTTTTTTTTCATGCTCCTGCCAACAAAGGGTACATGAAAGTGAACAACTGAACATATATCTCAGACTTCAGTGTCTGGAAGCCACAAATGTAAATGCTTCAGCACTGGAAAGTATTGGAATCCTTCTTGACTTCCAGATAATGACACAGGAAACCTTAACCTATAGTACCAAAATAACTTTTGATACCTCTCAAGTTAAAATGGTGAAGCCAGAAATTAGAAGATATTACAAATATGCTTTCATGCCACCCAGTATTCATAAACTTCCCTCAGACTCTTACAACTGACCTTTTTAACAGTTTGTTTCCAATTGTCACCAACAAACTCTCCGTTCTTTTTTTGTTTTAAATCTTCCTCCATCTCACTAGAGTCTCTCTCTCTCTCTCTCTCTGAGTTCTGTGTGCTTGGATTGGCTCCTTTCAGTTAGCCTGCCTTCTTCACAGAAGGATTTCCCCATCACAAACTAACTTAAAGAGGATTTCACTGCAACTGTGGCCATTTCTGCACTACACTGATATAGTGCTATTATTCCAGTTTCAACATCTTATGGAATCCTGGGGTTTGCAGTTTAGAGAGGCGCATTTAGAATTCTCAGCCAGAGAGCTCTTTGGTCTTAGTCAACTACAAACCCCAGAATGCCACAAGATGTTGAAAGTGGAATAATAGCACTAAAACAGTGTATGGCAGAATTGGTCTATAATTGCAGATCCAATTGAGAAATCGTATATGCTTATGTGCCTATTTAAAATGCTTATTATTAATTTCACCATCAGATGTGTTAGAGGAATTTTTCTTTATTTTAGTTCATGATAAGAATATGGTAGTTTAGTTTGTTTCCCAGGAGAATAATGGATTTTCTCAATGCTTGAGGAAGCTTGTGAGAAGAACAGAGCAATGACAAAGATTGTTTATAGTTTATAATGTCTCTGACGGAATTATTCTACATGAAAGTATATGTAGTTTTCTGCGCAAAAACCAACCATGATTCTTCTGTGAAAAAAGTGTTTCTGTCCAAAAAAAGTTTTCCACAGAAAAAAACACACTTTTTCTTACAATTGAAAGCCTTCTCAACATGGAAGTATCAGGAAAATACTGCAGAGAGATCTTGTATTATCACAAGGGGGACAATATTAGAGAAACTGTCCTTGTAGGTGAGGATGAAAGAGGGAGAAATATGCATTCTTATTCTGAAGCATTTCTGCTGAATTGATATTCACCAAAGCTGCACAACTGTAGCTGCATGTAATGTTCTTTTCTTTGTGATCAAAAAGTTGGTTTGTATTAAGTAGTAATGTACTTTTGGGGTGTCATGTTTCTGTTTACAATGTCCACAAAAAGCAACCTCCTTCTCATCCTCCTCTGTGGAAGGAGAGATTTTTCTGTCTACTACCCTCATCCTCATGGATCCCATCATTTTCTATTACTATTGGCTGTGTGTGTTGGGGCGGGGGGAGAGCTTTTACAAATCAGGCTAGAGACCAATACCCTGTTTAAGTGAAAATGAATGTGTTTGTTAGTGGCAGGTCACCAGAGACAGTAGGCCTATTTGTAGCTAGCAAATAAGTCCAACATCATCTACTTCATGTTTCTTTTGACCAGAGACTGAATTTGGGACATGGATCATGCAAAACATCTACACTTCCACTGAGTTATTTTCTCTATCTAAATGTTACCTTGTAACTGTCTTTTTGTACTTTGAAAATCAACTTCATTTAATAGTTATTGACTTTCTTAAATCTAATTTTAGAGCACTGGACTCCATTAGTCTGGAAGCGCAAATGTGATCTTGATAATCTGAACTCTTGTCAATGTTAAACATATGAAATTTCAGTGGGTGAATTTAGGCCAGCTATTCTGATGGAAGCTGGTTTATCTTCTATATTGTTTTCCCAAGAGCTAACAATATTATGTTTTTTTGTGCTTCATAGTATATTCTAATCTTTCTTTGCCTGTATTTTATTGCCAGCTCTTTCATGTGGCCTATGTCCTCATCAAATTTGCAAATTCTCCTCGTCCGGATCTGTGGGTGTTAGAAAGATCAGTAGACTTTGGAAGAACCTATAAACCATGGCAGTATTTTGCTCGTGAGTATCAGTTTTAGCTTCTTCTTTCAGTTTCAGTCAATTGCAGTTTAACATCTCATATAAACTTAGCTATTACTGATTTGCTAACTACAGTTACATAATAAGAGTCTGAAACCACCCATGACAACAGAGGGGAGTGGCAGCATATGACTCTATTGTTTGGTTTTGGGGTTTTTTTTAAAGCAAAGATGAAGGTGATGGCTCTGTGCAGAGATCAGTAAACCCAAAGCAGTTAATGTTATAGGAAAGCTGGGCTCTGCATAGGAATACCGTTATGACAGATGTGGAGCCAGATGATGTCAGGGAAATTTAACTGTGTTCTAGACTGTGTCCTTTTTATCCCAAGGTTTAAAAACAAATGGGTTGATTAAACTCCCTTTCGAAACTGGGTGGTTGTGATGGTCCCTTTCCAAATGCAGCACAACATGTACGTATACTTTCCTTATCCTTTCTCTGAGTCAGAGAAAGATACATAGACTCAGACTTTGTGTGAGTCAAAGGACTGTTTTGTTAGAACAGCAATGGGCCTTCAGAAGGTCAAGGGGCAGGATTTGAATTACCAGGCTGTTCGGTCTTTAATGTGACCCTTTATGATAACTTACGTATTACTGTTGACTTGTGCTCTCAAGACCAGGTGAACTTTCACACTATATAATTACAGCAGTATTATTCTGCTTTAATGGATACGGTTCCATCCTTGCAGTTTTGGAGGGCATTTAGAATTCCCAGCTAGAGAACAATAATGCTTCACCAACCTAGAAACTTCAGGATTCCATAGGATGTTGGCTTGGCAATTAAAATGGAATCACAGCACTATAATTGTGTAGTGTGAAAGGACCGCGGGAGTGACAGTGGAAACAAGAAGGTCCTGAAAACACCCCCTTCTCCTCCTCTTCTTCTTCTTAGATTCTAAGGCAGATTGTTGGGAACGTTTTGGAAAGGAGGCAAATGCTCGTGTTAGAAAAGATGATGATGTCATTTGCACTACAGAATATTCTCGGATCGTGCCCTTAGAAAATGGAGAGGTAAGTCCTGGACAGTAATGACAATGATACTACTTGACATTTAGGTAGTGTTTTGTGTATTCAGGGGATTTCACTGCATCCTTTCAGTAGCTATATTATAGGAAACCTGTAAGGCAGGAGATGAGTTCTTAAATGTCAATGAATAATCTCCTCTTTTTTTGACAGTACCCAGAGTGGCTTCTATTTGATTCATACACCTCTCATTCATTCTCCTGCAATACTGCTATAAAGTAGATTAGTGTGGGGGGTGAGATTTAGAAACTAGAACTCTGGGATTGCACATGGCTCTTCCAAGAACACATGCCAAGCTCTCCCAGCAGGAGCCCATTCACACTAGAAAATAACAACAACAACAACAACAACAACAACAACTATTATTATTATTATTATTTTGTTGTTGTTGTTGTTGTTGTTGTTGTTGTTGTTGTTATTATTATCATCATCATCATCCCGCCTCTCCCAGTGGATCGAGGCGGCATTACAGAAATATATAAATACATTAAAACATTATAATGTAATAATAATAATAAGAAGAACTAAAGGAAGAATTATAATCCCCTTTTACTTATTAGCAGAACTTCCTGTATCAGCAAATGCTGCCTGGATGGATAAAACTTCCAGTCAGCTCCTACAATAGCATAGTTCCAAAAACTAAGTTCAGATCTAGTGGTCATTATTATTCTACAATAAGCTCTTGTTACAAAGAGCTTTGGATCAGTTTCTTTAATCTTTAGAAAAACCTGCTCTGATTTATGGGAAAATTCCACACAACATTTGGTATTTTCCCGCTGTCATAAACAGACTTCATGAATCCATGGGCTGCATCTCAACTATTATACTGATCAAAACCACTGATCTTTTATTAATATAATTGTATGTTAGGGATGCATGTGTAACCATTATTGATATTTACAGTAATCATAAAGTATTCTTTGAAGTACATTTTGGGTTCAGCCCTTTCACTTATACTATTTTCTGTGCATGAAGTTCCATTTAGATGGGTCACAGCGCAGATACTTACATATCACAAAGAGAACAAGGCTCGTTCATCCTCTAAGAGAAGTTGCCTTTTTTATCATAGAAATATTTTGAGAGCCTAAGCAACAGAAACTTTTTGAACACATATGACTTGGGGCCTTTCTGCAGGAGCCTCCCATCTTGGCATGAAGATGGGAGAGGAGTGGGACTGTGACAGTGCTTCTGCATGATATCGTTGCAGTCCTGCCCTTCTCCTGTCACAAGGTGGTGTGATCATGGATTAAATCATTGATGGATTTTCACCTTCATTGACCCATGATGATGTGACCATCTCACACTTACCTGGCCTGCAGAAGTGCCGGAAGCGTGATGGAGGCACTTCCTGCCCCAACGCAGTTTGGGAAAGTGCCCGGCTGCACCATGGAAGGAAGAGGCATGTCCATTGTGCTTCCTTGGGCAGGGAGCCAGCCAGTGCAGAGAGGAATGTTCCCTTCACACTCTTTTCCTGGTAGAGCCACTGCCAGGATCACCACTGGATGATATAAAGTAAGGTGTGAAAACGGCCTTGGTTTTTGACATATGGGTAGCCTATGTCCTAAGGCCCAACTTGCTTGACTTGCTGTTGTAAATCAATCTAAGAATATTGTGGTATCCTGTTCTTGAAGGGTGGTATCATATCATCAATTAATCAAAACAACTTTTTTTTTTACATGTAGGCTATAATCCTCATGCCTAGGAGCACTATATCTCAAGAGATATATATTTAAAATATCAGGGTATAGACAAAAAGGGCATAGACTATGCAAAGTTACAGAGCTCTTACTCAAACACATTTTAATCTTGAAAATAAACTTTGTTGAAATGACACCTATTGTGCCTCAGGCTGCATTCCTGCATACACGTACCTGGAAATAAGCCTCAGTTATTCAGTGTAGTTTGTTTCTGAGTATAGGTGTATAGGTTACTGCTGCAAGTTACCTGGTGATTTCTACAATGAACCCTCCTTTCCTTCTCTGCTCCATGCACACTGCCTGCCTATATTCTCCATTACATTTAGCTTTACATACTGTGGATGGTGCTGCAGTATCATAGCAATATTTTTTTGAAATCTGTCACAATTTGCCCTTTTTTAAAATAAAGGTTTCAAGCAAGGCTCAAAGACCTCATTTACTCATATTTTCAGTGTAAGTTGCTTGCTATAAAGTTGTCAATATACTTAAAATAGATTCCTCTCTCATTCTCTCTCTCTCGTTTCTTAGATTGTGATATCCTTGGTGAATGGTCGTCCAGGAGCAAATAACTTCACCTATTCCCCCATACTTAGAGAATTTACTAAAGCAACGAATATTCGTTTACATTTCCTCAGAACCAACACACTTCTTGGACACTTGATATCTAAAGCTCAGCGAGATCCCACAGTGACACGCAGAGTGAGTGAATATTCTCTTTTGATAAAAAGGAAATAACAATTGCTCTAAAGGGGCACTAAGTCCATTATATCTCCTATTGAGCACTACTATATTTGTTTCCAGTCTGCAAAATATCTGTGCAATTTGGGTTAATTTTATTTTGAAAGTAAAATATTCCCACCATTAGCCTTATGAGGAAAAAAGAGTAGCAGAACATTTGATTTGAGTAAAAATTTGAGCCCCCAAGTGTTTTGGACCACAACTTTCACAAACATTTTCCATTGGTCATACTGACTGGGGATTCTAGGAGTTGAAGTCCCAAGCATTTGGGAGAGCCAAAGATTCCTCATCCTTTGATTATGGTTTGGCCACTTCTTTGAGAACATAAGGAAAAGGTCAGTGTTTGTTTGTTTGTTTGTTTATTTATTGGATAAGCAATCCAATTGGATTGTATAATTACACCAGTTTATTGGATTGTATAACTGCACCTTTCTCCTGGGAGTTTCCAGGAATGCTTCCAGGCAGATGATTCCAAGCACTACTACCGAAATAGCATTGTGTTCAATTCTATCTTACCCTCCCTTAACAGTTTTTCTATGATGGGGGAAAAAGTCTGGAAGAAGTAGAGGAAAAAGAGGAAAATTACAAATAGAAGACATCAGGACTATTTGTAAAATTCTGTTAACACAGGAAGGCAATCATATAAAAGCCTTGTGTAGAAGCAACCTCTCTGTATGACATATATGGAAGATTTTTTAATGAGACTACTGATCCATCTAGCCTATTTCTCTCACCTCTAAATGGCAGTGGTTCTATGAAGTACAAGGCAGAGATGTCTTTCCCAGCTATCCTATGTGAGATGTTTATTTTTTGAAAGTGATAAAAATTATATCTGTGTAAAGCATGTAGTTTGTCACTGAGCTATGGCTGTTCTCCCATGACTAGTGACTAGAGCTTATAATAGCAATTTTTTGGACTATAGCTCACAAGCCAGTAGTCATGCCAGATGGATTTTCTAGGAATTGTAGTTCAAAATACTAACCTTTTCTAAGCTCTGTGTGATATTGCTAGAGCTACATTTGTTCCTTTTTTAAAAGTTTTTCTGCATGAGGAATCCATTATTTTGCTCTTAAAATGCATTATATGGATCAAACTGCTCTAGAGGTGGATACACAAAGATAACTTATGTTGAGGCAGAGGACTAGACTTTTGATTCATTCCATTTTTGTGATTCTGTGACAATTCACACTGTTTAGTTATAAAGGAAGTGTAATCCAAATATCTACCTAATATTACCCAATCCCCTTCCTTATATATAAAACAGGAAGACATTATATGCCATACATACCAGCAATTTTTGTCCTAACAAGGAAGCATAAGTAACCTACACATCTTTTTTCCACATATCTTCAGAATGGGGATTTGAATCCCACATTTCCTCACTATGAAATGTATGACTGACATTTGATAGAAACCTGTGTATCTCCCAAGTGGGATGGAAAGCCCTTGGTATGGTCATTATTGAAGAAGCACAGAAGCTATGTTCTTTGTTTACCACAGTATTTGTATTATCTAAGCCACTCTTTGTACCAGGGAAGAAAGGTGAGGTGCATACTGTAAGAGATTTCAGAAAACCTGAGACATGTAGAAAAATAACCTAAGCAGAATATGATTTTGCTACTACCACTTTCACACTAATTAAGGCCTATCTCATTTAATAGCTACCTGATCAGTTTTTGTGTGTGGAGAGAAAATATAAGTACTAAATAAAGCCTGGGCTGCATCTTCTCCAGACTTCAGTGTTCTAGAATGGCTGGGAGAACACTGAGTAGGTTTCCAATAATTACATATATATTATTGTATAACATTAAAATATTTGTAAGATAAAAATAATTCCCTTGTAGATGCAACTTTTTGGCATTTCTGGTTCCTGAGGATAAGGTAGCAAACTCTGTTCCTTTATATATAAAAAATGACTTATTACACATACTTACATGCTTCCAGCATAGACCTAAAAGATAACACCAGCCTGAAAATAACCGAAGACGACCAGTGGTCACTTACAGCCTACAACTGAGACCACTCAAATGCATCATCAAAGAGCCACAACCCATTCTGGATAATTATTCTGCCCTCTCACAGGGTTCAGGTGTAGCTTGCTGTATTCCAACCCTTCATTTATATTTCAGGTTTTGCCCTGCTGTATTGTGTCTGACTTTCTTCCTACCAATGGCTCTGTTGCTTTCTATCCAGTCTTGTGAGGAATCTGCAAACCAGGCTTCAACTGGACTTTCCTTGAAACACTAAACTTTCCTGCAGATTTAAAATGTTGACCCAGGAAACTGCAGAATTGTTTTAAGAAGGAATCCTGCGCTAATGAAAATCATTGCAGTTCAAGAATTGTTGTTTGTGAATTTTGTGCAGAATAAATCCCAAATTGTGAATAGGCTTCAAAAAACTGGTGCGGTTTTCACATATTTTCTTTCAGCAAGATGAAAATTATTAAGTTACTTGTCGTTCCATTCAGAAGGAAACCTAGTGAAGAATTAAATCCCTAGAGACTTCACTCATTGACTTAAACACATTTCAAGTTGGAGGAAGTTTTTTTCCCCAAAAGTACTGGACAGAGTAGTAGCTATACATTTTGTCCTATAACTCTGCTTTTACAGGGACCAGACACTTGCTTTTCAAAAAAATGAAAGCTTGAAATTCAGGCCAGCATAAGATTCAAATGGATGCCATGGGCATGCCTAATAAATGAGTGAAATCCAGAAAAAATGGTGATTTGACAACTCTACTTAAGTGAAAGTCCTAAGTCCTCAATACTTAATGAATTATTCTCCTACAACAGGCCACACAGTTTTGATGGAAATACAGGGAAAAGTCCCATCTACACACTAGGTGCCAATTCTCCCCCTACTCCCCACATATAATCTGGTAACACCATTACAAGTTGTAATAATGTCTCCCAGAGGATAAAAAGCAGGGTGAGAGGGTGGGTCACAGAGATTCAAAAGAGGCTGAGGGGGCAAAGCAGCCTTAAGAAGGGACCCACTAGCTCTGCCCTCTCCAACTCACTGTGTGACCCCAGGTCGCACAATGCTTTCATGGTCTCCCTCGTGGGAGGTCAATAAAAGCATCTCCCCCCGCAAAGGGTTGGCCGAAGGTGGAACCCATCCTCATGGGTTTGCTTCTGGATCTGGTATCTCACCCAAGAGAGGCTCTGGGAGAGATCGATCAGTGACCCCTTGCCATAGCAACTCCCATTGTGTTGACCGCCCCCTTTTCTCTCATTAAAAAGTCTAAAGCCCAAGTTCATGTTCATGTCCATATTCATTAGGCATACATTAATACATTGCCCTAGATTAATCCAAGCCCTGTGTGTGTGATCTCTTTATTTCATGGGTTGAACAGCAAACCCATTTGCTTGTCTGTTCTTCGTCATTAATAACTTTTGCCATTTTGATCACAGTCAGATGTTGCTTAGCCACATACGTCCTGGTTTTTGTTTGTGAACTGTTGAAAGGTATGCTGTCTGTCTGAAAATTGATTCTTTTTAGCCTTCTCCCTTTTATTGTGCATGACTACAGCTAGATAGGGTGGAGAATCTTTCTCTTGCTTTTTTAAAATGTACACAGAAGTTGTTACATTTATTGACATTTTAAATGAGTCACCCCAAATGGGACCCAGTTTTATCTGATATACATGTTTTAGTGGCAGGGAGTGGTGCTAAGATAACAAGCTGTTCCACTCACAGCATACCGTTTGGGTTAGTAGGCCTTGGGTTAATAGAACAAATAACTTAAAGCCCAGTCCTATGCATATTTACATATATGGTGTGCAGATGTGCAGTGGGACTTATTTCCAAATTGATGTATCTAGCAATATAGTCCTGTGGTGTAATCCTATGCCTGTGTGCTAAGAAATAAGTTCCTTTAATTTCTGTGGAGCTTGCTATCAGGACAATCAGTTTAGGGTTAGAACTGAGCGAAACTTGTAGATGGACATCTCTGCAGCATTACATTGAAAAACAAACAAACCTGGCAGCTGAATGACATGAGTGACTGAAAAATCGTGGAGAATGACTAACAATTTGAAATTACAAAGCAATGATACATTGATTTGGGATGCTGGTCAGTGTCAAGAACAGTGAGGGAGAAATTGTCTGTGTTGTATTCTATCTTTGACTGATATTGTGTTAATGCTAAATCAGTGTGAACAGATGGTTGAGCTATTACCCTGTCTCTAAAATCATATTTTGATGAATATATCATTTTGAAAATCCCAAATTCTATTTAAATAGGACTGTAGCCTTGAAAATGCTCTGAAGAAGAATTTGGAAAGGTGGGGTTGCTCTCTACTGGAAGTTCAGAAACCACAGAAGGATCAAACACCATGCAGTAAACAATTACAAAGTTTTTCCTAAGCGTTGTGGGAATTACATACATGGGTATCTCAGAAACACTTTCAATATTATTTAAAATAAGCCAATATTAGTACCTCCCTAATGAATATTAAGAAAAATAATGACCACAGACAATTTACATAACCTTAAAATAGAGGATAAAGACATTGAAATAGTTCCAGATTTGCCATACCTTGCTTCAGTCATTAATCAGAATAGAGATAAGAGATCAGGACAAAATGAGGACTTGGAAGAACAGCTATGAAGAAACTAGACAAGATTCTGAAGTGTAAAGATAAATAATTGAACACTAAAGTTAGGATTGTCCATGCCTTTGTATTTCCAATTTCTGTGTATGGTTGTGAAAGCTAGACAGTGAAGAAAACTGAAACGAAGAAAATCAACTCATCTGAAGTGTGGTGCTGGAGAAGAGTTCTGCAGATACCCTGGACTGCTAAAAAGACAAATGAATGGGTCCTAGAGCAAATCAAGCCTAAACTCTCTGTAGAAGCCAAGATGATTAATTTGAGGCTGTTGTACTTCAGCTAACTCATGAGAAGTCATGAATAACTAGAAAGGACAATAATACCTGTTAAGGTAGAAGGCAGCAGGAGAAGAAGCAGAAGACTGCATTGCAGATGGATGAACTCAGTGAAGGAAGACACTTCTCTGAATCTGCAACACCTGAGCAGGGTGGTTGATAACAGAGTGACTTGGGGGTCTCTCTTTCATAGGATCACCATAAGTCAGTGTCAACTTGATAGCAGTTTAACAGCAACATCACAGGAACTGAGACAAAATTGCTTGCAGTGGGTTCATGCCTGAGATGAAAGATTTGAACTCACAATTTGAATTCACTGCTATAAAATTAAATTACATATATTCTCATGAGGGTAAGGCTTTACCTCTTGCTCACAGGGCCCTTGTTTTGTCCATATGTCTACCTGTTCGCAGTCTTCATTGAGAATGCTTCTAGGGCTCACCTTTTCATATCTCCATTCTAATTTTGGGAGAGCCAGTGCGATGTAGCAGTTTGAGCACTGGACCATGGCCCTGGAGAATGGAGTTTGATTCCCCACTCAGCTATGGAAACGTACTGGGTGAACTTGGGTGCATCACACACTTTCAGCCCCAGAAGACTCCATGATAGATTCACCTTAGGGTGTCCATAAGTTGGAAATGGCTTGAAGGCACACAGCAACAATCTACCTGATCAGTTCATGGGAATAAATAAATAAATACAATTTTAAAAGCCAAAGTCTTTAAGATACAAATTTTAATGCCAGAATAAATAATGCATGGTAGAGGCAAGTATCTGTACTCATGTGTGCATTTCACTGGCAAATTCAAATCATCATGGTTACATGCATAACTTTTGACAGAATATATTGAGAAGAAGATTGGCAGCTACTTATCTACAAATCTTATCTGTGTTGTCTAGTACTTCTACAGTATAAAAGACATCAGTGTTGGTGGGCAGTGTGTTTGCCATGGGCATGCTGAGGTCTGTGATCCAAAAAGTGACTCCGATTCACACAGGTAAGGAAACCAGGAGTACAGTCAAATGATTGCTTTATGAATGGATACCAGCTTATGTAGGTTCTCTTCACAGTCTCAGAATTTACTGAAAACCAGTTAGCATGTTAGTGTTTCAGAGACGGAGATGAATACCATTATTTTGTAATAATAATGGACTCAATGTCTCTTTGCCATCTTTACTCAAGTACTTACGTTTCATCTGTGTACACTGACCAAAATGACTGTGCCATTATTCTCATATTACATACATTTGTATTCCACCTTGATATTGAGACAACGGGTGAAAATGTGTTAATATATGTTATGGTGGCAGCTGGTGGTTTACATGTCAATGAGTTTGAGAATGCCTTCTGGTTTTAATCTGAACTGTAAAATAGCTCTCCAAGGTACTGAACCTATTTTGAGAAAAGAATTCAGCACCTTGGATAGCTCCTTTAAAATCTATACTGAAACTTGTAGCAGGCTTACCACCCCACTTACGGAGAAGCTTTGGGCACAACAGGTATCTTGAATGTATTTTCAGAGCCAGAAGAGCTTGTATCTTGTAGATCTCTCTTACCTAAATAGCCTCATTGTCCAAATAAATTTGAGCTGCAGTCCAGGACACACATGCTTAGAATTCCACTGATCTTTGTGGTGTCCCTACCTCATCAGAAGCAATTACAGCAGCTGAAATTTCCACTTCTCACAGCTATTAAAGCCACAGGAGTTTTGCCCGATTTTGTACCTGGTGACACCAGGAACATGAATGGGGTTTAACTGCTGTGTGGGGGAGGTAGCTGCTTCTCTGCTTACCACACTATGTTGCTATCAGTACTTCAGCTCCATGATTATTTCAAAAGACTTCAGTTTAATTTTGAAGAGACTGTTGATAATATAGGGATACTCAGGTTTGTGCATGCATGCATCATGTGAATTGTGAATGGTACAAAATAATAATCAAATAGAAAAGGGGGAAAATACAATGAGTTTTACTTAAACATCCAGGTACCAATGTGAATGTCAGCACAACACTTGTGGTGAAACCTGTGATCGCTGCTGCCCTGGATATAACCAGAAACAGTGGATGCCCGCAACAACCAGCAGTGCAAACCTCTGTGAACGTAAGTGGGATAATAAGAAGCTTTCCTATTGTTTACAGTGGTATCATGATTTGCAGCACAAAGAACTAAATTTCTTGAGGTTGATTCAGATGATGAAAGATCTCTTGTATATGAAAATGAAATATATTTATGTAATACTGACATGAAAATTTCACTATAAGCATATTGTAAACAACAGCATAATATTTTTTCATGAACTATCAGCATTCAGCCTGGAACTCTATTGAAAGTGCGTGCAACTCACCATTGAATGATTACATTCAGATTTCAAATACAGGGAAGTGGTTTATATAAATATAGGGAATAAATATAGGGAAGTGGAAGGCTAGCTAGGCTCAGATCCTAGGAACAGTCTTTTAGAAATCATACGCTGGGATCCCTGTCTGTGCAACGACAGAAGATTCAGGATTCTGCTAGTGTACTGTAGTGGTTAGAGCTGCAATATTGGACTGGGGTTTAGGAAACCATGGCTCAAAATCCCCACAGAAACACAAAACTCATTGCATGACTTTCAGACAATCATTCTCTCTCAGTGCGATCTGACCTACCCACAAGAGTTGTTGTTAAGTCAAAGTGGGAAGGAAGAGGGCCACATATGGTGCCTTGAGCTCATTGGAGGAAAGGCAATAGATAAAAGTAGCATATAAAATAATATAAATCCTGGCTTTTTAGCCAAAAGAAATTAAAAAGGCTTTTGTCAAATTAACAAGATTTTAGGTTCAGAGAAACCTGGTCATATTTAGAGCAGATACATTGAAATCAATGCAATGTGAGTTGGACGTGATGACCATTGTTCTCACCTATTTCATTAGGCCTGGCCTAAGTATGACTTAGTCTGGATCCATCCCTATAAATTACAACCATGCTGTTAATCCTGTTGGAAGTTTAGTAGTAGGATTTTGGTTTTATCAGAGATGACAGAATGCTAACTATTTAGCAATATGTGTCTTGCTCAGATTGACTGATACAGATTCTTTTCCAGAATAGCATTCAGGCAGGCAGTAGATGCATTTTTTTAAAAAAAACTATAAGGCATTGTTTGGAGAGCCCAAGAGAAATAGTTGTATGCACATAAAACTGTTGTTATTGTTAGTTTGAGACCCATATAAAACATAGTTAAAATTCACATCATACGAAAGTTATCTTATGGAAGAGGCATAGGGAAGGACACTTAGACAAATTGATATAAAAACATTTGAGCTGGTTAAGCTACAAAGCTTGAAAGTGATGGACAGATAGTGCAAATTATTTGACCAACTAAACGTATCAAAACAAACAGTACCTGAATTCCACATGAGTGATACAGAAGGTAGAAAAAAGTCTGCTTTCATGAAAAGGAATGACTGTGAATAAGTAAATAACGTGACATCATATCTTTGAAGAGAAACACTGAATAAATGACCATGCAGAAGTATCCAAGGCAAAATAGGTTGTGTTATGTTTCTCTGTCACAGACAGAATGTTAAAGTGGCCTCTTGCAGGTATGGGACAATACTGCCTGCTCGCTTAGCAGAATCAGGTTCAGTTTATCAGGATCTTGGAATTAGTTATTTAGGGAAAACAAAGCTGCTATAGGAATGGAAAAGAATAGTGAATGTGGAGAAAAGGAGCAGCTTCAGGCAACATGCATATACCTGATATAAGGGTAGAGATAGCGGCTAGGTTACCTTGATGTGGAGAAAGGCTAAAATAATCTTTCCAAACTTGTGCCCATCAAATTAATTGTGCTACAGTTCCTATTTTGCTGCATTGCGCATTGAATGTTGAGGTGCTTTTTCAAAGATTTATACTCAGTAACTGATTACTCCAGTATTATAATGAAATCTAACATGACATCTCTCCAGCTTGCAACTGCCATGAACATGCCACTGACTGCTATTATGATCCTGAAATTGAGCAACGTAAAGAGAGCTTAAATATCTATGGGGAATATCAAGGTGGAGGGGTCTGCATTGACTGTCAGGTAAAATATTCCATTCCCTACCTGTCCCTCTTTGTCTTGCAGTCAATAAATAAGTGATAATTGGAAATAACACACAGAGGAATAATTATTGTTTCTTGGCAGGCTGATCTTTTTTTCAGTTACTACAGATTTTCTTTTGGTCTCTATATTTGTAATATTATATGTGACTATTCAGGAGTGGATCCAATTTATTCACTGGAGCCATTTATTATTGTGTTCAGGACTGCGACCTAAAACTAAAGTAATTCAGTAGACATATTTCTAGTAATGTAGCTAAGCAATTCCATAACCATATTATAGAAGAAATGAGTGAAAACTGTCATCGTCCAATCTCACTTAAGACTGATTGAACTACATACCACTATTGAACTGTATACTAAATGTCTCCTTTTCAAGAGATATAGGAATGTCCTGACTGTCTTATTCTACTTCCTTTGAAACCATGCCAATACAAGAAATACCAATAGACACGTTTCTAAAATATGTATCCAAATGAATGCTCAGTTAGTGTGTAACCTTCAGTAATGAACAATCTGCAATGCAAGTTGAAACACGTTTACTCATAAACAAATACTGTTGGGCTTATTCCTTGGTAAACAAGTACAAATAGGATTGCAGTAGAAGACTGCAATCATGGAAATAAGCCCCATTAATCTCAAGGCTTACATAGGAGCAAATATGGATAGGATTACTTTATAGATTTTATTTTTTAGCCATCTGAAGAAGCATAGCCAACAACAGTTTAGGGGTAGGCAATGGGGTAGCCATCAGACATTTGACGTATAGCCCCAGCCAGTATAGCCAATTGTAAGGGATTGTGGGAACTGTAGTCCAAAACCAGGTTATCAACCCCTAAGTGAATTAGGTAACCTCAATACACTGCTTTTCCTTTGAGCTTTGATTAAAATGATGCATGCATAAATGTGTACATAACAGAAGAAATTCCAGTCATTAACATGCAACAATACAAAGGGGACATGTTGGAACATTTGTATACCAATTACAGAATTCTTTTTAATGTTTAAATTAAATGCTATTGACACTTGAAAATGTAATGTTTTGTAACTGAGTAGCACATTATATCTAAGTTCTGGTCAATGTACAGTTAGACTAGCAGGACTGGCAGGCTGGACCCAAGGCATTTTTCTGGCTGAGGCATAAGACCAAAATGTGCCCTCTCTCCCAAGTCAAAGAACCTAGTCATTTTGAACAAGAACAAGTCATTCTGGGCCTGGTTGAGAATGTAAGAGGGGCAGGCCCATACTCAACAAGTAGGAGTGATCAAATCAGTTGAGGGAGAAAAGCAGAAAAGAAGAGAGAAACCCATGTTTCCTCAGTACTGTTTGTTCCTCCAGAGGGTAATTGGCCTTCCACTGTCAGTGTGGGTTCAGTGGAAACATCTAGTGCAGCCATGATGTCCTTTTGATCTCATTGCTCAGCTGAAAGCAGTTGTTGTCAAACCCGTAGCTGGATGTATATAAAACAAAAATTGTTTTTCAGGAGAAAGAGGGAAGCTCTTTGTCTTCCATTTGACATTTCACTGTGGAACTATCTCTTTGTACTTTTGTCTTTGAAAGAACTTGCTAGCTAAACTTTTTCCTCTGAATATCATGAAAGTTGAGAGTGACTGGAATCTTAAGGAACATTGTCTGTTGCATCTCATATTGATTGTCCACCATTTGATTTGGACAGTAAAGCTGGCTGATACTGCTTAGCCATGAAATCTAATTATAGTTCTTCCTTCTTAGAAGGGGCATATGGATTGAGCTTGCCCTTTCCTCATTTTTATTTATAGAAACACAGTTAGTAATGTTTGTGCAAATGACAAAAGTGATGGAAACTGAAACGTAGTGTACCGATTAATGTCTGTTTCTTTGGACAACAAGAATTGCCTTATATTTTGTTCTCTGTATTGGGCAATGTGTTACTTGGATGCTGATGTCATTTCCTTGCTGTAGAACTAATTTTTCATAATCACCAAGTTTAATTACAACTGACATTTGAAAAGACAGTGATATGGTTTTTATTTTCTAAAATACCCCTTGGCTTACTGAAGTTGAAATGTTATCTTGGCTGGAAAGGAGTGTTCTGCAGTTTATAAAAATCAGATGACTTGGCTGTTGGCACTCTATCCTTATTTAAATTAATAGAGAACCAAATCCATCCTTATTAAAAGAATGCCAATAAACAGAGCAGAATGTCATGAATTGATCTTTTATCTAATGACATCTTAATTCTACTACCTCAGCATTTGAATTTTTTTCCTGTAATTTAATGAAATCCAAGATGCCATGTTAGAAATTTGCCATAACTGAGCTGTGGTTGTTAGTCTGAGCCAGGAGTATTGAAAAGCTTGTCTAGCATTTGGAACTGGGAGTCAAACATGAATCTATAAATTTAGGAGTTAAAATCAGGGAGCAAGCCATGAGTCTGAAAGTACCAGGAAAGTTTAGAACTGCTTGGGCAAAAATATTCCAGTTTTAATCAGGATACCATTATAGTCCTATAGATCTAGCAGCCAGCTTGTAGCAGCTATTCCAGTATCTAGGAATTCCAATATCCTGCAGTTCAGTCATGATATATGTTGACTGATTTCTTATATGGCACATTAGATTTCATAACATGACTATGAAAAATATTATATAATGAGGTAGTTGAATTAAAAATGCCATTAGGGGAAATATTTCACTGCTCAGATATTCTAAGCTGTAGTCATGATGGCTTACCTCGCCAGGTAGTTAGAAATATCAAAATAAGTTAGAAATATCAAAATAAGTAGCAAACAAACCCAAGAGTGGCAAAATGAAATTATAAAGATTAAAATTAAAATAAGGGAGCAACAATTAAAATTAATTGGAAGATGGTACAGAATACCACAGCAGTTATCATATATAATAAAAGATATGTCATCTAATTATTGGCATGGATGTGGAAGTGGAAGTAAAGGCACATAATACGTATGTTGTGGGAGTACAGTAAGGTGCAGAGATTTGGGGGGGAAATAATTAACGAAATAACTGGAATAACAGGGAAAACTTTGGAATTAAATAAAGAAAAATGTGTGACTTAAGTGTAAAGAATTTGGGATTGGATAGAAGAGAGAAGTATTTGCTGAAACAAAAGTTGAGGGCAACTCAGGCAATTATTTCATTCAGTTAGAAAGATGAACAAAAATGGAAGATGGATAGATAGCAGTATGTCAGAATATAGAATCTTTGATTTTATATTAGAAAAAAGGATGGGGTATAGTGGTTAGTCAAAAGGCGAGAATTGGCAAAGGAAGTGGAATAAATGAATAGGAACAATTAAAGAAGAGGAGGGAGTACAAAATTATAAACGATACAATTAATATGATCCTCCACATCAAAAGTAAAGGGTTTTAAATAAAAATTAACTTTGTTCCCTAGGGAGGTGAGGGAGGGAACGAAGAGTTATAGTAGGAATATTAACACATATTTTTATATGTATATATGGATAGTTAATTTGTTAGTCATATGTGAAGTATTAATGGCTTTGTATTAATTTCTGGAATATCTTTTCTGTGTGTATATCTGTTTGATAATCACTCCAATGAATACATATTAAAAAAAATTTTAAGAACAAACTTTACCAGGTAGCTGTACTGGGTTAATTCTTGGTTCTAACTTCTTAGTTCCTAACAATATAAAAAGAGAAGCCATCAGAATGCACTGCATTTCTGTCATATCATCTTTCTTCTATAGCTGTAGTAATGTTTGTATATAAAATAATGTTAAAATGCCAGTTTTCAGCTGCTTTTTCATTTAGGTGTTCTTTTAGTTGCTTTTTTTTAAATGTCACTTCTTTTTCTTATTGTTGCATAGCATAACACAGCTGGAGTAAACTGTGAGAAATGTGTGAAGGGTTACTATCGTCCTTACAGTGTTCCAGTGACAGCACCACATGGATGTATCCGTATGTTAATTTTCTCTTACCTTTTAAGTGATGAAATGACAGTAGGTTCCCCCGTATCCATGAGAGATACACTGCCAGGATTAAAGAGGATAATACTAAACACTATAGTTTGACCCCCAGGCCAGGTCAGGCATTGAGAGAGGGAGGTGACTCCACTGCCTAGCTCCTCCTTTCTTCCTCCTTTCGCTTCTGATGGGCAAGAAGTGCCCTCCCTGGGAGCTAAATCTAGTGGGAGACCTTCTTTAGCTAAGACAGGCATGGAGGGATCTGTTGGCTGAGGAAGGAGTATCCATCTCCTTCCTTGGCTGAGAGACGTGCAGGAAGAGCTGTGCCAGGCTTTGCATGCCTCTCTGGGCTGAGGAAGGATGTCCATTTCCTTCCTCAGCCAAGAGAGACACAGGAAGCTCAGCTGTGTCTCACCATGCACCTATGATGGCTCAGCTGCACAAAGCAAGGACTGGAGCCAGTGGTGGCATGGGTAAGTGAAACCAGGTGGTAATACTTGCAGGCTCTTCTGTTTTTTCAGTTTATTAATCGCACTGTGATGGGAAATGCCGCTCTTGTCAAATATTTTCCTACCGCAGAGATGTTAAGAGTATTAAAGCACCTTGTTGTTGTCTCTGTGGAATGATTTTGTCCACGCAGAAAATGTAATTATAGTCACAAAGGTACATTGATGGCTGCTTATGTTCGGTCAACATTATTTATTGATTTTTATAGGTTTAAGACCAATCAGACAAAAGCTCTTGCACTAGCTCTTGCACTAGCTGCAACTATCCATGGCCAAAGATAGAAATGCTATGCATGCTTTAGTAATATCTGGATTGGGCTACTTCAGTTTGCTGTGGGTGATCTGGCCTTTGAAAAGCTCTTAGAAATTTTAATTGGCTTAGAATACTGCAGCTGGATTGTTGGCTGGGACTAACTGAATGGAATGTATTAATCTGGTTCTTAAACAACTAAACTGGCTGCTGTTCCATTTTTCTGAGGCCAATGTGGAAGGTTACTGTGATTACTCTGAAACCCCTACATGCCTTAGGAACTTGGTATAGGAAGCCTCTGTCTGTGTTCACAGAGTGCTGCCCAAATGTAGCAGCCATCTTCAGGTGCTCTTTTCTGAATACTCCTGCCTTATTGAATAGGTGGTGATCAGGAAATACTCTTGCAAAATCTCGGTCCATGAAATGTTTTCACTGGGGAGCTACACTGGTGAGACATTTCACATTGTTTTGGCAGCAGATGTAGACCTTCTTACATGTCTAAGCATTTTAAAATACTGCTTAAACTGGTTTAAAACACTGTTTCAGTGTTTTTGCTTTTTGCTTGTTTTCCTTTGTCCTAAGTTACCAAGCAAACTGTAACCTGAGGAGTGAAATCTAAGCACTTAAATAAACTCATGAAGATACTAAAGATACCATGATGTAAGAGATGACCAAATTGCAACTTGAGTTAACAGAATGTAGCTTGACAGACAAGTGGCCACTTTCTTTCCTATAAGCTTAAGAAAAGAAAGCATACACACACAATTGCCTTTTCTGCACGATCACACTCTTGCACATTGTCCTGTCATAATCCTGGCAGTGCCTCTGCTGGGATGGGAGTATGTTCCCAACACTACTCTCTGCATGTGACTAGCTGCCTGTGGAATGGCGTGCAAGGGGCATGCTCCATCCTTCTAGACTGCAGCCTGCCTTCTTCTCATGCTGCAGTAGGGGAAGAAGTGCATTGATTGCAGTTCCAGCCCTTCTGCATGGCTGGCTGCAATGGAAGGCTTGAGAAATTGGAGGTCATTGAAGGAGATTTTTCATCAATGATATTATACCCTGTGATTGCGCCAGATGGCAATATGAGAAGGCAGGATCACGATGATGTCATGCGGAAGCATTGTCACAGTCCTGCTCCTCTAATGTCCCCATGTCGGGAAGTTGTCATCATGAGGACAGGGCCAATGTGTAAAATACCCCCCCCATACCAAAACTTCTGTTGGTAAGAAAGCATCACATTGTTGTATGCAGTGATACTACAGTACTATACTTTAGTGCAATCTAAGAAGAAGTACAATTGAAATTCCTATAATAGTAATGTTAGTCTTCTGCATTTAAATAAATTCAACTGAGGAAAACTTTTCTAATTATATTGTTTCATGCAGCCTGCAACTGCATTCCAGAATATTCTGATGGCTGTGAGGAAGGATCTGGTAGATGTTATTGTAAACCGAATTATCAGGGTGAAAGGTGCAATGAGTGTGCTGATGGATATCATAGTTTCCCCTTCTGTTACTGTGAGTATCAATACATGAACATACCTGTGATTTTCTGCCTTTTTATTTACTAAATATCACTCAGCATCCAGTTATTTTAATCTTTGATCTATCAGTAAGTCATTAGTAAATGAAGGTGATTCTGCTAAGTAAGAATAGGAAACAGATATTCTATGCTATACAATTTAGATGGAAGTGACAGTCATTAATTGAACACTGAGATAAAGAAAACCTCTACATCTGTGGTTATTTTTCTATGATTGGCTGTTTTCTGGACTGGAGAACAGACATCTGTGATTTCTATTTTTAAACATGGTTGCTCTAGATGAGTTCCCTTCTTTTTCCTTTTCTGGTTATTAACAACACTGTGAAATGTCTCAGGTTTTTTTTTCCAGATCAGTGCAATTCAGATTAGTCTCAGAAAGTCATCACAACTCATTGTATCTGAATATCTTGTCCATTTACAATTTTGCACATCGACTCTTAACTTGTAACTTGTTCTGTTAAACTATAAACCACTTTCAGTGTCTTGGGAGAAAGACTGTATATAAATGTACTAATTTAACAACGTGGCCTTTAGTTATTTTCTCAGTAGCTGTGTCTTTTTTCTCCCACATAAAAGGGCTTCCTGTTCATCCGGTAACTACTCCAAACCCAAAAGAGGACCCTTCAGCTGGTCATATAATTGGCAAGTTTTGTTCTTTCTGTTGTGTTGATATTTTATCATTTGAATGGCCCAATATCAGAGTGTGTGTGCATGTGTAAATATGTGCAGTCATCCTCAAGAAACACTGCAGAGGAAGTGGACTTTTACTTGTCAAGAGCTCATCTATCACAAGATACTCTGGATATGTGAAGACTTGCCTCTTTTAACAGTGAAAAATCGCTCCCTTGGCCTCAGTTTCTGCACCTGGAAATGACTGTGCAACTCCTGTACCAATGCAGGGCTTAAGTTTTAAGACAGTTCTTGACTGTAATTGTCTATGAAGCATTATCTCTCTCTCCTCCCTGTCCTGCCTTCTTATATATTAGGGTATCTTTGGCATAGGCTGTAACTCTGATGTGTTCTTCTTTCTTTCTCTGTATTAGGAGGTAGTTGTAAACATGGATTTTTTGGACCACATTGTCAGCGTAAGTTCTATGAAGTCCACTGAAAGATGCCAAAGTCAGATGCTGCACAATTTTTCCCTGTTTTAAATGTGTTCAAAATTTGACATCTCATTCTTTTCCTTTTTATAAATTTGTGCCTCCTAGCTTGTCAGTGCCATGGCTCAGGAGCAATGAATGCTGGTAACTGTGATCAAAAAACAGGACAGTGCCAATGCTATGTTGGATTTCCGGGGACTGCCTGTGACAGCTGTGCAGTAGGGCATTTCCATTATCCTTTCTGCCAAAGTAAGACCATTTCCGCAATAGCCTGTTATAGCGCTATGATTCCACTTTCAACATGCTACGGAATCCTGGGGTTTGCAGTTTCGGGAGGGGCCTGCTGGCCCGTCCCTAAACTGCAAACCTCAGGATTCCATAGGATGTTGAAAGTGGAATCATAGCGCTATAAACAGGCTAGTGCGGACATAGCCTAAGTCTCCACTGTTGTTTTTTTATACTGTATTCAAATATTAGTTTTGGTAGCTGTCTTGGGGCCTGTTAGGTGGAAAGATAGAATATAAATGTATATAACAAAGAAAAGATGATTTGTAAAGTCATATCATTTAAAAATTTCAGCAATTCGACAGAGTTTGTAGAGATTCCTGCATAAATAGAGGGTAGAAAAATCAGGTTTGCATGTTTCCATGCTGCTAAAAAATCAGGAACCAGATTATTTTGAGTATTTTATTTTGTACTAATGGGAAATTTTGCAAACTTTTGATATCAGATACAGAATTATAGGCCTGTTTGTCTCAACACTAAAAAAAATATGTATCTATAGAGAAGGAGGAGGAGGAGAGTTGGGGGAGAAATGAAGGAGGCAAATGTCCATAGAAGTTTTTCCATGTCTTTCATAAGACCAGACTGAGTCTAAAATCCTGGAATGTAATCACCCACAAAATGTGCAAGTGCACATCTGTTTACCTGAAGGGCAGAAACAATTTTCAACTTCTGCTCTTGGCCACATGACTTCCACATAAAAATGCTTTCCTCTGCATCTCTCACTGCCAGTATTACCTTACAGCTCAATCAACTTACAAACACAAAGGGCACAGAGCAGTGTTTATTGCCTTAACCACAGAGCAGCAATTGCATGTCACACAAATACAAGCATAGCAGTGCCTTGGAAACTAAGGAGCTTCACACTCTAGCTGAGACTATAGCTGTAAATCTTGACTGAATCTACTAGCTTCTTGTTGGCTTTTCAAAACAAATGGTGAATACAGGAGCATGGAACATTTTGGTCCCTAGATGTTTTGGCCTACGACTCCAATAAACCCCACCCAGTACAGGCTTTCTTAAGGTATTGTAGAAGTTCTTCTCTTCTAGCTTAGTGCTTGGCTTGCATCCACACACACTGACAATATTTTTATAAGGACACAAATAAACAGTAATCAGTAATCAGTAATTGGGACTAACAAACAACCAAAAAAGGAAAACTGAAGGGAAATTCTCAGTACAATTCTGGAGTGATTAAGCCAGGGGTGCACTTGATGGTGTTGTTTCTTTCTATGAACAATGCCTCTCTAAACTGTCCTGTTTTTCTTGGCAGGGTGTGAATGTAATTTAGCTGGCACTCTTCCAGAAATATGTGACTTCCAAGGGAGATGCCTTTGTCGTTCTGAGGTAGATGGCATTCAGTGTAACAGCTGCCGCCCTGGGTATCATTCTTTTCCTTTCTGTCAAGGTAAGCATATTTTAGAAAGTGTTAATTTTTCCAGTGGGAATTCAGACTTGTAAATAAATTTGACGACATCTTCCTTTTTGGATTGCTATTTCTAAATAGTGGAATAGATAAGGATCTCCATCTTATTGTGCTCTAAAATGGTATGTTTACTGGAAAAGAGAAGGATGCAAAATCTCTCCGGGCATCACGCTCACACATTGGGAATTGGGAATAGAGTACATTGACCTAATTTTGGGACCTCGTCTCATAGGTGTAAGAAACGGCATTACCTTGAATCAGACATTACATAGTCCTATTCACACCTTTATAACTATCTTTCATCTGATCTTGGAAGCTAAGCAGGATCAGTCCCAGTTAGTACTTAGATGGGAGATTCCTCTAAATACCAGAGGAAGGAACTGACAAAAGCACCTCTGAGTACCTCTTGCCTAAGAAAACTTTATGAAATTCATGGGATCTCCATAAACTGACAGGCAACTTAAAGGCACACACACACACATTCATTCATAGAAGCATAGAGCTGGAAGAGACCACAGGGGCCATCCAGTTCAACTCTCTGCTATGCAGGAATACACATCAAAGCAGTCCTAACAGATGGCCATCCAACCACTGTTTAAAAACCTCCAAAGAAAGAGACTCCATCACACTCTGAGGCAGCATATTCCACTACCAGGCAGCTCTGACCGTCAGGAAGTTCTTCCTGAGGTTCAGGTGGAGTCTCCTTTCCTGCAGCTTGAATCCATTGCTCCTTGTCCTAGTCTCTGGAGCAGCAGAAAACAAGCCCACTCCCTCTTCAACATGATATCCCTTCAAATATTTAAACGTGGCTATCATGTCCCCTCTTAACCTTTTCTTCTGCAAACTAAACATGCCCAGCTCCCTAAGCTGCTCCTCATAGGGCATGGCTTTCAGACTCTTCATTTTGATTGCTGTCCTCTGGACACTCTCCAGCTTGTCGATATCCTTCTTGAATTGAGGTGCCCAGAACTGGACACAGTATTCCAAATGAAGTCTAACCAAAGCAGAATAGAGTGGTAGCATTCCTTCCCTTGATCTAGACACCAAACTCCTATTGATGCAACCAAGAATCGTGTTGGCTTTCTTGACTGCCATATCACACTACTGACTCATGTTCAGCTTGTGGTCTACCAAGACTCCTTGAGCTTAATGTGGGACCTTTCATTTCTCCCTGTTGAAATTCATTTTGTTAGCTTTGGTCCAGCTCTCCAGTCTGTTAAGGTCGTTTTGAATTTTGATCCTGTCCTCTGGCATATTAGCAGCCCCTCCCAATTTGGTGTCATCTGCCGATTTGATAAGCATGCCCTCTGTTCCATCATCCAAGTCATTGATAAAGATGTTGAATAGCATTTGGCCCAGGATAGAACCCTGTAGCATCTCATTCATACTTTTGGGAATAAGTCCTGTTGAGTGTAACATCTGAGTAGATGTGTATAAGATTACATTGTTAGTAAGGTGCTGCTTACCTTCATTGGTAACAAGTAAGGTTTTCCCCGATTTGTCTCCTGTGATCCTTTTAAAATACGAAATGTTTGTCTACAAAGATTGAACTGCAACCTGACCACATGCAGTAGAGGTGGGCAACTTGTGGCTAACAAGCCAAATGTGGGTCTTTGAGGCCTTTTCTGTAGTTTTCTGTGCCCTCCTGCTACCACAGAAGTGCCAGAGATTTCCTCTCACCCCCTACTTCAGCTAATACTCAGCAAATTAGGCAGCACTTAGGAGACTGCTGTTTCTCCTTTCAATTTTCTTCTCCATTCTCTTCCTCCTCCTGCAAAGTATTGTGCACTGTGGGGTCTAAGCCCTCTAGATATGGAGGCTAGAGTTTCTACTACAAGAGGACTCATGTAATCTAGCTTCTAATCTGGCAACTAATTCTGCTGGCAAAGTTTGGTTACATGTCAAAATAGCATCACATAATTATTATTATCACACACCAATAAACAAGACAATGAGAGATGGTTGCTAAAAAAGGAAGAAAAAATCTTCATGTTTATATGGATATAGCATCTTTTTGCACCTTACCCTTTTGTGGTGCTGGGGTGTGGGCTCGCGCGAGCAGCCTCTGGAGGAAGGCTCTCGCTTCTCTGCCTGTTCAGCTCTGCACAAGCTTCCTGCTCACGCGAGAGCCCCACCTCTTCCTTTCGCAGTGCAGCCTGTGACCTTTCCCAGCCTGCACTGGACAGGAAGCGCGACTGGTCCAGTTCCTGAGGCTCCACATGCCAGGTAAGTGCGCACAGGGGCCCGGAGCGATGTGTGACTGCGCAGCATTTTCAGCTTCAAGCCGAAAATGAAAAAATGCGTACGCTGTCCGCGTCAGGCCCTTGAACGTCGTGCAAATGTGAGTGTGTCATGAGGACCACTCCTCACATTTATGCGATGCCCAGGGGGCCCTTTCACATCGGAAATGCCATGTGAAAAGGGCCATAGAATATTTGATTATTTCTTAATGGTACATTGGAAAATATTGCAAACGTATTGCAAAATGCTGGATTGAATCAATAGCAAAAGAGGTTGAACTAACATATTGCTAGACCTGGGGAAGATTCATATGCCTTAATGAAAAACATAAATCATGTTTCTTTTGGTATATAAGAACATTTAACTGGGAATGAATTGGTTCACAGACTTGTGGAGAAAATGCACCACAAACTGGCTTGGTTTAAAATTTGAGATTTAAAAGTCCTCATGACTTCTGGTTGGTAAGAACTGCAGAAAAAAGAAATGCATCCAAAGAAAGGAAAATATTATATGAAAGATACTTAAAAGGAAAAGGAAACTTTACACTATAAATATATAGTCCCATATATCAATGTGGAGTTGCTTGGAACACATTAAAAGAGGGAGTATATAACTGTTATTTAACAAGTTTTTATTATGGATTTCAGTAGAGCTGTTTGAATTTTTCAAAATGCTCAGAAATCAGACACACACAGGTGTGTGCGTGTCAATCGCTTGGTTGATGATTAAACTTTTTTGTGTGTGTGGAGGATATATAATATATCCTATATGTAGGATATATAATATATAGAACTGTTGTTAGAACATCCTTCAGATGTGTGCAGTTTACATTTTCTCACTGTTTCTTTAGTAAAGTGCACAAGGTCAGAGGGACCCTGAATTTAGGCCTCAAGATCCAACCCTAGCAGCACCATGCAAAGAGTTCCCAAATTTGTTTTCCTAAAGGCTCCTGTGTCCCATCCTTATGGATATTTTATCCCCTTCAGGACCCACTCACTAGGCCTGTATTTCCACCTCCTTATACTTCTGATTCCAATTCCACTTTCTACCTGCTCTTCTCCTATCCATGGCCTGGAATTTAATGTATAGAACCCAGATAATGGAGAGAACAGCTAGAAACAAAGAAGTAGCTGGAAGCAACAATCAGCCAAAATGCTTTTTTTTTTTTTTTGGAAGAAGAGAATGGTAGAAGTGGGGTTTTTACTTTCTGACTTCAACCATCTTATTATACACATGTTAAGTCCTGCTCAAGTCAGTGATTGTTACGTTTGCATAATAGATAGTGATACTTTACATCTTTTCGCATGGCATTTCCGAAGTTAAAGGGCCCCTTGAGTGTCACGTAAATGTGAGGAGCAGTCCACATGATGCACTCACATTTGCGCGACGCTCAAGGGTCTAACATGGATCGCGCAGACATTTTTTCATTTTTGGCTTAAAGCCAAAAACGCTGCATGGTCGTGCATCGCTATGGGGCCCCGCGCGCATTTACCTGGCATGCAGAGCCTCGGGAGCCAGGCCGGTCACGCTTCCTGTGCAGTGCAGGCTGGGAAAGGTCTGTGAACCTCCGGAGGCTGCTCACGCGAGCCCTGCACCCCAGCTTCGCGAAAGGGTAAGGTGCGAAAAGGGTCTTAGTGTAGAGTCTCCTTGTAGATAGGGCACATCCCAGATATAAGCTAGTATGCTGCAAGTCAGCGTGGTATAGTGGTTTGCCTCACTCAGGCATAGAAATCCATTAAGTGACCTTGGGCAAGTCATGCTCCCTCAGTCTCAGAGAAAGGCATGGGCAAATTTTGCAAAAAAGAAAAAAAGATATGCTTCTCTTAGGGTCACCATAAATCAGAAACTACTTGAAGGCGCACAATAAAAACAATAACAACACTAACAGTGTATTCCATATAGAGAGCATATAGCACATCCCAAAGTGCCTTTAGGGAGAACATCAGCACTCTTGCACAGAGATAATACATTCAGAGACCCTTTCTGCACCCTGCCTTCTTATATGGTCATCTGGTGGTCATCCCGGTAGTGGCTCTGCCAGGAAGGGAGCATGACAGGAGCACTCCCCTCTGCACTGGACCGGCTCCCTGCAGAAGGAAGTGCAATGCATATGCTTCTTCCTTCCACAGTGCAGCCAGGTACTTTCCCAGGCTGTGCTGGGGCAGGAAGCAGGACAGGTAAGTGTGGGGTGGTGGCGTAATTGTGGGTCATTGACAGGGAAAACCTGTCAATGATTTAATCCATGATTGTGCCACCTGGGGATGGGAGAGAAGTGGGACCACAACAATTTCATGCTGAAGTGTCATTATGGTTCTGCTCTTTTCCTATCCCATGCCAGGATGGGAGGACACTGCAGAAAGGGCCAGAGTCATTCTGGGTATAGTAAGTTCAAGATGATTATAGTTAATCCTGCATATATGTTCCAATACTCTTGGCCTTTGACCATAAATATTCCAAAAGTATGTACGTTATATTATATTCAGATTACAAATTCTGTAATCTGCACAGCATGCCAGAATCCTTTCTGCTTCTCTACGTGCCTGTGACTTTGCAAGGACAACCATTATGTGGGACAGTTAGCACTGGGTATCAAGTTGATAGAACATCATCAAAGAATGTTTTTATAAGAGTTAATCTCTCACCAAAGCCTAATGAGGCCTGACACTTTGACAGCTTGCCAAAGTTCACAATAAATTTCCGTAAGAACAACCCAGAAAATTTGTCCCAGTTCTGCTCAAGATGAAGCTGGCAAACATGACCAAGATTCCATCTTAAGGTCAAATTCAGTGACTACAGTGTATTGAAACAGGAAAAAAATAGAGAAATATTGGATTGCAATGTAGCAGAAGAGTCAGCAACAGTTCAGTAAAAGATAGCACTTTCCAGTTTGCATTCCCTCTTCCTTGGACACATTCAGATATTAATTTGAAATTTACCTACTGGAGGTGTATGATGTGTCCTAGGAAGAGGTATAGTTTTTAAAGGAGTGTGAACTAGCAACCATATTTTGGCATCTTTTATCTTAATCCATGCACTACATAATAAGTAGTTTTGGTTTGGTTTTGTTTCTTGCTATAAGTAGCCATTCATCTGTTATTTTGCTTTTGATGAAGTTAGAATGATCAACTTATTTAAATATACATAGACTGTCAAAAAACAACATTGTGGAAGTTGAGATCTATTGATCAAGAGGTTGCTTGAACCAATGAGTTCTTACTGGTGGTTGACAGAAAACAATATCACCATCACTTTCCTAAACATCTTGTTTGTTGTTTTGTTGCCTCTGAATCATAAAAACAAAAAGCAAGCAAGCAAACAAACAAACAAAAACATTTCTGCTTGGACCTAAGCCATATCAATGCTGCAGCTTTATGGACAAAGTATGGAGATTTTCTTTGGCTGTGAACTATTAGCAACCGTTTGAAAATTTCATTTTATGCAGGTAGAAAATAGTTAAATTGGATCTTTTTGTAAGTTGTAAGCAGTTAACATACCAGGAAGAGTATTATTACTTCATAGTCAATTTGCACTACAAGCAACAACTTCCCTCAGAGGAATTAAAATGTTATATGATTTCTGGGTCATTTAACTGGAGAGGTGCATTGAAAATTGCAATTTAAAGAAAATAGTGTGACACTTTCTTATTCTTAACACATAGAGTGCAACTGTGATTCAGCTGGATCTGCGGACAACACCTGTGGCTCTGAGGGTCATTGCCTTTGCCGTATAAATTATGCTGGGTTTAAATGCAGCCAGTGTGCTCCTGGATATTATAGCTATCCCAGTTGTTTGCGTAAGTAATTAATTGTTTCTTTTAATTTTTTCTCAGCAGCTAAGCTTACCACTTCAAAAAATATTCCTTGGCTTATGGATGGGCAGTTCCTGTTTTTGGCTTTTAAACACAATCTGTGGCTCCCACGGCACCAGACATGGATTTAGGCCCATTGTTTGTTAAAATCCCTGGAGGAAACAGCAATGCTGCTGTATGTGACTCTGCTCATATTCTCTTTCTTGTGGTTAGGCATGCTAATAAACTGACATTAGCATTACACAACTTCAGCCCTTTCCGCATCTTACCTTTTTTTGGTACTGGGGTGTGGGGATTGCGCGAGCAGCCTCTAGCGAGAGGCTCTCACGTCCCCGCTGCTTCAGCTCTGCGTGAGCTGCCTGCTCCTGAGCAGGTAGCGCGAGAGCCTTGCCTTTTCCTTCTGCAGTGCAGCCTGGGAGTTTCCCAGGCTGCACTGGGGCAGGAAGTGTGACCACCGTGGCTCCAGAGGCTCCGCACGTATGGCAAGTGTGCACGGGGCCTTGGAGCAATGCCCCATCGCGCACCATTTTCGGCTGAAAGCCAAAAATGAAAAAGTGTGCAAGCGGCGCCTGCCAGACCCTGGAGCATCGCGTGATTGTGAGTGCGTCATGCAGATTGCTCCTCACAATTATACGGTGCTCCAGGTGCCCTTTTGCATGGCAAATGCCATGTGAAAAGGACCATTGTGATCAATGGCCTGTATTGGCAAAGTGCCTAGTAGGTTTATGGCCTGTAGTAACAAGCTCAATATATGTAGCTAAATTAATTATATTCAGCAAGACTAGGACAAGCTATCTGAGACTTTGGAGAGCAGTTTCAGGTCTAGTACTTTTTGGCATGATGGAACAATGAATTGGCTTAAACGTATTCAACATGTGTGGGGATGTGTGTCCAGGGATGGGTGCTGGATGTTATACAATTCCTTTTGGGACCTGTGCAGGTGCAATTTGTTTTGTGGTGGCTCCAAAGCCACCAATGTCTACCAGGACGAGTAGTAGAAATGGGGCTTGGAAGCATTATGTTTTGACTTACAGTTCTCGGAATCCTTGAGCTAGCATGGCTGGAAGATTCTGGGAATTGTAGTCCAAAGATAATTTCTCCGTCTACTAGATAGGAGACAAAAGTTTAGAGCATTATAATAATCATCTCGTAGCCTACAGCACTCATGATAAATTCTGCAGAAGTCAGAGAAATTTTCGTTCTATTGTCAAAATGACTTCTGTCCTCAGATTAACTGTGGGGTGGGGATGTGCATGCAGAATTGTGGATTTTAGCAGAGCTTCACACAAGATAACATAAGAGCTATTATAGCATGCAACTTTTTAATCAAAAAAGACATCCAAATATTGCTGCTAGAACTTGAGATTTGTGAAATCTGAAGGTGTGGAGCAGAGAGGTCAGACAACAGGTTACTAAGCACATCATTAGGAGCTAAAGGCACATTAGTGTTCTAGAAACGTGTTTACGTAGACACATCTCTAGACCACTAATGTGTGAGTTACCAAACTTTCAAACAAAACCTGTGTTTACCTCCTAATGACCAATCACAAGCAAAGTAAATTAATTTAGAAGATGGGGGCGGTATACAGTTAGTGATGTGACAGTCAGAGGTCTCTCAGCACTGAGGGAATTCTTGCATCCGTTTGTAATGTATCATTTAACCCTTAGTGTTCCCTAGATGCCGCTGATTTGAATGTAGTAAATTTGCAATGTTTCAGCCATTTCTGAGGTTTTTCCTTCCCCTTCAGCTGTACTTCTCAAAGACTAAGCCCTGGTAGAGATACATTAAGGCCCTTTTTGCATGGCATTTGCCATGCGAAAGAGGACCTGGAGCATCACGCGACTGCAGGGAGCAATCTGCATGACACACTCACAATCGCACAACGCTCTAGGGGCCGGCAGGGGCCAATCGTGCACCTTTTCATTTTCGGCTTGAAGCTGAAAATGGTGCATGATTGCGCATTGCTCCCGGGCCCCACGCACACTTACCTGGCATGTGGAGCCTCTGGAGCTGGGCCGGTCACACTTCCTGCCCCAGTGTAGCCTGAGAAGGTCCCAGACTGCACTGTGGAAGGAAGAGGCAGGGCTCTCGCACAAGCAGGCAGCTTGTGCAGAGCTGAAGCAGAGGGAAGCGAGAGCCTCTTGGGAGAGGCTACTCGTGCGATCCCTGCACCCTAGCACTGGAAGAAAGTAAGGTGCAGAAAGGGCCTAGGACAGGAAGAATATTGCTCCCCTTTTTCAGTTGAGAGACCTTCTGCTGTGGGCTAAAGCCCTCAGAGGGATTGCCTTCATAACTGGGGGCTACAAGATAAAAAAAATAGACCTCCAATACTAAATTTTTCTTTCTTTCCAAAAGAAGGAAATGTGGAATGGTGCTGGTCCACCAGGAAGCTGTTGCTTGCTTGAGCATATCTACAAAACATGCATAGAATGATGCTGAAAAACTGCTTAGTACAGTGGCTCCTAACTGTGGATGCCCAAATGTTGGAACACAGCTCCTATAACCTTTCCAGCCACATCATTTTGGTCAGGGGGACAGTGACTTTTAAAGACAACCTGAAGCTTGGTGGATGTCAAAACACTTACGCAAATCCTGCTATCCTTTCTAAAATTGATGCCTTTGTTCAGCTTGTAGATGCTCGCCCCATGGGTCCTACCAAGTCGCATGTGATCCAACCACAGGGCAGTGTGAGTGCCAACCTGGCATAACAGGCCAGCAGTGTGACACATGCCTCTCAGCAGATAAGCAATTTCCTCATTGCCAAGGTAATTGTTCCAAGGATATTTCTAATTATGGCAAAGTTGTAGAGGCAGTCAGCCAAAGGTGTGGACTTCCATGCACCGTGGAGATTTTACAAGTTTAGTGAGATGAATAAATTTTTAGGCTGTCACTAATGATCAGATGCGTAGGTCTCAGATGAGTGGTGATAGGCAAGTGTCAGGTCTGCTGATGGCCAGTAGTCCAGTTCCCAAACTGAGGGAAGGATGCAGTTCTGGGGTTATTCTCATTTGTGGCCCTGAGGAAATACACTACAGATAAAAATGTTCTTTAAAAACAGGCCAAAATAATTTTTAAAATCCTGTTAAACACAATTAAAACCCTAGTTTTAGGGACCAAATGACATACTGAATTTTGTAGTCTTGGCTTCCTGCTAGAAATTCATGAGGGTAGAGCCAGATTGACTTCCCTTGGGAGTGAGTTCCACTTCTGAAGTGCCACTATTGAGGAAGCCCTGTTGAGAAGGCCATATTGGCTAGTGCCAGAAGATTGGCATTCTATTCTCCTGACTTGCCAAGCAACTCTGAGTATGACTGCATAAGGATCTTTACACAAGGCTGTGTATGTTGTGTTGTGAAATTATTTCAGCTTCCCTTCTTTGACTGTGAGCATTGATGTATAGCAGAACTTGGAAAAGTTACATTTTTGGATTACAGCTTCCAGAATCCCCCCCCCAGCCAGCCTGACCAGTTGTAGATCAGAAGTGTAATATTTCTATGCTCTGGTGCACAGAAAGCCAATAACTGATCTACATGCTCCCAGACTGAACCCCACAGCTTTGAGCGCAGAAGATTTACATTCTATTTTAATAAATATTGAATGTAAAATGAGGCTTGTTGGAAGGATCAGGTCAAATGTCTAGCATTCTGTTTTGCATAGTGACTGACAAACTGCTTCAGAAATGCTGATCAATTGGGCATGAAGGTAACAGTTTGTCTTCATTATTTCCCCCTTCTCCCCAATTAAACTGGAGTTTCCATTTAGTCATCAAGACTGCTGCCACCAACTAATCCATCCAACATGGATGGAATTGGTTTGAAGTGTGACTAGTACAAGTGCAATCCTCTCTCTCTTTCTGCTTCCCTGTGGTCATAAAGCTTCTTCAGTGGTCACAGCCCAGTCAGTGAGAGTCACAGTTCTCCAGCAGATGAAGTCCTATATAAGTCAACAGAAGACCTGAGACAGGTTTCTACTCGTAAATGTCAAATGGGAATAACAGTGACCAAGTGGATGTCATGGGCCCAACACTGTGTGTGCAATGCACATTAGAAGTACGATGTTAGCTTTGAAATACAGTTTACAGTATAGTAACTGAAGTACTTTCTTCAAAAACACTAAATAAATGATTGAAAGTAATATTTTTAAAATAAAACTATGCTGCCTTTTTTTTTAAATCATCAAAAGGAACCAGCCATGAGTGTGATCCAGCTGGCACTATGGATTCGTATTCTGTAAGTATTACATTATGGAATTGTCTTATGGTGACAAGGCTGTAAAGCTGATTCACCAAATCCACTAAGTACCTGGGAGTTTGTCCTAAAATAATGGGCTTAATATCCGAGGATATCCAAGCAAGAAACAAACATCATGCAGCAGGCAGCATTAAGAGGATAGGCAACGCAGTGCTGGGAATGTTTAGTCTAAAGAATAAATTATGTAGAGAGACATGATGGCTGTTTTCAGATATGTAAAGGGCTTTCACACATAAGGTGGAGCATCAGATTATTTTCTATTGCTCCAGAGGGCAGGTCTAGAGTGAGATAAATTGAGTAAATTGATTATCCTTAATATTAGGATAAATTTCCAAATGGTTGTTGTTGTTGTTGTTGTTGTTGTTGTCATTGTCGTGTGCCTTCAAGCCAATTACTAATGTGAATCTATCACAGGGTTCCTGGGGTGAGAGTGTGTGATGTGTCCAGGATCACTCAGTTTCCATGACCAAGTGAGGAACTGAATCCTGTGCCATTTTCACATGGTGTTTTTGAAATGAAAGGGCCCCTTGAGTGGTCTGCATGACGCACTCACATTTACGGAATGCTCAAGGACTTGATGCGGACCACACACACACCTTTTCATTTTCAGCTCAAAGCCGAAAATGGTGCATGGTCACGCATCGGTCTGTGGCCCCGCGCGCACTTACCTGGCGTGCGGTGCCTCGGTAGCTGGGCCAGTCGCACGTCCTCTCCTCAGGCTGCACTGTGAACAGAAGAGGTGGGGTGCTCACGCGAGGAGGAAGGAGCTGCAGAGCCAAAGCAGCAGGGACGCGGCAGCGTTCCTTCCAAGCCTTCTCACGCAAGAACCCCAACCCAGCAGTGCGAAAAGGTAAGGTGCAAAAAGGGCTCTGGTCTCCAGGATTGTAGCCCAGTGCTCCAACCACTACACCATTCTGGCTCTCTTCCTAATCGTACAGTTAATCAGGAAACATTCTGCCTCAGGAACTGAGAGGCTGCCCTTTGCTAGAATTATGCAAGCATAAAATGGGCAGTCATCTGTTGGGTTATTATGTTCCAGTTGCTCTAAAGCAAGAGTTGGGCTAGATGACCTTCCAGCCATTGTATCTCTATGGTTCTGTTCCTGCGTTCAAAGGCGACAGGTGGAGTATAATAGAAATTAGAAGGCTGGTGCTTGACTGCGTGTCCTTTTATTTATTTATTTTTTAATGGTTAGTGGGGCAAGAGGCTGGTACATTCCATATGAAACCTAATTTAATGAAAGTATTCTAGTAACTGGAAGGAGACTCTCTGAATCCATCCTCTGTAGACATGGAAATAGAAAGGAGGCAGAGTGGTTCTAGTACAAGAAGAAGCCACCTTTAGTTCATAGAGAGATGAATATGGACGAGTAAGCAATTTGTTGTTGCTTATAAGGTGATTTGGGACATGTGGGGTGGCTCATGGGATTAGCCTGCTTCCTTGGCTATAATATCATCTAATATTTTGATATTAGGTGGTATTTTAGGTGGATAGGCAGGTGTGCTATGGTTCACATTAAATTCAAAACTGAATGCTTTGAAGCAGGAAATGTCTGATTTGTCCATAGTGTTACATGCCGTAGTTATCTCTATTTTAGATTACTGTCACATGCTATTCATGGAGCTGCTTTTGAAAAAGGCTCAGAAACATCAATTGACTGAAAGACCTGTGGTCAGATTGGCTCAAGGAGTCTACAGCTTGCTTGTTGCAGCAACTCAACTGATTGCTAGTCTCTTTCCAGGCACCATTCAAAGGGCCAGTTATGATTTGCAAAACTCCTATATGCACTGGACCTAGGCTATGTGAAAGTTCGTATCTCCCCATATGGGCCTGCATGGACTCTAATATCATTTGTGGAAGCCCTTTCTTAGTCCCACCAGCTTCCCAGACACATTTAGTGGAAACCTGGGAGAAAGTCTTCGAAGTGTGCCACTGAGAAAGTCTTCCACACATTGGAACTTCCTGCTCTCTCCTTGTTTTCTTTCTCCCGGCAAGTGAAAATTTTTCTATTCAAACAGCCTATCAGGAATGGACTGCAAAGGGTTTCAATGATGTGCTCTTGCAGATCAATGATGTGCTGTGGTGGAGTCTCCTTTGGAGGTTTTTAAGCAAAGGCTGGATGGCCATCTGTTGGGAATGCTTTGATGTGTGTTTCTGCATAGCAGGGGGTTGGACTGGATGGCCCCTGTGGTCTCTTCCAACTCTATGACCCTTTTCGCACCTTACCTTTTCGCAGTGCTGGGGTGCAGGGCTCGCGCGAGCAGCCTCTGGAGAGAGGCTCTCGCTTCCGTGCTTCTTTGGCTCTGCATGAGCTTCCTGCTCACACGAGAGCCCCACCTCTTTCTTTTGCAGTGCAGCCTGGGACCTTCCCAGGCTGCACTGAGACAGGAAACATGACTGGCCCAGCTCCCGAGGCTCCACACACAAGGTAAGTGTGTGTGGGGCCCCAGAGTGATGCACAACCGTGCAGCATTTTCGGCTTCAAGCCGAAAATGAAAAAATGTGTGCGCGGTCAACATCAGGCCCCTGAGCATCACGCAAATGTGAGTGCATCCTGTGGACTGCTCCTCACATGTGCACAACGCTCAAAGGGCCCTTTCACATCGGAAATGCCATGCGAAAAGGGCCTATGATTCTTTGATTCTGTGATTTTTTTATCCTTTGTCTTTTAGTTGGTTTGTTTTAAAGGATTTTGATTCCATGACTTGCTTAATTATATTTTAGCAATATCTTTCTATTTGTGTTTACTTCTGTTTTTGTAAATGCTCTTAACTATATTTGTTTTTAATTTTTATAAGCTGCATGGAGTCCCAAGGTTCTGTACTATTTCCACTGTACCTAGAGAGCAAAGTGGGAAATCTCACACTTTGCTTATGAATCCACTTCATTTGGGGTCATAGTCTAAGTCACTGAAGTTCCTCTTGATCACATGCTAGGTTTCCTGGCTTTTACATGGTTGAAATGACTCTCTAAGTCCTAACAGAAAGAGCTTTTAATGTGTAAGAATGTTTGATCATACCCTTTTGATTTTGACCTCATTTGTCTTTGGGATATGATCCCTGAGAATTTATTTGAATTTTGCTGTCATGTAAGGCTGTCCCTCTTTCTATCCAAAGTTTTTTTTGGGGGGGGGGTAGTCATTTCTAAGGCTGCATGTGCAGGGTGACTTTTTCAGGGTTCAGATATGGTCCTCCAGCCTCAGGTTTTGTGGCTATGGACTGAGTTGAATGTACTTGGATTTGACTTAAGCCTGTGTTTTGGAAACATTGTTTTACCTTGAGTCACCCTGATGTTTCTCAGCCTTTGTTCTTCTTCAGTATTGATCTATGTCAATAGTTTGTAAAGCCCCTTAGTTTCTTTTAATAGAAACATATCCTTCTTTTTGTCTATTAGGGCTATTGCCACTGTCTTCAGAATGTGGAAGGTCCAACATGTGGCATCTGTAAACCACTTTACTGGAATCTGGCCAGAGAAAACCCTGATGGATGTATAGGTAAGGTTGCTTTTATATATTTCATGTATCCAAAATTAAGCCAGTATTTTTTTTTCTCTTCCTGAGTTACTTACAGGTTCAGGCCTGGTCCAAGATTTTTTGCTACTTGTGGCAAAGAGGAAAATGACACCCCCTACCTCTACCCATTCCACATTCAGAAGTCACCTGGGATGGGAGATCCATTAATTTTACTAAATTTTGTTGTCCATTGTACTTGAAAGTGGCAGGCAACTTTACGGGGTGCAGTAGAGGCCATATAGCACTAACAGCTCTGTTATCCAATGAAGAAGATTGGTCACAAGGTTCAGGAGGAATGGTCATTGGGTGACTGCTACTTCTCTTTCAACTCATGGTCACCTCACTGACATTATTTCAGCACAGTCCAGCTCCTCCAGCCATCCACTGTTGAAAGTTTCCAAGAGTATTGCTGCTCAAAGAAAATGGTTTTTCAAGCCTCAGTGTGCAGTCTTCAGAGATTCATAGAGCTGGAAAGAACTATAAGGACCATCTAGTTCAACTCCCTGTCATGCAGAAATACACAACTATAGCACTCCAAAAAGATGGCCATCCAACCTCTGTTTAAACCTCTGAGGTAGCCCATTCTGCTGTTGAACAACTGTTACTGTCGAGAGGTTCTTCCCAATGTTTAGTTAGAATCTTTTTCTTGTTCAGTAATTTGAGTCAATCAGTTTGTATTCTGGTCTCTGGATCAGCAGAACACAAACTTCCTTTATCTTCAACAGGACATCTCTCAGATATGTAACAAAGGCTGTCATACTACTGCTCAATTTTCTTTTCATACCCAGCTCCCTAAGCCATGCCTTGTAAGGCCTGCTTTCGAGACCTTTGTTCACCTTGGTTATCTTTCTCTGGACATGTTCCAGCTTGTCAATATCCTTCTTGAACTGTTGTGTCCAGAACGAGACACAGTATTCCTGGTGAGGTCTGACCAAAGCCAAACAGAATGCTTCTATCCATAGATGTGGATGCTCTATTCCTGTTGATGCGGGTTAGAATTGCACTGGCTTTCTTGGCTGCCACGTCACATTGTTGTCTCAGTGTGGTCTGTTAAGATTCCTAGATCCTTTTCTGTGTACTTTTCCCAAGTCTTAAATCTTTAGTATTCACCTGGCATGAATGTTTCAATATGTTGTGTTTTTTTTAGCTGAGTTTTGGCAGGGATTCATAGTAGCCAACAATCCATGATTCTTTCATTTCTTTTTAAGGCACTTGAGTCTATTAATAACACAGATGCTTAACGTTGCTTAGCCAAATGCTGTCCCGTAGTGTCTAAAATTATACAAAAATAGTGTAGTAATGCAATATTTATATACACTTGAAATTCAATTAGCAGCTCCACTTTCCAGGGCAAATAATAATTTTGTGAAAGATGAATTAAGAAGAAAGTTGTGCATAGGGAAAGGGCTAGACATCCTGTCTCTGCATCCATGGGTCTTGGAATAGATTGGGATATCAGGACAGATTTTATTTTATTTTATTGAGTATTGAAAGATAAGCACATTCAGCCTACTATCTAGTCTGATTGAGAGGGCAGCGTTTTGCTTGGAGAAATTTTTGAAGAATTAATGTGTCCAAAAGAAACATTCTATAGGAGGTTTTTCTAAACTGCTCCTTACTTTATTTATGAACAGCCTAGTATTTTGCTGCACTATAGAAGAGAGGTGGGTAGACTTCAGAATTATACAGTGTACTTTGTTTCCTTATCAGAATTCTGAATCCTGACTCCACCAGCACAAAGATAAAGTAGAAAGCATATTCACTTAAGAAAAGTGTATGTTTTGTTGTAGTTTTGCTTCTATATTGTCATGTTGTAATGCATCCCTTTGGGATCCAATCTGTAAGAGAAAATTGTGCAAGCAGTTTGCTACTCTAGGATTCTAGACTATGGAAGTAACAACTAGAACTGTGCACAAAATGTTCAGCAATACATGATATGTATTTAAGAGGACTAGAGTGCTAGATATGTGGGAAATTATCCTACAACAATCTTTCATTTCACATAGTTATATGTCTCCTCCAACCTAGCCAAAGTGATAGGAATTTGTACTATTTACATAGGGCCCTTTCACACTACACATTTATAGTACTATAATCCCATTTTAATTGCCATGGGCATGTCCTATGGAATCCTTGAATCTGATGAGGAAGTAGAGCTCTCTGACTGAGAATTTTAATACTCTCTAAACTGTAAATCATAGGATTTCATAGAATGCCACCGTGGCAATTAAAGTGAAATAGTGGTGGACCCCAATTTCTGTTCCTAATCTCCCTATGTATGGATGTTCTAAGGCAGTATACTGCACAAAGAGGTCTCAGGCTCTTTTTGTTTTCTGTGCTATAAGACAGAATCCAGTGAGTTCCTTTAGGCACATCCAGAGTTTAGCCCTCAACCAGAAGTAAATGTAGTATAAATGGGCTCTCTTAAGATGATTTTGTATGGATTTGCTTGCTTTTGCAGAGTGTCAGTGCAATGTGTCTGGAACTTTGAGTGGAGTCGGAGAGTGTCAGCAGGTAAAAATGTACCATTACCAATCCTTTGCTTATGTATTGTGTTCATTTCTGATTGAATATAACTGTCAGCCAGCTAATTCCCCAGAGACACTTTATCACAATTGTTTATAGGATGAAAAATTTGTGGATTTCAGAGGGCTCTTTCACACTACACAATTATAGATCTGTGAATCCACTTTAACAGTCATGAGTCCATCCTGCAGAATCCTGGGATTTATAGTTTAGTGAGGAATATTTGGCATTCTCAGCCAGAGAACTCTAGGACCTCACCAGACTACAAATACCAAGATTCCATAGGATATTACCTTGGCAGTTAAAGTGGAATCAAAGTGGTATAATTGTGTAGTATAAAAGGACTGTTTGTAGTGGTGGTGGGAACTGGGGAATCTTGCTAGCTTAACCATATTGGTTTGTTGCCTAGAACTTTATCTCTCTGAGCTACTGAGATAACTCCGTGCATGGTACTTTATTACAGAATGTGGCCTCTTACAATCTAATCATATTTTCTCTCTGACTACAAACCAGTGGTCAGCTAATGTCAAAATACTCTTTTTGTGTCTGCTTAAAAACACATAATTTAAGACTGTTGTTCAAATTTGTTATTTTGAAATAAAAATTATAAAAATGAAAATTTGAAAGCTTCCTGAATTCTGATCCTGCCTTTTCCTTTACAGATCGATGGTGAATGCTATTGCAAACCTAATGTTTGTGGAGATTCTTGTGATACTTGTGAAGATGGTTATTATGGTTTAGAAGCCAAAAACTACTTTGGATGTCAAGGTATGTTATGGTTTGTTTATAAAAGCTGTTGGCTAGGACAGAAGGTATCTAAAAAGATAGCCTTCAGATTACACTGTTCACAAGCGTTTGAGAGTACTTGTTTCAAATGTACAAATGTGAATCTTCTATTTAAAACTGTTAGGTTACAGTGGACTGCCTGATTTTCAAGATTAAAGCATGTGCTTTTTCTTCAAAACCCTCAATAAGCTTCAGTGATGGTGGTAGTTGGAGAAGGGCAAAACAGTCCAAAACAGTGCGGCTGAACTGAACTTCTTATCCTCCAGCTACAGTCTTAGACCCAACCTACCATGAGGACAAGAGAAGGACAGGGCCGGGATGACGCCTATGCACAATGTTATCCTATACCCATCCTTCTTACGTACCTAGGTGGCGCAATCATACCTCCAATCATTGACAAGTTTTCCCCATCAATGACCAATGGTGATTGCTCCCACTGTGAGCTTGCAGTTACCTTTGCTGTAGAGGTCCTGGAACATAATGGCTGCACCTCCTGCCCCTGGGACAGTACCTGACTGTGCTGCAGAAGGAGGAGGCATGGCCATCATGCCTCCTCATTCCTGCAGGCAGCCAGTGCAGAAGGGAGTGCTCCATCACTCTCTTCTCCTAGGAGAGCCGCTGCCACCATTGTCACCGGACACTATTGTTACAGAGGTAAGTTGTAGAAAGGGCCTTAAACTCAGTTAAAGCATGCTTAGAACTTTCATAAACAATTCCCTTAGATAAGAATACATAAGAAAACATTTATGCTTCAGATATTTAGCATTTAGGGAAATACTCAAAATGTTATTTTTTTACTCATCTCACAGATGTTAAATCCAGATTAAAAATGCACTGCTCCAAAATATCATTCACCTCCATTTGTTTGTTTTGCTGACATGCAGAAGTGGAAACAGGAGGCAGGGCAAATCATTATCCTTTCTGGAATCTCTTTCCTAAAGCAAATATTTTATATGCTGGAATCAGTTCAGAAGAGAGGTTTAAAGATGGTCAGGTGTATGGAAAATAAATATTATATGGAAATGTTAAGAACCTGGAAAAGAGAAAATAGAGGAAATAACAAAAGAGACCCTTCATGTAGTTGACGATGTTGCACAGAAAAGGACAACAATCCATTTTCCATATTTTCCAAAGATTCTAGGGGAACTAGTTTCAGTGAACTTAAGTTACAATAGGGTAGTTTTTGACTGAGCATTAAGAGAAACATCTTCATGGTGGGTGCAACATACTTAGAAGGAGGTAGTAATCTCAGGAATTATTCAGAAGGCAGAAGTAGAGGTGGTGGCAGTACCATAAACGCTCTTCCTGCCTGATGCAGTTGGAGGGGTGCTGACAGCACTAACCTGGTTGCCGTCTCAGTCTCCTTTCTCTCTGCCTATCTCTTTCTCATTCAGAGGACAGGAAGTCTTTGTGCAGGGGCATGTGGCCAACACAAAACAATCAGCACTGCTCTCCATAGGGCCATCTAGGCACAGTTGGTTGCCTCTGAGGGGCTCTTTTGCAAACCATGGCTGGTTCCTTGGGAGATCAGCTGTGCTGCAAGTGCAGTCAGTTTCCCAAGGCACTATACTTGTAATGACTGGCTGGTTCTGGAGAAGACAGTCCTCTGGTGCATGAAGGGAGGCCTCTTGGGAGTGGAATGGTGTGATTTGCCATTCTGGATGCTACATTGCCTGAGGCAGGTGCTTCAGTTTACCTGGGCCAACTCATGAAAGTGTTTGTAGGCTGTGCCTCACTGGACATCTTCAAGAAGAGGATGGGCAACCATCTGCTGTGGGTCTGGATTTCCTGCACCAAGAAAAGGTTGCCCTAAATGGCCTTCAAGGTTCCCTCCAACCTCTGATTCTATGGGGACTTCCTCACTTCCTCCTGGATATCTACAACTTTTTGTTTTGATAACATATAGTTTACATAGTCTCATTTTAAAACTTCGATTTTTCCTCTTGCAGGATGTGAGTGTGATGTGGGAGGATCTGTAAGTCTAGTGTGCGATGATCTGTCTGGTGACTGTCAGTGCAGAAACCACATTGTTGGAAAAAACTGCAATGAGTAAGTGAGTTGGACAAGTTTGCATGTTTATTTAATGCACCGCATTTCTATCCTGACCTTGGTAAAAGTCCCTAACTGGGCAGCAGTATTAAAAGAGGAAAATGCAATAATTACTATTAAAACTAAACAAAAAAAAAAAAACTAATACAGTCAATAATTATCAGCAATAAATGCACAGTAGAGATCCAAGGATGTTTATAGGTGCTTCATACATTAAAAACAGACAGATCTTAGCCTGGTGCCAAAAGGTATATTCTTGAGGGGATAACATTCTGGAGTCAGAGTACTACTATGGAGAGGGCCCTGTTTCATGTCCACCATCCAGTATCGTGAGATGGGCTTTCTGCCCCCAGACTTAGGGTTTTTTGGAATTCTCTGCCAGAGAGATTTAGTACCTCACCATGTCCCAGGATTCCATGGGATGTAACAAAGGCAGTTAAAATGGAATGACAATGCTCTAATGGTGTAGTATGAAAGGGCTCATGGTCTTAATGTTTCTTTACAAAGCAAGCTTTTTTTAAAAAAATGTCAAATACTGCCTTGTCATTCTACTTTGTATTTACGAAAGGCCAGAAAAGAACTACTACTTGCCTGATTTACATCACATGAAATATGAAATTGAAGATGGAACATCTCCTGATGGAAGAGGGATCCGGTTTGGTTATGACCCTCAAGAATTTCCTGGCTTTAGTTGGAGAGGCTATACACAGATGTCCTCAATACAAGTATGTATTTAATGTCTCCTCTGATGTTTTTTTGTGTGAAATAGCTCTGAGAAGAAGAATTGAGTTGCTCTCCACATATACTGTTTCTTTAGATGGTGAAGGGTGAAATGCAGGATGAGATAAAGCTGTTGAACAAGACAAGGAGTCTAATGGAACTATCATGTAGGCATGATAAAGTTGGCTCCAGACTTCATTAGCATTCAGTGGAACTCCCAGAGTTTTGATCCATCAACCCTAAAATACCTTGGAATGGGGGAATATTCTTTTTAAACTTTGATCTTAAAACAGCTCAGATAACATCCACAATATGGCTACACCATCCGTGATTTAATACTAGTAGGCACTATTGGTATACAAAAATTAACACCAAGCTAGCTGTGCAATGCCAAATTTGAACAAATTAATACTGGTATCCTATATGTATCTACTCAGAAGAACAGATTTCAGTGAAGCTTACTGCAAGGTAAGCAAGTTTAGGAATACAGGTATAGAAATAAGCAACTTCCTGATACATCTACCTTAGGCTAAACATCATTAACTGTGAGGATCTGTGCTGATTGTTTTGGACTGTGTTATGTCATAGCCTTCCACATTTTTTTTTCTTTTTTGATTAGATGTTTATATTTGCTAAATGTATCTAGATGTTTTTCTGCCTGTGGGTCTTAGTATTAAATAATATGCTTTCCTGTCCTCTTCTTTGCTTCTTTTTCCCAGCCAGAGGTGGTAGTGCCTGTCACTGTGGCTTCTCCTAAGCTCTTCCACCTAGTACTGCATTATGTCAGCTTGGTTTCAAAAAGCTCTAATGGGACGATCTCACTTGCTGAGGGAAAGCACTTTGACCCTAATAACACTTGTAAGTGAATTACATTTCTTGCTAGGATTGCCTGTCTTTCCCTTCCTAGAGAAAATGCTTTCTTCTCTGCATAAATGCTTTCGTCTCTGCATAAATGTCTTGCATTTGTGTGTGTATGTGTTCATGTTTTTATTTTCTGTAGGAACTGAATATTTTCCTTGCATGCTTTATGATGGTTTTATCCTTTTGGCACTTTATGGCTTCTGTTTTCTTGTTTATTAACTTCCATTTTACAGAATGAAGTGAGGATAACTCTGAATATGAAGAAACCAAACATCTCATTATTTCGTGTTATCTTGAGGTATCTTAATCCCGGAACTTCTGTATCCGGCCATATAATTGCATATCAAACTCGGCCTCAAAGAGGTAAGTAAAATGCCATGTCTGTAGAACTACCCTGATCAGCAAGTGGTTAGCAAGAGTCTCCATGAAATGAACTCAGTTCATTTACCAAAATTTGTGTACGTAATCAGAGTAGTTCAGTTTCTAGAGAAATATGCAATCTCTTAGTATTCTGGTACTCCCAACTTTCATTTTTGGTAAGCCTGCAACATCGGGTGGTGGTAATGTACAGCAGCATTATAGTGAGGTGGATGCATTTCAGCAATAAGTTAAATTGTTTTCCTACCTTAGCTTCTTACAAATTCTGCTTTTCGCCATTTTAAAAATAATTGAATGTCTACTCATAGGGTGGACTGCTGTGGCCATCAGCATAGCCAAAGGTGAAGCATCCTGTGAGATAGTGTTCAACAATATGTAGAGAGCCATAGTTTGGCCATCCCTGTTCTAAACTTCGTAATTATTATGTGAACATGTGACAGTAGAAATGTTCCTCTACTACTTGAGACTGAACAACGCATTCACCCTTGCCTGGAAAAAGTGTCTAGTTGAAGGAAAGTAAAAAGTTCCTGATGGGTCAATTATAGGTGTGACGGCTTTTTTTCCATATTTTTAATTTGGTGCAGAGACTTTGCTTCAGGAAATTTGTTGATTATAGTTTGCCTAATTATCTCAGAACATTTGGTTATGAAGACACCTCATTCTTCAAATTAAACAATGAAAGTTGTCACAAAGGTTGCCTATATGGCATGACACTCATGGCTTTTGTCAGCATATTTCTGCTCATCACTGTTATATATTTCATACTAACAGACGTTTCCTCAAGTGCTTTTAGAAACAGTCACTTTGATGTAGTTGACTTAATGCCCTTTGATTGTGTTTATTTAAAAGTTACCACTTCCAGACTCAGCTATAGGCAATTGTATAAATTTATGTGGACTGGCATGATATACTGATTCATGTCTAGGACTCTGGAAGACAAGAATTCAAATCCCCACTTAGTCCCTTTCGCACGGGCCTTTTCTCGCGCGACAGCCCCGTGAGCCTCGCCGGAGTGGGAGCGTTGCTCCGCATGACGCACTCCCACTTCCGCCGGGCTCACGGGGCTGAAGCGGCACGAGCGCGGGTTTTTGATTTTTGCTTCCAAGCGAAAATCACCCGCGCTCGCGCAACGCTCCCGGCGCCCGTGCGCACTTACCTTTCATGCGGAGTGTCCGGGAGCCGGCCGGGTCGCGCTTCCTTCTCTCCGCCCCTGCGGAAGGAAGGGACGGGATGGGGCGCTCGTGCAACACGTCCTGCTTCGCGCTCACGCGCGCAGGGGGGCGGGCAGACGGGACGAGCGCCTTTCTCGTGTGCGGGGGGGCGGACGGGACGAGCACCTTTCTCTCTCGCGCGCGCGGGGGGGCGGACGGGACGAGCGCCTTTCTCTCACGCGCGGGGGGGATGGAGGGGACAGGCTCCTTTCTCGCGCACGCGGGGGGGAATGGACAGACGCGCGAGCCGCCGCCGCCACCTCCGGGAGGCTGCCGCTTCCCCGCTCGTTCCTTCGCCTGCGGAAGGAAGGAGGGGGAAGCGGCAGCCTCCTGGAGAAGGCTTCATGCGCGAGCTGCCCTCCCCTGCTCGCGCGAGAAGACTTAATGCGAAAAGGGCCATAGTTATGAAAAGCCTTTGTTTGACCCTGGGCATGTCAAATTCTTTCTAAGGCTAAGGGGAAGACAGGGGCAAATTCCCTCTAAATAAGTCTTGTCAGAAGATTACCCTCTCCATTTTTGCAAGAAAATGCCAGCATGATATAGTGGTTTGTGAGTTGAAGCAGGACTCTGGGAGACCAAAGTTTAAATTCCTGCTCAGTCTTGGAAATCCATTGGTTGGCCTTGGTCAAATCACGTGCTCTCAGTTTTAAGGGAAGGCAATTGCATACCCTCTCTGAACATATCTTGCCAAGAAAACTCTGTGATAGATTTACCTTAAGGTTGTCGTAAGTTGGATGGCACACAATAAAAACGGCACACAATTTTAAAAAAAGTTAATTTCAGAAGGAGACCAAAACCCATTATCTGGTTGCCTGTCACATAAAGTAGATGGTATATATTTTGTGATTTGGCTGGATCTTGATACCCTAAGTAGTTACATTGATGTGTGTAAGAGGAGAAGCTTGTTTATTGGCCTGAGAATGAGCCATATGCCTGTGAGCTCTATGCTCACATTTTCCTTCCTTCTTTCCTATTCCTTCAGTACCTATATATTTAAATTTATATATTAGTACCTATATATTTAAACCTCAATTTCTTGTTATTGATTAATCAACATGATTCTTGATTATTCTTGTTTAATCAAGCTTGGAAATGTGACTTTTGAGAGCTTCATCTCGCAGAATTCTCCAGCCATGTTGAAATTTAGACATAATCATCCAAAAACGTAGTATATTGGCATATAGTATATATGTAGTATATTGGCATAGTATATTGGCAAAAAGTCACTTTACCAAACTCTGATTGTAACCTCTACTTACAAATCAGAACATGAAAACAGGATCTGATGTGTAAACAGAGAAAATCACACTGTTCTGGATCAGATATCACAGGACATTATGATTTAAACCAGCCATGCTGTAAGCGCTGAATAAAGTTGCATGAAAAGAGGAGACAATGTATGGACTCATGATTTGTTCTCAGATTAATAGAACTTATTGGCCCAAGACTATTACTTCTTAATCAAGCCATTTTTTTTTCAGTGCAATGCTCCGGGGAATGGAATCCATGTTGCAGAGTGTATCAGAGCTTTGAAAAGTTACCTTTTGGACAGTTATAAAAATCCCCAGCCAATATGACAATTTGACCAGATTCATTTTATTTATTCCCTTGCTGTAACAGTGTGATATTGCTGTTCATTTTATTTGAATGACAAAAATGTTCTTATTGGAACACATAGGGTGCTCCTATTAATTTACTTGTTCTTCTGTCAGGAACTCATCAAAGGAAAGACATTGTGTTCCCACCCAGTAGTGAGCCAACTTTTATCACTGTCCCAAGAAAGAACTTTGGAGATCCATTTTTGCTAGGCCCTGGAACATGGATTTTTAAAATCATGGCTGAGGGAATCCTTCTGGTAAGAAAATTCATCTAGGCCATTTCCGCCCTACACTGTTATAGTGCTATTATTTCACTTTCAAGATCCTGTGGCATTCTGGGGTTTGTAGTTGACTGAGGCCAAAGAGCTCTCTGGCTGAGAATTCTGAATGCCCCTCCCGAAATTGCGAACCCAGGATTCCACAGAATGTTGAAAGTGCAATAATAGCGCTATATCAGTGTGGTGTGGAAATGGCCTTAGAATTATGACATATGTTTATGGATTATTGGGTTGTTTTTTTTGTTTTTTTGTTTTGTTTTTGTTTTTTTGATGTAATTCTGTTCTGGAAAAAAGAAAAATGCTGATGGAGGAAGTTAACCCTACAGTAAAGAATAAGCAATGTGACAGTTCATGTACCCCAACAGCTAATACTGGGATTTGAAGTGGGAGACTTAAGGTGCAGTTCTTTACCTGAGACCTCTTGACTGAAGGGCAACAGATTTGGACAGAAGTGCCACTAAAATACACCAGGATAACATTACAATTTTCACATGATAATTTAATGTGTGTCCACTAACTAAAGCTAATTTTGTTTTGCCTGCCAGGATTACTTGGTGCTTTTACCCAGTGACTATTATGAAGCATCCATCTTACAGTTACCAGTTAGAGAACCTTGCACATATTCAGGACATACTGCAACAGATAAGTTAGTTCTTCTGCTATATTAATGAGACAATTGGTTTATTAATTTATTCTATTTTAATGGTCTAATCAAGCATTATCTTCTTTGTTTTTTTTTTCTTCCTCTTCTTCTTCCTCTTCTCAAGTTGTCTGCAATATGAGCACTTGCCACTGGAAAGATTTTCTTGTGTTTTTGGCTCAGAAATAACATTTTTCTTGCAAGGGGGAGAGTATAGGAAAGTTGTTTTCCAACAGCCAACACCTAAACATCCACTTATGTCTCACATAAGTGGTCAAGAGGTAAGATGTCTCACTCTGTACATAAATTTATTTCATTATGTGTAAATTCAGCAAATTTCAGCTGTGTATATCCCATGCTGCCCCTGTGTTGTGATATTTAGATGGCATAGGGGAGAGGGCTTTTTTTTTTTTCCAGGAAGAAAGGCCTTTCTGAGTTGGATTCAATCTTTAGAAAATGAATGGGAATCAATTGTATGAAGTAACTCCCAACAGTTTTAGCATATTCCATATGATTCTCATCAGGGGAAGTAAATCTTTTGACTATTTCATACATGCATATGAAAACAAATAATTTCATTGTTTTCGTCTTGCTTCAGGAGAAACCAATTAGCTCCCTGTGGCTTTTCCCTCATATGTACATATCTTGAAGAGTTTCAGGAAGTTCTTTTGTGCAGAAATTGATGTGGAATTTTTGCAGAAAAATATCATGGGTGTTGCTCAATAACTGTTTCTCAAAGCACCTTTTTTGGTGAAAACACATTTTCCTGGAAACATACATTTTGTATGTATGTAGAAATTGTATTTTTCATGCAAAATCACAGTTTTTGCACAAAAATGATGCGTGTTCCTGGAAATAGCTTTTTTGCATTTAAAACCCCCCTCCATACACTTGTGCATAATGATTTCCCAAAGCACCTCAGGCTGTGTGGATATTACATGAAAACTGCACAGAATTCTTGCTTTTGTGTGCCTAGGAATCAGTTTTTCAGTCAGGAAATGAATATCAGCAAATATTCTTTCCATATTCTTTCTGTTGCTGTTTCCACCTCTGATTTAGAACTGAGATGGTCTTCCTTTTCTTTTAAATAATTAATTCTTTGTGAAAGCAAATTGAAGCCCTGTGATTATTATTTTATGTAATATTTCAATATGGTTTGAATCTTCTTTAGGTGGATCTTCAAATCAGATTAAATGTTCCCCAAATGGGCCATTACATAATAGTCCTTGAGTATGTGAATGAACACAATCAAATGTATGTTGGTAGTGTGGAGATTAACAATGTGAGACAAAGGACAGAGGCAAAAATTAATATATACAGTTGCAAATATAGGTGAGAAAAATCTGAAAGTATTATTTTCTTTCAATTAATGATGAATTAATTTATTGTGTTTGGGTGGTTGATGATCTCTATGTTTACCTTTTTAATAGTTCCTTAGGACTATTTGCATATTTGTCATTATCCTTCCTCTTTTTCTAGTACTAATCCCATCTTGCTTTCATTCCTTATTCTTCTATTTTTCAGTTCATGTGCTTTGACATTCGAGACCCTTCCATAGTGTCTTTTTTTGTTCGTATCTCCCAACCTGCCTGTCCATTGGCTGGCACTGTGAAGAAGATTTTTATAAATCCCTCAACCTCTTTCTTTTAAGGGGATTCATGTGAAGACCTTGGAAAGAAATTTGTGAAGAGAGAGACCATGGTCCGATGGCCACTTACAGTGTTACTCACAAATCTACATTTGGCACTTGACTTAAAATAGTTAATTTTCAGTTAGGATGAATATACTGATACTTTGTCCATTAACCTGGAACTATGTTTTCTTCTGCATCTGGATATGATAGTTAACATTGATAGCATTGCAACAGCACTGTTCATATGCTACTCCAGAGCTTTCCAAACTTTTCATGCTGGTGGCATACTTTTTGGACATGCATCATTTTGTGACACAGTAATTCAGTTTTACTAGCAAACCGGAGGTTAAACTGATTCTTTATAAGAGATACAGGCATTTTGTAATAACAAAATGTATAGGGACACAACATATCTCATGAAAACCTTTCATATGCTTTTAAATATATATATATATATATATATATATATATATATAATAACATACCTTTCCAACATTGTAGGCGACACACCTACCCACTTCAGGCGACACACTAACGTGTCATGGCACATCATTTGGAAAGCTCTGTGCTATTCATGTAAATAGGGGCAGATATACACAGGTATTTCAAAGTCTTTGACCTGTTCTGTAATGGACATTTTTTAGGTGGATCACTCCTATGGTTCATGTCTTGTACATGAAAAGAGAACAGAGCTAGGAATGATAGAACCTGCAATGGACACATATTACCAAACGTGATAGTTCTGTATATATGTATTTATTTTGACATGCTGCAGGGAAGTGAGTCCATTTGCCTCTGGTTTTGCATGGTCTAACAACAGCAATGGCATCACCATAAATGTCTTGGGTTTTGTTTTAACTCCAAAAATGGAGGAGTTGTTCACCAAGCATGTATAAAATTATGTTACAGTTTGTATCAAAAAGAATACCCCAGTGTGTGCATGTGTGTGAATGTCTAGCAAGTCAAATCCCATGTGAATAGATTTTTAAAAAACTTTTACCCTTTAATTCTTTGACTTCAAACATGATTTTAGCTTTATGTTAGGCTGCTTCCTCAGATTTTCTCTGTCCTCACCCCATCAATAGTTGTTTTTTTTTTTTTAAATAGTACTGGTAGCATCCTGCTACTAATTGTTATGTGAAAACTGGGTGGCGTTCAGAAGAATAAACCTCTTTTTTCAGCTGGATGAAGTCTAGCATGGTTTGTATAGAAAAGTCAGCAGCTTTCAACAACTTTTAAACTCTCTTACAGCTTCCTGTGTCGCAGCGTCGTGACTGATGATCTGAATCGTGTTGCAGTTTATGACCTTTTGTCTGATGCAGAGTTGCGTCTCAGGTTGGCAAGGATACATTTTCTTCTGGTATGTTTCTATCAGAGCTAGTTTCCTAAAGTGAGAAACACAGAAGCACCAACATTTTCAGTAATATAGCTTGGAAAATTACTTATTTGGGCTAAAACTCTCAGCGCACTGAATATGGGTAGGGATCTTTTCAAAGGTAATGTGTCTGTGGCCATTTCCACTCTTGACTGTTATAGTGCTGTTATTCTACTATAGTGCTGTTATTCTACTATTCTACTATAGTGCTGTTATTCTACAGTTTAGGGAGGGGCTTTGAGGCCCCTCCCTAAACTGCAAACCCCAGGATTCCATAGGATGTTGAAGGTGGAATAACAGCACTATAACAGTGGTATAGAAATGGCCTGTGTATTAGAGAGAGGACCCAGAAAGATCCCTTATATCAAGTCAGTGTTGTCTAATTTTCATGCCAGTGGCTTCTCAGGCTTTCAGATGGAGGTATATCTCATTGCTTGCTCCCCAGTTGCTTTAACTGGATATGGCAGGGATCACATGCAGAACCTTCCACATACAAAACTCATGCTATATGACTGAGCTTCCTTGCCAAGTGAAAGAAAGGTACAAGACTGTAAGATCTCTGTATCTGTAAAAGCAAAGACATCAGTATGGTTTTCCTACTGCTTGGATGCTAATTTCTTAACCTGTTAGGAGGCCAAAGCCATCTTTAGGGCAGTTTAGGTTTTCTCAAGTGATATGGAAATGATCCATAAAACTAAGGCTCTTTTTGCAGGAGTCTCCCATCCCAGCACGGGAGTGGAAGAAGAGTGGGACTATGATGACGCTTCTGCATGATGTCATCCCAGTCTTATCCTTCTCCCGTCGCCAGGTGGCACGATTGCGGATTAAATAATTGACAGGCTTTTCCTCAGCAATCACCTGCAGTGTGTGATCATCCCTCACTAATGTGGCCTGTGGAAGCACTGGAAGTGCGGTTCCTGCCCCAGCGCAGCCTGGGAAAGTGGCTGGCTGCTCTGCAGAAGGAAGAGGCATGTCCATCGCACTTCCTTCAGCAGGAAGCCAGCCAGTGCAGAGGAGAGTGTTCGCATCTGTGCTCCCTTCCCAGTAGAGCCACTGCTGTGATCGCCACCAGAAGACAATATAAAGTAGGGTGCAAAAAGGGCCTCAAATTATTATTTGTAGGTTTGCAAAACTGAGCACTGGCTATGTAGATAGCTGATAGCTGACTTCCAAACCAAGCATAAGAAGTCTTTTTATTATAAGATACCTGCTGCCCCCTATTGGATACTTAAAGATTTCCTCTGTTGTCACTGTGCCTTCCACACTTCCAAAACAGAGTTAGGTCTTATACTTAGACATAGTGGTATATAAGCAGATAAAGGCAAACGTGGAGTGTGGCATGTTGATACCATTAAAAAAGGTGAAACTTCTGCATTTTGCAAGTCAGTTGCAGATTCTTATTTCATAATGCTTTAAAAATTGAATACCTATTAGCACTTATTTGTTAAGTTGCACTTAACTGGAACTGAAATGTGCCCAGATCCTGTCCCCACCCTGCACTTTCTAGCCTTCAGTAGTTAATTTGGTAGGGATATCTTGATAATTTGACTCTTCTATTTCTTGAACAATGGCACTATTTCTAATGCAGAATGTCATGCTCATCTGTGTTATTCATCTTTTATTTATTTAAACAAATTCTGTACTATTGTTTCTATGAGATTTCTCAGCAATTTACAAAGTGAAAAGTAACACCTGTAAAATCTTTCAAATAAAAGAATGCCAAATGTCAAAACAGAAGCAGTGTAATAAAACAGTAAATGAGAGGCACAATAGCTAAAAGATGACAAAGTGAACAGGTTTCATAAGCCAAGACTAAACCAGGGTTTGTTGTTGGCTTGCTGATCTTGCTTGGTAGGAGCAACAAATCAGGATTCTAGTTCTGAACATCACACACCTTCATCTGTTTTTTATTTTATTCATTTGCACAGAAAGAAGACTGAAGTCATTTCCGCACTACATTGTTATAGTGCTATTATTCCACTTTCAACATCCTGTGGAATTCTGGGGTTTGTAGTTTACTGAGGCCAAAGAGCTTTCTGGCTGAGAATTCTAAATGCCTCTCCCTCAATTGCAAATCTTAGGATTCCATAAAATGTTGAAAATGGAATAATAGCACTATAACAGTATAGTGAGGAAATGGCCTGAAATGGGAACAAATTATTTGTGTACACTAGTGCAGTGCATACGCACTGGTTGGCTTACTGCTATGCATAGACATGACTAATATGTACACCTGCATCACGGTATGATTAGAAACTAAATCAGAGTAAACATATTCAATGGTGGCTGTGTTGTCCATGCAGCAAAATACAACAAAGTCCAAAGCCACAAAATAGTGGTACTTTTATTGAGCCAATGGAAAAACACAAATTACATCATGCAAGTTTTTGAAGCTTCACTGTCTTCATCAGGCAAAGATGTTAAAATCATACAGGAGAAGAAACATGATGATGTTAGAGTCACAGGCCTACATTTGTCTTGGCTTGTTACTTCTTGTGATAATGGGGCTTCCCATTATCTTGATTTAGCTAAAGGGGGACATTACCCTCTTCAGGTAAACCAAGGGTTAATAAGGTGTTGGGATTAGATTACATTTTAGTATGTGGTCAGCATCATAGGTCATGTGGTTCAGCATCACAGGTCATAGGGTGAGAACTGACCAATCAAAAAGAAAAGAAGTGAGCATCTTCAGGATGCTTCGAGATGCTTCGAGGGAGAAGTGATAAAACTTCTTGGAGGCCATGTGGCCGAGAGACAACAGAGAGATAACAAAGGGATAACAACCAAGGAGCCTCCTGGAGGGGGTTCTGTGCCAGTAGCAGGCTGGAGGCCATAGGCCTCGCCTCCTGGCCCTTTCTTTTAGAACATCTAAGCCTGAGAACCATCTGTGAGTACTAGACTAAAGTTATCTAGTCGCATTAGGGACTTTTCTGTTATTTTGGAGGCTGGCTGATCTAAAGAATGTATCTGTGCTTTCATATCTGTTCTTTCTGTAACTAAGCGTGCCTGGGAAGAGGGAGCTTCCCATGTGTGTTAATTTGCCTTGTTTATTTACCTATCTTTAATAAATACTTTCTGTAAAAGACCCCGTTTCTCTCCTTCCCACGCCAAGCTGGGTAGACTGGGGGGACAAGGAAGATCCTTAAGCTTAGGGATGTACGTGGCTGGACAGGGTCCCGCTGTACTGTCCAAGGGTCCAGATAATTCATAATTCAGCGGGTGGTGGTGGCGAAGATGAATTAACAGCTAAAAATCATAAAGGCTGGAATATACATCCCAGCAGCGCATGGTGTCATTTTCCAGCCTCACATGGTGGCATATGGTGGGATGTGGAATTTCCAGTATCACACTTCTGTTGTCGGTTAAAATAGTCTAGAGGGATATCAAAGCAAGCTGAGGCCACTCCCTGTCTTGATCATGTCGGGTCTGGTGACAAAGGGCAATAAAACACTCAGGCCCTTTCTGCACCTTACCTTCTTGCATTGTCCTCCAGTGGCAATCCTGGCAGTGGTTCTGCTGGGAAGGGAGCATAATGGGAACACTCCCCTTCACACCGGACCAACTCCTTGCAGAAGGGAGTGCAATGAACAGTGTAGCCGGGCACTTTCACAGGCTGTGCTGGGGCAGGAAGCACCACTGTTGTGCTTTCAGGCCTTCAGCAGGGCAGGTAAGCATAGGACTGTCACATGATTAGGGGTGATTTCCAGGGAAAACCCATCAATGATTTACTCCACAATCATGCCAGTTAGCGACGGGAGAGGGACAGGACTGTGATGATGTCTTGTGGAAGCATTATTGCGGTCCTGCTCTTCTCCCATCCCCATGCTGGGATGACAGCTTCCTGCAGAAAGGGCATAAGATTTTGAAATGCAGCAACATGCAGTAAAAGTCGGATAAATGCTTTATAATCACACCATTCTTAACTTCTGTTAAGAATGTCAACAGGGCACATCTTTGACCCTGTGACAAGTATAATGGTTGTAGTTCTGTGCCCACCACATCACGTTTGTGTCTGAATTTTCAAAAATCATTTTAATGAAGGCATTCTTCAGAGGGGGCTATAGTCTTAATAAAATTTTTAACTCTCTGTTTTCCTGTTTCTTGGTTGTGTCTTATTGTATACAAGCTTTCTGTTGTTTCCTTTTTTAAAAGTATAAATGGCATATGGTTCTCACATATTGTAACTGCCTTTTTCATATGCTACAGTCATCTAGTACTGGAAAAAAAAAATGAAACACACAGGTCATCTTTGTTTCCTAGAATAAAGTTTGCATTATTCCAGTGGAAGATTTTTCTCTAGAATATGTGGAACCTCAGCTATATTGTGTTGCCACATATGGCTGTTTATCAAGGTAACATCCTTTATTCCTTTTTTAACACTGTGTGATTTTGATACTGAAAGTTTGTCCTTTGGTTCAGAAATGACTTCCCATCGGGACTGCTGTTATATGTCTTCTTAATTAAGGAAATTTTTTTCCAGGCATCATAATTTCATAGTAGAGATAAACAAGTTTTCAATCAGCAATACATAAGACTCTTTTAAAAATTTGATCTCAATTATTTAACTTCCTGCATCAAAATATTTTCAGATTCTTTATCTGAATAGAACTCTCAAATTCATTTTTTTTTGGTGAAAAAAGTGAGTCTTGCTAAAGATAGCAAAGTGTTCCAAATTCTTGTCAGCCAGCCACATCCATCTTCTAGGACACACCATTCTGGCCATTTCCACCTTACATTGTTATAGTGCTATTATGTCACTTTCAACATCCTATGGAATCCTGGGGTTTGCAGTTTAGGGAGGGGCATTTAGAATTCTCAGACCTTTTCCGCACTACACTCTTATAGCGCGATGATTCCACTTTCAACATCCTATGGAATCCTGGGGTTTGCAGTTTCGGGAGGGGCCGGCCCTCCCGAAACTGCAAACCCCAGGATTCCATAGGATGTTGAAAGTGGAATCATCATGCTATAAGAGTGTAGTGTGGAAAAACGCTCAGTCAGAGAGCTCTACAAACCCCAGAATTCCACAGGATTTTGAAAGTAGAATAATAAACCTATAACAGTGTAGGGCGGAAATGGCCTCTGTTTCTTCTAGCTCAATTTTGTGTCCATTCTATTCCTCAACAGAGGATACTTTTACTTCCACTGAATGTGCTCAGTCACCACTGAGATGTTTTGGTTTCTCTGCTCATTGAGGATTTCACTCCCGCAAAGTTTTTTGGTACATTTGAAAACTTAGGGTATTCCAAGTTTTCTGAAATGTCTATTTTGCTTGGTTGGTGCCATTTCAGCTACATAAATCTCCACATTCAGAAGATTAGATGATGATGATTTGATTTGGGAACAATTATAGTTACTTACTTTGATATTTTGTTAATGTTCTTTACAGTCTCCTGCTCTTTTAACTACACTACATAAACGTTTTGAAAGCAAGCCAAATATTTACGTATTCTGCATTTATTTGGCATTAATTTCTAGAGTCTATTAATGATTTCTTTCTCCTTTTTCAAAGTGCTTCTTGCATCCCTTCACAGTATGAAACACCTCCTTTAACAGTGGTGTTGAATGCTCTGAGGGATGGGAATATTGAAGAAGTGGTAGGAAATACAGTCTATCAAGATTCACTCTTACCACATGCACACACAGCTAATGGAGTGACTTTGACTTCTTCACAGGTAGTTACATTTTATATTAAACATAGCTCACAGATCCATTTATGCCCATTGATTTGTAAATGTTAATCTTAATGTGCAGCTGATCTCTTGCACATCTTTAGGTGCTTCTTTTAATTGCTTTACAAGAATCTGATCTTTTATAACTAGCTATTGTTTGAGGTAATAGCTAAGATCTTGGTAAGATATTATTTGTTCCCTTTAAACTCAAATTTAATTTAAGTGATGACTATTTTGCTATCTTCATCTTATTCTCTGTATGACTAAGTTTGGGGATGGGAGCAGCAGGAAGGATAATTCATATTTCTTGACCTTGAATTTCTTTCTAATGTCCTGTGAGAGGGAATATAACTTCTTCCCAGGGAAAGATAGAGGCTGTTCTCTCGATCTGAGAATGACCCGGGCAAAATGCCTTCCATCAGTAACCTCTGCTGCAAAAGATCAGTTTACATGCTGACATAAGTGCCAGGTGACTTGAAATGAGTATTGCATATCAGTATTGTGGGCAATTAAAATGGGTATGGGTGATCCTCCAGGGTGAACATCAATGCAGCAGTGGAAGTGAGTCTTCAACAGTTGCCCAGGTATGCTGTATGCTGACGTTGAGCCTACTGAAATGGATGAACATTTATCTGTTGTGGGAGCTCATTAAGATTTCTGCAAAAATGCAAATTGTGAATTGTTTGTGTTTTGTATTTCCTCACAAGATATAATTGCTAAAACTACTCTTTCTGTCTCTGTTTAAGTCAGTGAACTTTAGGCCACAAACACACTGAGCATTCAGCTTATTCCCTGAGGATATCTCCAGATAAGGATGTTATTGCACTGCTGTCCTGTCTTATTCACAGAAAAACTATGCTAAGCCTTCTAATTGCTTGCTCCAGGAGCACTCTGTCTGAAAGCATGATCTTTAAATAGCTATCAGGGAATTAACTGTTCAAACAATAGCTTTCCAGATAGCATTCTAAAAGTCTGTTAAATTTAATGTTTCTTTTGATATAATGTTTCCCTGCGCTTTTAGTTTAGACCTTAACTGAGCATCAAGTAGCATGCAAAGATGACTCTGTTCTGATGGTGAATCAGTTAAGGCTCAAAGAGAAATGAACATCAACACACTAAACTTCTGTATGTTGACAGAACCAGATTATTCTGAGAGGGAGAGTGACACATTTGGGCAGATATGTGTTTATTGTACATTTTTACCAACCAGAAAGCCCAATGTTTCCTGTGCAAGTAACTGTGGATGGAGGACAAATCTGGTCAGGTGAGGCAGGTTTTATATCATCTTAAGAAATTCTTTTTGGAATTTATGTTTTGAGTTTCCACAGATCGGATCTCATTTTTTCCTTCATCTGCTTTAGGTTCTTCTAATGCTTCATTTTGTCCACATATTTCTGGATGTCGAAGCCTGGTGATGGCAGAAAATCAAATTGAACTTGACATCTTCAAACATGATATCTCAGTAACTGTGAAAATTCCTGATGGAAGAACAATGGTGTTGGTAGGTTTTGTTTTATTAATGACTGCTTGATCTTTAGTCTAAAGAGGATTCCTTTTATCTGGATTAGAGACAGAATTTCTAACAGTTGCCTAAACTGTTAAGTGGTAACCTACAGTCTAGAGTTCTGCAATGCACTGTACCTGCACTTGCGTTTGAAGACTGCTCAGAGATTGGACCTGGTTCTAAACATAACTTTTCGGCTATTAAGTGAAACTGGGCATCAGGGACACATAAAGTACCAGTGATCTCTGATCTGTTTCTAAGTACATTTCAGTGTCTTTGCTTGCCTTTAACAGTCCTAACTGATCTGAGACAGGGATGCTTGAAGTCTTCTTCCACATGTCTTCCACATTTCTTGGAAGTGTGGAACTGAAAAAGGTACTTTCTATCATATATGGTGGACGTGTTGGAAGGCTAAAAAATATTGGAAGTCGATACAGTCGATACAGATAGAAAAAATAATTTGGGGCTTTCAATTTCACATGTCATCACTAATGTATTTGCTGGGTATGCCAGTAGACGAAATAGAATGTAACTAAGGAGAAATCTTATTTTACATGACAGCTGCAGCAAGAATTGATTACACTAAAGCCTGGAAAAAAATAGCCCGAATGAGGAAGATTGGGAAATAAAATTGTTTAATGTTGCATTAATGGATAAATTAATGACATTACTTAGAGTGATCCCCCTTGATAACTTTGTTTTAATAAATGGAACTCAGTTATATCCTATTTTAGAAGCAAATGAGGGGATTTGACAATAGTGAGTTTTGTGGACTGAAGATGATAAAATCTTATCTTAATATATGCTAAATACAAGAACTTATTTTCTCTTTATTTTCTAAAATTTATGATGCATTGGAAAATGATATCTATAATTGCTGTTTCTGACATAAAGGATGTATAAAATAAGTAGGAATCTATTTTTATTTGTATTAGTAGAACCCTGTTGTGTAAATGTTGGTGAAAATAGATCCTCATTTTTGATGCACTATATGAATGCAAAGGCAATCTGGTGGAGAAGTCATGTAAAGATGGTGAAGACTGGGAAACTGCGTGTTAGTGAGAAGGCTGATAGACTGGACTGGATTGGATTGGATATATGGATATTTTATATGTATACATATGTTTGCTGAGACTTCCTTTATTTTTAGTCTCCTATTTTATAAACTTTAATAAAAATAAATTAAAAAAAAGAAGTCTTTTTCCACATCTGGTTGTTTGGTACACTAAAATCTTTTTCAGAGGGCTTCCTCATCATCTAAAGAATGGCAGGAAGCAATGGTAGAGACCACATTTTTATTTGTTGCACTTTGACTATAGAACTGCCTCCCCAAGAAAACTTACATTGTGCCTACATTAATATCTTTTGGTATCCAAAAATGGCCACTTTATTTTCCCAACCTTTTGAGCTCTGTATTTTCCATTTCTGATGTGATTATTTTTAGTGGTGCTGTGATAACAGCACTCCTTTTACAGTCAGTATTAATGATTTTTGTGTGTGTGCATGCACATGTGTGTTTGTTTGTGTTTTATATGCTGTTTTAAGTGCCCTAGAACTTTCTGAATTGAGTTTATCTGTGCCTCTGTCCTCTTTCTATCTATATACAAAAGTAGTAGTTCTTTCTTTTTCCTGGAGTCAATCACAGCACAATGCAAGTGCCTTTTGCACACACATACTTTTGAGTTGAATGACAAATGCCTGAAACTGCAGTATGTTTGCATGTTTAATCCTAACATTTTCAGCTTTCTCTAACACAGGCAATTTTATTTTCTGTTTATTTTAAAGGGACGTATTCTGGCTGTTCCAGCGGACAGTTACAATTACAGACTTCTCCATGAAGACACTGTGGATAAGTCACTTGATTTCATCAACCAGTGTGGTGAAAACAGTTTTTACATTGAGTAAGTCACAGGGCGATCCTGTATGTGTCTGTTCAGAAGTCAGTACCACAGATTTCAGTGGGTCTTACCCTGAAGTTAGTCTGTTTAAGACTCTAGCTTTGGGCCTGAAGTCTACAACACTGAGGACCTTTCCACACTACGCTATTATAGTGCTGGGCTTTGCAGTTTAGGAAGGGGCATTTAGAATTCTCAGCCAGAGAGCTCTTTGGCCTCAGGAAACTACAAAACCCAGAATTCCACAGAATATTGAAAGTGGAATAATAGCACCATATAACAGTGTAGTGCGAAAAGACCCTGAGTGTATATGTTGTACACTGTGGAGGAGTATCCAACTTGTATTCCTTTTTCAGTGAAACGGGGAGGGAGGGAACTTTGGGTGTTTTCCAATTTTTGTTGATTTCACCTTCCTTTTGCATTCCCCACCCCAGATTTGCTCTAGAGAGTTCTCAAACTTTGAAGCATACATTATGTAAGAGCATAAGGATTTCAGAAAGGAGGGGAATCTGTGAGCAAAATGCTGACAGATTCCTTCCATTGTTACCCTGTTTTCTCTACATCAATCTATTTGCTTAGGATTCCTTCAAGAGGATTCCCAAAAGCTGTCAAAATTGTCTCTTGTGGGGAAAGATTTAGCTCTGAGCACTCCTTTAGACATGCAAAGAGAACAGGATAATTAAAGGATCATTAAACCCAATTTTAAACGGAGTCAGGTCAGTCAAAAATCACACAAAGGGATTCAATGAATAACTTTTATTGACTAACAATAAGTTGTATTTAAGCTAATACACCCACATTCATTCAAGAGCTAATAGATTTAGAAGAGTGAAAGTAAGAGATTATGCTAATTATACTACACCTTTCCTGAAGTCCTCAGTTAGGGAGGTAGGGATTCTCTTCTCCTGAGTCTTTTCTTGTGTGTGTCCGTGTTTTTCTGTCTCCTCTAGCCTTAAAACATGGACTATTTGTAGAAAACATTTTCTTTGAAAACAAAATCCTTTCCCAGGATAAACAAACAGGGCAGAAGACCAAAACATCTTCACACCTGGCATTTTTCTGATATCGGAAGATCATCTAAATAACAGGATCTTCCTCCTTTTGAGGCTGTGGTGTGGGCATCTGGAGATTGTTTGATAAGGTTTATTACTTCCAATGCCCAACACGTTGACTCCCTTCAAGTGGACTCCTAAAAAGGTCAAATACCATTTGTCCATCAGGGCAATATGACATGAGGTCTTTCTGTTGCTGCATGACTGGGGATATTTACTGGCCTGGTCTGGGTTCTTTTCCTTTTTGATTGTATGGCCGTTTCTATTGCCTACGTGCACATCCGAGGGACCTCAAGATTAATTTTATATCAAAGTTGTAAAACCTGGGACAGGATTTGGCAAAGAAAAGGGTAATACCATCACTGGTGGAACACTAGTTGGATACAATCCTATTACTTGTCATTCCACATTCATTCATTCATTCATTCATTCATTCATTCATTCATTCTGTGCCATCTGCTTCTAAGGAGTATTATGAATAATGGCTGTGAAAGGTCGCTACTGCAAGGGTAGTACAATTTCAAAACAGACACAAAAGAAATAATGGTAAGAAGGGGAGACAAATGGGAGCAGCATAAATAGCTGATGGCTTAGGGGATTCTTTCAAGTAGATTTGGACATTGGGATCAAAAAGTTCTTCCATGAGCTTGTTGTACTGGAGAGAGATCTGAGACATAGGGGTCTCACAGAGGCATTCTGAGAGACAATTTCAGACAAAAGGGGAAAAAAAGGATGATGTTGTTTCAGGGAGCAGGATACCTTTGGGCAGTTCAGGATGATGGAACTGGATAGTCCACAGGTAGGGATGTGCCATGAAATAAGTGGGTGAAAGTCGGAGAGAGGATAAATAGGCTGTTCTCCATGTGCACTTATTTAAAATGTGTGGGAACAGTGCTTCTCAGTCTTTGATTCTCCAGATCACGTGAACTGCACTTCACAGAAGTCTCATTGAACATGACCAGTAGTAAGGGATTCTGGGAGCTGAAAAGCCAAAACATCTGGAAGACTAAAGTTAAAAACCACTGTATGAGAAAAAGGGTGCTACAGATAGAAACTTCTCATTTCATTTTTTTTTTTAAAAAACATGGATTTTGTTGTGCACTTATAAGTAAGTTCTTGTTGTGTGCTTTCAAGTTTTCATCTTTTGGCGACCCTAAGGTAAACCTATCATGGGGGTTTCTGGAACTGAGAGTGTGTGATGTGCCCAAAGTCATCCATTGGGTTTCCATGGCTCTCTATAAGTAGACTAAGACCAGTTAATTTCCAGGTTCAGTGAAGAATGGAAACAGGACAAATTTCTAAAAAGTATATCCTGTTTTTCCATTTAACAGCCCTGTAACTTCCTCAGAATTCTGTAGAAATTCAGCAAGGTCGCTTGTGTCAGCCTACAACAATGGTGCACTGGCTTGCAATTGCAACAGAAATGGTGCCACCAGTCTTACATGCAATCCTATGGGAGGGCAGTGCCACTGCAAGCAAAATATAATTGGCCGTCAATGTAACAGATGCCGAACTGGCTATTATGGATTTCCATTTTGCAAACGTAAGTACACTACTGATAATTCTGGGAGAGGTCTTATACTGCATTACACTTTTCTTGTGCCAGAAGAATTTAAGGTTTCCTTCTATGTCTAATTTCACACTTTTAAAAGATTTTCTGTAGCGTTCCATCATGGGTCATCCTTACACACTTTTTAGTAATCAATGTAAGTCAATGTTAATGCATATCTGGTATTATTGTTTCTGTGGAGAAACCTAGACTAACCTCTGTTTGGGAATTTTGGAAGAAAATATTACATTATAATGTTTGCAATTCATAGTAACGCTAAATAGGAATGTGCCCTTACCCATGAAAGGCTATTTATTTTCTTTAAAATTACCCTCCTACTTCCTCTTCAAAGAGTTCTAGATGACTTAAACCAAAACCATTAACTTAACAACAATATTGTTCAGTTTCACAAAGCAACATTAAAAGAGATAAGGCAGCAGAATATAGCAGAACAGCAATATTTTAAATACTCAAAAATAGAGTAAAACGGCATACTAAGATGTCATACTCTATGTCTTCTTAAAAAGGGTGGTGTTTAACAGTTTCTAGAAAGTTACTAGTGAAGGGTGAAATATTTTACACACCTCAGAGGTGGCCATTATTGTATTGCTGTAGGCCAACTGTGTCTTTACTTCGCTTCTCACTTTCTCATATATATTTTGGCTATTGAATGGTAAACCATACATAAAATTGTGAAACAACTTGAATGCACTAACAGACAGGTGATAGTTAAATATGAAAAAAAAATAACAGTAGCATTCCTTATATTCTTCATGGTAAGTATGCTGGCCCAAAGCATGGGTGTACCTACACTGTAGAATTATAGCACTTTGATGCCACATCAAATGCCATGGCTCCATCCTATGGAAATCCAGTTTTCATCTCTGAAATAACAGAGGGTATGCAACCAGTGTGTGTATTGTTGTGACTTATTTTAAAGTTTTTGCAGTTAAATATTAGAATAAAGTTGGATGAGGCAGAAGTATGTTCTAGTAAATTTTATGCAAACAAAAATCGAAATATTGATTGCATTCTCCCAATCTTAGCATGCCGTTGTGGACGGCGCCTTTGTGATGACATCACTGGCAAGTGTATTTGTCCTCCTCAAACTGTAAAACCAAGATGTGAGGTGTGTGTGAGGCAGCACTTTGGCTTCCATCCCCTTGCTGGATGTGTGGTGTGCAATTGTTCAAGGAATGGAGTTGTTAATGCGGCGAAACCTGAATGTGATAAGATGAATGGGCAATGCAGGTAAGCCCATAGTTCTGGGTTACACTTTCCTGATTTAAGCTTATGACCACCTGCTTAGGCCCACAAGTAAAGGAACTGGGTTCTACCATCTCAGTTGCTATTCAGTGCTGGAGGCAACTTGCTTTACTAGAACAAGTATTGGGATGAGTAAATATGTAACTTCAGTTCTGTGTTTTGTGTGACATTCAGAAGGTTAGCACACATTTAATTACAGCTTCTCCTAGGCAGTCAACTTGCTGTAAGTTTATCAGCACTTACATAATTAACTATCTAGATGTTTATGAGAAATGGGCATCTTTTCTTGCTCCATCACTTTTCCTTGCAAAAAGTTAAATTGGAGCCAACTTAGACAATATAGTTCTCTCCTGGTATACGAGACACATTCTGTTAAAATGAAGGAGTTTACTTTTACTGGTGTAGAGCTCCTTTTGTGTACCAGAATTCACAGAAAACTCTGGAATAGTCATTTTAATAAGAATAAATAGTATCAATAAATAGTATATTCCTGTGTTGCAGGAAGTTGGGCTCAATGGCCCTTGTGGTCTCTTCCAATTCTATAATTCTATGATTCTAAGATTCATTTCTAACTTCTTCACTGTAAAGCTAGACGATAGCTTTTTTAATAAAGATCCAGTCTTCATCCAGTGTTACAGTCTGCAATGTTTTAAATTTCTGAACAATAATATGTTCTTTCCAGAACATTAAACATGAGCTATAGCATTTTTCCCCCTGAAAAATTCAGAGAAAGCTGAAGCTCAAAGCCTTAACTCAATGTCCAAAATGCTTTTACTTTCAAGATATATGGATAACCTACTTAAAAAGTCTGCATGTTATGCCTCTACCATGTGCAGTTTTCTTTTCTTATGTGCCTTCTGTATGCCTTGACCAAAGAAGGCTGTTTGTCCCATATGATGATTTATCATTCAGGTATAAAAATGTTGCTGCTGTATACCACTGTGATGAGAGTTTTACTAAATCTGTCTCTCTTGGGTCTATACTTAGAGAATGGCAGTGCAGTCTTTTTTTCCCCACAAGAACATAAAATAAGCCTTTCCCGGGTAGTTCACAAAATAAACTGTAAAATAATAAAATATAAAATCTAACTAATCTTTCAAAAGTCTTCAAAACAATTGCAACAATAAAAATCACTTTACCAAACTGGGTCTACAACCACGGCTTTAATGCTCATTTAAAAATAGTAAAAAGCGATCCATTTGCACATCCTGTACTATAGCATTCAGTTTTGTAAACTTGTATGCTTACCTTACTCATGTACATTTAATATGGGCATTCCATGGTTGGAACTCCCATTATTCTTTCTGTTACACAGTGCAACCACAGATCCAAACAGGCAGCATCCCACAACTGCTTTCTCTAAAAAAGAAGAAAAAAAGAGATGCTTTGATGACATTTAGTCTAATGCTGAAATTGTTTGGGAAATGTCAAAGACAGAAATAAAATCTTAGAAGCATTACAGTTCTATTCATTGATCACAAGACACATGAAATTGTGTAGAAGTTTATGTCTTAAGGTGAACTTCCAACATTTTGCTGCTTGGGTTGTAGTAGCCAATGTTACCTCCTTCCTCAGCTCAAGATGTGTTGGATCCTCCATGTCTTGTGGCTCTTCCAAAAAGTGAATATATAAATTAAATAATTAACGATTTGCTAACTTTTCATGACATCCAGAATCATCTATCTGAGGCAGCTGCTTCCAAAGTGGAAGATCTAGAAAATAGGAGTGGGGGTTTAAATATACATGAGGTTGCTGATCAGGAAGAAGATGGAGGGGGCATGATAACTTTCTTTATCTCTTGGTTTGGGAAAATTTGGCCAGCTATCCAACTCACAATGCAGGGTATCAAATGGGTTCACTGAGCACTGGTCTGTACCCTCAGACCTCAGGACATTAAACTGTATTTTGCATGTGCATACTTTTCAGTGACATAACAAATCTCTTTCACCAGATGTGTTGATTATGAACCGTCCCCCAACTTCCACAGTTCAATAACTCTGCTACCATTACACCACACTGGTACTCTAAATGCTCATACCAGTTTTGGACACACCACTAGTATGACTGACATAGGTTTGGTGGGGATATGTGCTTGGGAAGGTTCCATCTAACACACCTTGTTTCACTTAATTTCTAGAGGAGTTGTAGGAGACAGGTCTCCATATGGTTATATATACTTATGATGCCCTACAGTCTAAATTTGGGGTCAGGTTTTCCCAATTTTCATGATCTTAGTCAAACCTTAAGAAAATGTTGGGCTCTCATATCATTGTGAATATTTGAAGCAGACAATCAATCCACCTGGCATAAATATTTAATTCAAATATTTCTGGCAACAGTACTCCTGGAGGTGGCCAAAGCTTGAGAAGGTTCAACCAGGCTATCCATCAAGATGTCATTGTAGAAGGCTGATTCCATGAAAAGTGAACTCATAAATTACAAGTGACTAATGAAACATGACACATTTGGTTACACCTGTTGGTCATTTGTTTTTATTTTTGTCAATGAAGATTATCCTGTCATGACCCATTCAACTCACAATCCAGATCTGGAATAATTTCTACTGATTTGATCTCACTGTGTTAATCTGATAATTCGCTGGAAACTGTTTTATGAAAACCACTCAAGATAGGCCACTGCTATATTTTGTGGAGTTTACTGGAAAATGAAATGTTTTAAATATTTAAATATTTATTTATTTATTTATTTATATTTATGATACATTTATGATATGAATCTTTTCCTTTCATGCCTTGCCTTTTCAATGTAATTCAGCTCAATATGTCTTAACATAGATAACATAGATCTTTTATATTGATAATATAGATCTTTTATATTGATCTTCCATACTGTTTGTTTTATAGTTGCAGTATGCCACTTTGAAGTCTTTAGATAGGAGTGGCTCATAAATATTCATAAATAAATAATATTTTTATTAGAATGTTCTTATTCCAAACAATCTTTACCACCCTCAGCATTTTCCCCTGACATAAGAAATCATTATCAATAGATGTAATTGTGGCACTTTGTTTTATTGTTGAAGATGCCGTGCAGGAATAACAGGCCGACGATGTGATCAGTGTGCTTCTGGCTCCTATGGCTTTCCAAACTGTAAGCCCTGCAATTGCAATAGAGGCGGAACAGAACCAAATGTCTGTGATCCACAAACAGGAGTTTGCCTCTGTAAGGTCAGGTGCTTTTGCATTCAAACTTTGGTGCGGTCATCATTATTAGTACTTTGTTCTTAATTTGGAAGTAATTGCCATTCCCATATTTTCTGAAATAATAACAATTAATATTCATTGGAAATATAGAACTGCTGTTGCTCGAATGGATACACCTTGAAATCAAACATAATTGCAGTGTGATGTTAATTTTGATCATTTTCCTAAAGAGGATTCTGTGTAGTTGTTATTACAGCACCCTACATTATTTATGTACATTTGCATCAAATCTGTGGAGGACATATGGTAATACTGCTGCTTCTTGAGCATATATCTGACTAGTTTTACACTTTCTCATGAGTGTTGCCTCCACATGTTGTAATCACTAGGAAGGCATCCTTTCAGAAAATATTTCTTAGTAGAAAGACTTAAAAAAAAACAACTGAACAGATGCTCTTCTGATAATACAAAGTGATAGGAAATCTGGCACTTCCTTGGGGTAGCTATAGGTGCTCTTTCAAAAATACACATAATGCCTAATAAATTTTTTTGTACAATTGTCTTTAAAAACTGGTGAGTTTAAGGGAAAATTGTTCCTGGATTCACTCTAGTTGCCAATTTCACTTCTAAGTCATATACTGGGACCTCTGTGAGTGTAATAGTAGCTTTGCCAGCACTGACTCATGATCTATTAGACAGTTATGATCCCGCTTTAAGTCCACTCCGGGTACATATAAATTGATGTTCATTGCCAGACTGTAATAGTGTTCCAGGCAATCATTTCCAAGAATGACAGTCTCCAGTGCTAAACTGAAACAATATGTGTTGTTTTGTTTTAGTTTCTAATATCATTTATGGAGTGAAATGTAGGAGCTGTACATTTTTTAAAAATCAGTGTGCATGTCTGTTCTTGTTTTAAAGGAAGAGGCTTTTCTTTTGAAAGCTGGAGGAGGCTGTGTAATTTTTCTCCCTCCCTTGGTTGATTTTTCCATTCATGCGTGGCGTTCTTACAAGCCTTTCCCTTTTCTTTATTGGTCATGTCATAGCATTAGAATCAAAGCTAAAACGCCAAGTTAGGAATTTTTAAATCTTCTGTCATTGTGGCTGTCACATGCTCAGTTGAACTCTTTCACAATCAATCTTTAAATATATACAGCTGATGGGGAATTGTTGAGGAATATGGTCCTTGAAAATTCCAGTTCAAACTCACCTGAGCTATACTTCTTGGACCAATATGTAGATCAGTATGTAATTATCTGCTGGCTTTCACATTTTACTATAATTCTTGGCTCAAGAATTATGTGTTTAAGAAAAAGCAATTTGGAAAAGTGACCTTAGAAAGAAAGGACATTTCAAAAGGTGAATTTTGTGATAAATACATTTTGGGATACCTGTCATACAGAAATACATAGGTCATTTCCACACTACACTGTTATAGTGCTATTATTCCACTTTCAACACCCTGTGGGATTCTGGAATTTGTAGTTTACTGAGGCCAAAGAGCTCTCTGGCTGAGAATCCTAAATGCCCCTCCCAAAGCTGCAAACCCCAGGATTCCATAGGATGTTGAAAGTGGAATAACAGCACCATAACAGTGTGGTGCAGAAATGACCTAAGAAACAAGTATTCGGTTTTTTAAAATGCTGATACATGTGGGAAAAGGTAGAATAGATGTGGGGTTTTTTTATTTTATATCCCACCTTTCTCCCAGCACATGTCCAGTTAAAGTTGAGCATGTGCACACTTAACACAAAACAGAAATAGACCAATTCTTCCCATCCCTAGTTCTTAGACATTCAAGATCAAGAATCTCAGGTAATGTGTACCTTCAGTGTGAATCAACCCATGACTAACAACAATAAAAATGTGTGACAAGCATCCACAAGAATCCTTGTCTGGAAGGACTTTATTTTAAAGATACATTTCCATAATACTAGTGGAGTTGTTTGTTGTGCACTAAAGGGTCATAGTTTAAATGTACCACAGTCTTGAACTTGTCTTTTCAAAAGGAGACTATTTCATTCAAATGTGTGCTACTGTACATTAGAAAAAAAGCCCATGAACAGTGATTTCTATTACCGGTGTATGTGTTACAGCTGTTCTCATGTGTATATTACTGCAGGAGCTTTATGTGGAAACATTTAATGACTTCTTACAACTGACTTATAGGAGAATGTTGAAGGTATTCAGTGTGACATGTGCCGCTCTGGATCATTTTACTTGGACTCGGCTAATCCAAAGGGTTGCACCAATTGCTTTTGCTTCGGAGCAACCAACATTTGTCACAGTACAAATAAAAACAGAGTTAAGGTATGTTTTTCTGAAAACTTGTTTCTAAATGAATAGCTAGGACAATAACAGATGATCTGCTATTTTGTTTGAGTTAAAAGCAGTTATAGGATGGAGCATTAAAGCTGGGCCATGACACCAAGTAGAAAGTTATCTGGAGGAGCGGTACTATTTCCCCGCTGTATAAACCATCCTATGTTTGAGACTGCTTGAGGCTGCTGTTTGTCCTATAAGAAGAAACTTATAGAACTTTAAAAAAAAACAACCTCACAAAATTGTTGCCTAAAGTTGAAGACATCTCAGTTATTAGACATTCTTATCTGGTTTGTGGGCATAATAGATTTTACCTGATATGATTATTTAATATTCCTGTTTTAAGGCCCTTGGGCTGTGAAAAGTGCTTCTTATAGGTGTTATTCTCAGACCTTTTATGTTTTTCTAAGGACAACTGGGGCATTTTGTCTTACTGTTGGCCTCGTGTTCGTTTGTTTTAATTCAGCCATTGGCTGACTTTGTGAAAAAAAAGTTGCCTTGCTTGTTTACCGTAAGTAGAAGCAGGGCATTTTGCACTCCACTGTAGTAGCCAAAGTACATGTTTTACTTGTCACAATGATTGGTAGCCCTATGGTATGTCTCCCATCCATGCACATATAGTTTAGCAGCATTCCACTTATAAATCAAAGTATATAGGTGGAGAAATCCACTCTATGATGTTCCTGATCTGTTGGCTGCCTGCCTAGTGAGCCTGAAAACTGGGGTACTTGTTTAAGCAAACAAGGACCTCCAAAGAACCTCTGGCATAAACTACAGCCTAGAGGAAAAGCAGCCACTTCAGACTGCAATAAGGAAAAATACAAAAGGTTTATTGCGGGTAACAAATTAAGGCATTTAGCAAAAGCCCGTCATAAAGTTAAACACAAAACAGCAGAGTAACATACAAACCAGCACAGTAAGGAGACAAGAGAAAAGAGAAGAGAAAGCAGCAGTGCTTTCCAAGCAGCTTATATACATGCCACACAGCTGTACATTATTAGGTACTTTACAAGTGCCTTAGTCAAACATATAAATTAACATACAGCTGCGTAACCTTATTTCAGTCTACACCTTGAGCTTAAAGGGCAAGGTCAGAAGAAGCAGCGCAGCATCAAGTAAGATTAACCCTTTACATATCATGACATGATCCACATACTTTTATGCCAACCTTCCTCTACCTGGTATCTTAATTTCTGTGTTCTATAACTTGCATTTCCCTGATGGTTGGCCATGCTAACTGTGGATGATGAGAACTTCCAACCAGTGCATCCAGAGCCCCTTGCCCCCCATGGTTGGGAAAACTTGCTTTGTGCTAATGGATGATGTGTGATGATGGTTGCTACTGATTCTGGAAACTGATCACTGTGGGCAAGTGAAACAACTAGCCTGAGATGGTTTAGGCTGAGGGTGGTTTGTGGTGACATGAATGACCAGTGGCTGTTGTTACTCATAGCAAAAGGTCAGAAAACTTTCTTATGTAAAGCAAGTAGAAATATCCTTCAGGAACAAAATGGTCATGAACATGAACTGTCATGCTTAGGGGAAAGCTTTATTCAGTCACAGAAACCTTTCTTTCTATCTCTTGTCTGCTTTGCTCTTAGTTTGTTGAGATGAGGAATTGGATCCTGGAAAATATGGACACTGGCATGAACATCCCAGTAATTTTCAACCCAGTCAGCAATAGTGTTGTTGCTGATGTCCAAGAACTACCTCCCTCTGTGTGCAATTTGTACTGGGTGGCACCTTCATCTTATTTGGGAGAAAAGGTATGTGCTCTTCAAAGTCTGCTGTCTCTTTTTACTGCCCACGGTCTATCTCAAAGATTTCCTTCTTACCTGAAATGCCTCTGCTTGTCCTTCTCCTAGTTCAGTGGGGTGGCTTCTCTCCACATCTTCTTTCTTTTTCCATGCCATTTCTTTCATGATTCCACCTCCCCTTGGTTAGCTGCACCACCTGTTCCACTCCCACAATTTTCAAGTTTTTGGATCCCAAGTGCCTTCCAATGCTCCCAGTGAGTGTGGGGACTTTTTCACATTTTTGTCCTTTTAAGGACATTTTAGGCTCAAAGTGACCTTTTTTCTAAGATGAAGTGACTCAGAAGTTTCTCCTGTGCTGAATGCATAACAGAATTTGTCCCCAGAACCCCTAGGGGGCATTTGAGAGCATTCTGGAGTGCTCTCTCTCTCTCTCTCTCTCTCTGTGTGTGTATGTACATACGTACGTATGTATGTATGTATGTATGAATGAATGATTAGGGTCTCTTGTGCCCTTGGAGCTGTTGAGGAAATTGAAAAAAAAAATTGAATATTGAGAGACCTTGGTAATGAGACTCTCAATCAGCAGAATATTTTAGTAATTGCACAAAAACGGAAGTTGAACAGATCACCAGTCCCACTTCTGTAACTCCACCCCAAACACACTTAATCTAGCTCAAAATAAACACAAAAACAGTTTGGTTAAAAATATAAAAGAGTTTACTCACAAAATCTTGTACATAGTCTATACAGGTTCAATTCTTGAAGAAGGTAGGAAGAAAATTAAGCACTCACATGCTTTCAGGTCAAAAGGCGAAGGTAAAAGGGGGGAGTAAATGGCAAGAGAACCTTTTAAAGATCAAGGAATGTGTACGTGCTGGAGGAAGAGGTGTTAACCAACAAACAGGAAGTTCTCTCTCTAGGCTATCTCTTTATGCTTACAATAGACATGCAAACAAACTAGCCATTTAATTAGGCATGCAAAGGTTGCCACTCCCAACAGGGGCCACAAAAATGGTCCTGGGGATACAATTTTCCCACCCCTGTTGTACATTTAATAACATTTTCTGCATGCAAATAGTCCCTTATTCCTACAAAAAGGCATTTTGTATACCCTTGATCAGGATCCCATATCCTTTCCCTGTTACAGGTTGAACCTCTCTTATCTGAAATATTCAGTACCGCGAGTGTTCCATGTTTTGGATTATTATTTTTTTTTGGAGGGGGGATTTTGGAATATAGGACCTTCTTGGAATAGTCTTGTATTTTGTTTGTTTGCCTCTTCTGTTGTGTATGAGACATGAGGCTGGAGAGAGACTGAGGGTCTGTGAAATGGCAGCAATCCAAGCATAATCTTCAGTGTGAATCCACACCTCTCACCATTTCACAAATCCTCAGTCTCTTTCTTTTTCTGCCAGCTGCCAGCTTCTGCTTTTGAGGCAGTGGCTGTGGCTCTCCTCCGATCTGAGAGGTAAACTGGCAGGAGCACTGCAGCGGCTGCTTCGAAGGCAGAAGCGGGCAGCTGGAAGCAAAAAGTTTCAGTTTTGGGAGGTTTTCAGATTTTGGATTTTCAGGAAAGAGAGATTCAACCTGTATCTCTGTGAAACATGTTTCTGGAAGCTCTGGAAATGTCATTATATGTGCCAAAACATCAAGATTGTGGTTTCAGTGCTTATAAATGATGTCATGAGCTTTCATAATCTCTTTCATTATTTCCTTAAATCTGTGTTTCAGCTTTCTTCATATGGTGGCTACTTGACATACCAGGTTAAAACTTTTGGATTACCTAGTGAAGGCATGGTTCTACTGGAAAAAAGACCTGATGTGCAGCTGACTGTAAGTAAAGTGCTATATAACTCTGAAACTCTCATTCTTCCATGTCTTCCTCAGATGATGATTTCTTTCTGGGTTTGTATCTAGAGAGAGCTTGGTAGTTTGTCTTGCACTCAGAAGTTTCTCCTCTGCAGCTCAGTTGATAATAATCTTTGTGGAAAGAGATAAGAGACTGAAATGTGTTGATTCAAAGTGAAAATGAATCTGCTAGAAAAATGGTTTTAGTTCCCAGGAATGGGAAGATCCCACATTCAGGATGGTACTGCTTTGGTGCTGTCCTGAACAAAGGTTTTTGCACTATTTTTGTTTTGCATTTTTCTAAAAGGATGCGGTAAGCATAAACCATTGAATCATTGCATTATACGTATATCATTGAATACCAAAGTCAAGATTGTCCACGCCAAAGTATTTCTGATTTCTATCTATGGTTGTGAAAACTGGACAGCAAAGAAAGCTGATAGGAATGAAATTAACTCATATGAGATTGGATGCTGGAGGAGAGTTCAGTGGATGCCATGGTCTGCTAAAAAGACAAATGAATGGGCCTTAGAACAAATCAAGCCTGAATTCTCCTTAGAAGACAAAATGACTAAACTGAGACTGTCATACTTTGGGCATACCATGAGGCTCCATGACTCATTAGAAAAGAAAGTAATGCTTGCTAAGGTAGAAGGCAGTAGAAAAAGAGGAAGACTGATTTACTAGTAGGTAGATTCAGTCAATGAAGCCACAGCCCTGAGTCTGCAAGATCTCAGCTGAGCTGTTGCCAACAGGGTGACTTGAAGGTCTCTCATCTGTAGGGTCACCATAAGCTGAATTTGACTTTGCAGCAAATAACAACAACAGTAAATAAAATTGCACCAAACAATTCATAGTATACACATGTTGTTGTTGTTGTTGTTGTGTGCCTTCATGTCATTTTGGACTTATGATGACCCTGAGGCAAACTTGTTATGGGATTTTCTTGGCAAGATTTGTTCAGAGAGGTTTGCCCTTACTTTCCTTTGAGACTGAGAGACTGTAGTTTGCCCAAGATCACCCAGTACTCATAGTTTATCTTGTTTTTATACAGTACTTTTATATGGCTTTAAAATGTGGTGGGATACATGTGTGCATTATTGCTTCTGTTTTCACCTGAATTGCTTTGAATCCATCTTTGTAGAACAAAGTGGGATACAAGCTTTTAAAATAAACACATAGAGAAAAAGAAAGAAAGAAAAACTCTATATGTACTGATGTTGAAATGGTAATTTTGTATAGGGGCAACAGATGAAGCTGATCTATGTGGACCCTAACAATCCTTTACCTGACAAACAGTATTATGGTTCTGTTCAGCTTGTTGAGGTAAGAATTAAAAGGACTCATTAGCTCTGTCATTTCCCCCTTTATATTTATAGCACAGTGTCAAAAACAAGATACTAAAATCCTCTTGTTTCAAAGTACATTTTCAAGGTTGCCGTCCCAAATAGTAGTGAATAACCTAACTGGCAGAAGGATGGAATGGGATTTGTTTATCAATACAAAGGTACAGAAGTGAGTTATAAATAGTTGTTTCATAAAACTGTAGATACTGATTAAGACATATGGAGAAATTATAATGCACGTGTAAATTGTAACCTGGAATGGAAACCATACTACAGAACAAGCGTGGGGAATGCATCTCCTCCGGATGTTGTTGGACTGGAATTCCCATCAGCCCAAGCCAGAACAGATAGTGCTGAGGAATGATAAGTCTCCAGCAATGGCTGCAGTGCCACATTCCCTTTAGTTTTAAAATAACTATCTCTGATTTGTTTGTTTGTCTGTTTGTGATAGTATTTCTAGACTGAGCAGGTTAATGATAAGATGTATCAAAAGCCAAACTGTCATTAAATCTCTTATGTGCAGGGGAACTTCAGACATGCAGGCAGCAATAACGTGGTGTCACGGGAGGAGCTGATGATAGTCCTGTCTAGACTAGAAGGGTTACGAATCAGAGGGCTTTACTTCACAGAATCTCAGCGGTTAACCTTGGGTGAGGTTGGTCTGGAAGAAGCCACTGGCACAGGAAATGGCAATGTTGCTTATAATGTAGAGACATGCTCCTGCCCTTCTGGATATGTGGGTGATTCATGTCAGGTAGGAAATTTTCTTTGTCTCTGCACTGCATCACCCTTGAGACATTGCTCGTGAGAGCAAGTATTGACTTAGCTATGGTGAAGAGAGATGATCATTGGCATTGATTTGACTTGAAAGCATAGTAAAGATGTGTTTGTGAACTGCATTTGCAGGTCACTGAAATATCTTACCTCCCATGTGTATTCTGCTTCTTGAAATTGTACTCATTTGTGCTGTTATTTATTTTGTCCAGTTAACTAAGTTATGTTCGTCTTAACTTATTCAAGCTAGCTACCAGTGTAAATGTCCATACAAAATAGTGATCTAAATCCAGCCTTCCATTAGTGCCCAATTGGTAGCATGACAGCCCTTGCACTATCCAGTGTGTTGTGTGTCATCTCCTCCCTAAAAAAAACCACCCACTCTTGTTTTGAAGTGTTTCCGAGCCCTCCCAAGCAGGCTTTGGCCATTTCCACATGGTGTCACAGTACTGCTGTGGGGATGGGATGGCAGTGGTCCACAGGTCATGCTTTCACACAACATTGTTGCTGTGCTGCCGTCCCTTCCCCATGCATCGCAATCACGGGACATTCACTTAACAGATTAATGCATTAAGTGCCCATGATTGTGCAACGCTCCCATACTTACCTGCCATGTGGAAGAGCAGGAAGCAAAATGGTGATGCTTCCTTCTCGAGCACAGCATGGGAAAGAGACCAGCTGCGTTGTGGAAGGCAGACGTGTGCCCCTCATGCTCCCTTCCACAGGGAGCCGATTAGGTGTGGAGGGGAATGTTCATGTCATGCTCCCTTCCCAGCAAAGGCACTGCCAGGATTGGAATGGGACAATGCTGGAGAGCATGTTCATGCAGAAATGGTGTTTGAGAGTGCACAGGAAGCTGCAAAAGGAGCTGCTTCATGGTTTCAGTCAGCAGAATCACTCTATTGGATCCTTGGCCAATCACATCAAACAACAAAAATAGAAGTTTAAATGGTTCAGAGAAGAACAACAACAATATAACACATTGTGTTGCACTTAGCTTCTGAAGACCCGTACAAATATTTTTCATCGCTTCAGAGATATACACACACCAGTAGGTAGGAACGCAGTTAGTTTGGAATGCATCCACAGAGATGCAAACATTGATATATTTCAGGCGTCACCCAGTTTGGCCTACAATTGCCAGCCAGTAGCAGTGGCCATCTCTTCTTCTTGCTGAAATATGTTGTTGCTAGTTTCTGCTGATTGGGATTCTTCTGTATGCTTAATACATGTTAATACATGCTACTGAATTACAGATTTAGCACAAATGGCTTGTTTGCAGAGCAGTGAAGGGAAAATGTTTCAATCCTAAATCGAATCTAGAAATCTGTGTTTAATTCCTTACATATCGGCCTCACTTTGCACCAGATGTGTGGTAAAATTCTTCTTACTACCTGATAAGATTATATAGATGGTCAAGATATCTTGCAGTAGTTGGTTTGTGCTATAGAATTATTATAAACTTTATAAACATTAATGCATTTTTACTTAATTGTGAGATGGCAAAATAACCTGAACCTTAAAATGAAATACCTTTACTATTTGTACAGGACTGAATTTTGACAGGTTCAGAGAGAATGAAAAAATGTTCACCTACTAAACTTGCCATTTTTAATATCAAAGGTCCCAGAACCTTGTCATTTCTTGGCTCTGATCATGCTGTTTATTTGATATCATTTCACTGGTTATCATTAAGACTTCTTTCTAGGTAAATGTGCTTTAGATTGATCTGCACATCTACCCATTTCCTTCTCATGTTACAAGCGCAGTACTAAGTCATTGTGTAATGTCATTTGAAAAAAAATATTTCAAGGAGTTATTTTAAACAGTCTCCATTATGTGAAATATTCAATTGATCAGCATGTTGAGGCTTGTGTTTGGTATAGGAATTAAACTCTTCCCATTCCTCTCCCTGCTCACCAAACATACAACTTGCCTCCTTGGTGTGGTCTTTCCTTTCTTTACCTAGCCTGATAAAAATATGTAGCCTAAAGGAAGATGTAGAGTTACTTGGTCAAGTAGCCCACACACCCTACCTGTTTCCGCAGAATTACTCAGCCTATGATTTACAGTTCTAATCATCCAATACTGTCTGACTGTGTTAGGTAGAGAAAAGGTGATGGTTGCCACACCTTAATTCAGATATACATTCATTTGCAGGAACTGCAAAGTGGTTCATTAACTTCAGGAGCTGCTATGTGTTGCACAACTTGACTCATGTATAAAGTTTAAAGGAGGGGCATATCACAGCACAGACTTAGTCAGAAGCAGAACAATCAGAGGTAGCACAAGAAAAAGGGCTGCGTAGTGAAAAGAGTCTTACATGCGAACAGCAAAGCCTAAGGCTAAGCAAAATGACGGCCGGAATGCAGAGGCCATGCAACCTCGGATGGCTGCTGTTGTGCGTTGGCCTGAGGCACTGTTTAGGATATGCTACACAAGAGAGGATAGCATTTCCTCATCTTCAGGGCCAAGGGCAACAGCAACAAATTCACTGGGATTTTAAACCAAGACAGGTAGTGTGCATTCTTTTCCTTCCCTCTCTCTCTTTCTAATTTTCAAAATCTTGATGTAGAAGTATGGGGTATTGTACTATATTTTGAGTGAAAAGATTAAATTAAAAGTTGTTCTCCTCTTCCATTGGACTATAGTGTTCCTTATTAGCAAACATCATACCTGTTATAAAACAGTTATCTTATTCGGTATAAGTATTCACATTTAAGGTGTTAGCTGGATAGCTCACCAACGAACGTAAGAAGTCAGCAAATTGTTAACCAGGCTGTTTCTCTTTCTCTTGATGTTTGATATCTTTCTTCCACACACAAAAAGTAATACAATTTAAGTTCATTTTTCTTGCACTGAAATGTTAAATTAGCATTGTTCAAGTGGATGGGGGCAAATAGTTTTCAGTGTGCTTGACAAAGTGGGCATGTGAGTGCATTTGACAAAAATTATGATATGTACACACTCTCTTACATAGAAATGTTATCTGTACAGGAAATCTTATTTTCTTTGAAAGTGTAGGAGGAAAATGATGTTTGGGCATGCAGGGAACTTACTGTTTGTTCTAGAACAATATTGAAAAACATCAATAGTGCGGCTTACTTGAAGCTGATTAATTCTTATTAACTTATCTCAAAAGTCTCCTTTCATCATCATCATCGTCGTTGTTGTTGTTGTTGTTGTTGTTTTGCTTGGATTGTTAATAGCTCTAATTTAGTTAGCAATTTTTGCATTAATCAGTACCTGATGTGGATGCTCTGGTGACTATATCATGATACTTGCCTTCACTATTCTTATGAACAGTAGCAGCTGTATGAAATAGTCTAGTACAATCACTCCTATAGTGAGTTGCAAACTGCCTTATAATCTTTAATGTATTTGTTCTCATTGTTGTCATGTAAGGTAGCTAATTTGTATTGCTTGTGTTTTACAAGTAGCAAAATTGGGTTGCTACATATAGCTTTGGTTAATGCTAAACAGTGGGCTTGTGGAAAGAAAAGGCTTAAGGCCAAGGTCAAGATATTATTTGAAGATGATGGAGTGTGAAGTTCTCACAGCATACTTATGTGGAGGTCTGGGTGCCAGAGGGAGAAGGTGAGGGTGGTCAGTAGGCAAGCAGTGGAAGGGAAATTTAATGGTGCACACCCTCAGCTAACCAGAGGCCATTTGAATCAGGGAGCAGAGCTGCATTTAAACACCATCTGGCAGCCATTGCTCTGCCTTGCAAAACCATTGGGTAAGGATATCTCCCTATGCATCCTCAGAAAAAGTAGTTATGCTAACATAACCCTCAATTGCATTAGTATAAAGCCATAAGGGAATTTCAGTCCAACTCTCCCAGGTTAGTGTCTAAGTCAAAGTACTAAATGGGCCACAGTACACTATCGGAGGGCAGTATTTTTGTTTGTTCTGAGAGCCATCTCCCTCTTTTTACATTTTTCAAAAAATTATTCTGTTCCCCATATCATTTTCCCTTGACTTTGATCTGAAAGAAAGAAGAGCAGCATTGCTTCTTAAATGCTTCCAGCCAATGAACATTCTTTTCATGCTTCACGTCTCTTTGGGACAAGCCTGTACGTACAAATTGTGCTTCATATTAAAGAATGCTTCTCATTGCCTAAACATCACTTCACATATCCTCAGGTCAGGAAATTAGAATGAATTAAGAGAGGTGACATCACAGCAAGTATCTTAGAAAATTAAAGTATAAATTAATCCACATGTCAGGTAAACCATAATGAACAAGCCAAACTGTAGAAAGAATTTGCTAACTGGAATATGAAAGCCATTTTTTCAAAATATTCTGCATAGAGTATGAAATATATCCTACCTCAGCATCCCTCCTGGGTTTAGGGTTAAGAGAGTCATTCTTGACAGATTTGGGAAACCTTGGTACACAGAGATGCTTTACAGCTGCTCAAGAAATTCTTGGACTTTGGAAACAGATGATATGTGCTACGTTCAGATGCTCATACCTTGTCTTAGTAAACCAAGATATAAACAAGCTGTTTGACCTTCTTATGGGAATCTAGGCAAGGAAGCAAACAAGCTGAGTAGGTTTCCATTAATATTAGTTTCTTGGATGATCTAGACCCCAAAACTATGGTGACTGACTTCAAAACAAGCCAAGACATTAAGCTATGGTTTCAATTGATGTAATATTGATTTCTTCTGAAGGTATTTATCATAGCCTCCAGGTCTCGATGAAATAAAATCTAGAATGTGTGAAATCTAGAATCACGAAGGGTGGAGTAAAACTTTGGTAATACTCCAAAGGCCAAAATATGGATATCCAAACATGGCCTGTACTCATATGCTAATATTTAAACAGTTCAGTTCTTCTGCCTTAAGATCTTACCAAAACACTAATTTTAAGAAGGTGTAAAGTTACAATTATTTCGTCACACCCCTTTTGTGTCCAATAGGAATGCAGCCCTGGATTTTATCGTGAGAACAAGGGTTTACTGACAGGACAATGTATTCCTTGCAATTGTAATGGAAATGCAAATAGATGCCTCGATGGTTCTGGAATTTGTATTGTAAGTATTACAAATTACTTATTTGTATTTCAGAAACCGTTGAAACTTCTCTTACTCTTAATTACTGACTGGTGAAATGCGTCCTGCTCTTGCTTCAGCTGAACAGATTGGTAGATTGCATTTGAGTTCTCCTGTCTATAAGACAGACAAAATATGACTATAAACTTGTTCAAGTTGAACTTGTTCAAACAGTTTGATGCATGCATAAAAGTGATCCTGTAAATAACAGTATAGTGCCATCCAAACATTTTGGTTCCTGAAGCAAAGGAATAAATGGTATCCCCCCACACACAAAGATGTGTTATATCCAAAGCCAGTCAGATATGACAGACGGCAGAAAATCCCACAAGTACCTCTTCCTATTCCTGCCAGAAAAATACAACAATAACAAATCGTGCCTTTTGCTATTCAAAATCCATTGCCTCAGGTGGATTTTTTACCTTACGTGACGGCAGGACCAATTCTGCTGTATCAATATTTTCCAAAGAAATAGCCTTGTTAATCTTTTTCTGCAAAATTGAAAAAAGCACTCCAGTATCTTGAAGACAAGCTTCATGTAACATATGTCCACAATGACTTGTCAACTTCCATGTGAGGATCTACCTCCTATAGCTATGCTGGTATATGCATTCTGCAGTATTTAGTCTTTGTAAAAGGTAAAGAGAGACAGATCTATTGAAATCAGCTGAACTTTACTATCCTTATATCCTGTGTGTAGTTGCTTCACTACTTTTTCCCTATGAGTAAGCAAAGAAGCCAGGAAGTATGGGTTAGGTACAATTTTGTGTTACGTCTGAGCTGTGAAACTATAGTTAATGGCTTCAGAACAAGCCAGGATGTTGAACCAGCTTTAAAACAAAGTGCATGTCCTGACCTGTTTAATTTATAAAGCCAAGGTATGAAAGTATCAACAGCAGACGTGTAACAGGTAATTCTTTGTTAAAATTCATAATTAACTGCTACACGGCCTATAAAACAGTGTAATTTGCATTTCTGCCCTCAAAGCACCTGCTCAGATATGAGCACTAATCAAGGAAAGAAGGTTTCCATCAATAGCAGTTTTGAGGGATCACAGTCTTATATTAGATTTCACTACCTTTGTCTCTATCGTTTATTCTGAAAATGTATCCCTTGGATCTGTTCCCCCTCGATCTTTTTCCTCAAACAAATAGATATACTGCCAGATTCATTCTATGGTTTCTGGCCCCTCTCGCTCCCCACTGTTTTTTTCTTCTCATGCTTATTTATAATGAATTTATTTTGCTTGCACTGCATTCCAAAATGTTATACAATACTTTCCCTTGACTTTGGTTTTGACAAACCCTTTTAGGATAAATATAGGAGCTGGAAGCCAAATCAGCATGTTCCAGGAGGTGTATGAATCATGAGGCATTTTGATTGGAGACGCAGGACAGGCCATAACAGGAAAGCACAGAGGCAGAAAGATCAAGAGCCAGGATAGTTTACATCATCCCAAGATTAGAGTTTTGTAAAAGTTAATTTTTTTAGCCTTGTTCCTACCCTCTTAATGATCATTTGAACTGTGTTATAGTTAGTATTATATACACATTTTTACTGGTCTAGTACAGCTTGCATTCTGTTTGTACATGTAGTTAGATTAGCTGTCTATTTCCATTTAAAATCGTTAACATGGAAAATGAGTGCAGGATTCTACTCTTTGTCTCTAGTGAAAATATAAATATCTTGGTGGCAGATTGATGATCTAGTCAGCTTGAGTGGCTTGAATAGTAGCAGGTTATGTAACTCTATATGTATAGCAAATGACATAGTATAATGTAACGCTAAGGTAAAATGGCTAGAGTATTTGATGTAGAAAGCATTGAGACATGGGTTCAAAAAGTTTATTAGCAACATATATTGTACTTGGAGAAACCAGCATGGTGTACTGGTTTGAGTATTGCACTAGGACTCTGGAGATCAGAGTTCCGTTTCCTGCTCAGCTGTCGAAACCCACTGGGAAACCTTGGGCAAGTCACACTCTCTCAGGCTCAGAGGAAGACAGTGACCAACCCTCTTGGAACAAACTTGGCCAATTTCACCTTAGGGTCACTGTAAGTTGGAAACAGATCGAAGGTACTCAACAATGAACAAAAACATTAGACTTAGATTAGCTATATCTGTCAGCATGCTCTGTCTCATAGACAGTTGCATGTCATATGAGGGAAGGGAAGGAACCTGTGTGCTACTGTGAAAGAAGGAGAAGATAAAAATATTATTAACAATAAAGTCACATACACAGTTGGCCCTCCACATTTGCTAGAGTTAGGGGTATAGGACTCTGGCAAAAGTGGAAACCTACAAATATGTGAAGTTTCTCTTCTGTGGGAAGAGAGCTGATGCTCAGTGGGCAGAGCAGACACCCAGGGTCCAAACTAGGTTAGGGAAAAGAGACAGAAAGGGGTTGGGTTGGCATGGTGGCCCTATACTCCTCTCTTGTGGCAAGGGGACATCAGAAGTGGGTTTGTGGTGCTGATAAATTGGGCTATCAGCCTTCCTTAGCTGGCCAGACAGTGGCTGGTGGAGGAGGAGAAGGACCAGAGGCAGGTTTTTAAAGGGCTGCGCAGCCTGATTAGAGCTGCTGAGAAAGAAGGTTCTTCAGGAAAAGTAGCACTTAAGGTGGAGGGAGGCAGGGGTTGGAGAAATTTGTAAATAATCAAATCCGTGAAAGTGAAACCCCCAAATGTGGAGGGCCTCTGTACATCCAGTAAGTCATGTAAAAGGGCAAATAGGTCCTGTAGGCCTCCAGGGGCTCCTTAGAGTACCATATATGAGAGTGTCATGCGCTTTGTCATTTTCTGTTAAATCCTTGTTCTGTCATGTTGTGAAAGAGAACAGTATTAAGGATGACCATGGTTGGTACCCCAGGACTAGACTGAAGCTTCCCATGCTGTTGTGAGAGCACTAACATTGTCCTTGAAATTGTACTATGACTGGTCAATTGTATGCCAGGGCATCCCAGAGAGGTCAATCTTTTTGGAAAAATCCCTGTTGATCAAAGAGAATGCAAGCCTATTTGAACTAAAGGACTGAAGAAAGTTGAATACCCACCTATAGAAAAAATAAGTTTAATTTCAAACACTAGCATTAGCAATGATTGCAAAGTTCATAAAGTAGAACAGCAAGCAACATTTCCATCCAGGAGTAGCATAATTCTGAAATTTTTAGTTTTTAAACTCATTATAACAGTGTGCCTGTTACAACATTCTAACATTCCTCACACCAGTTGAGCCAAAAACAGCCAATATACCAACTTCTCTATAACTGAAAGACAGGTCAGAGTTCAGTTTCTTTATTCTGTCTTGCAGTGATTTCCATGTATGGAGAAAAAGTTTGGGAGCCTTGGAGGAGACCCATTCTAATAATCTCCTTCTGATAATAATAACTAATCTAAGATCAGCCTTTTGTTAATTGTCCGGTTTATATATATATATATCTGTGTGTGTGGTTTTTTTTAAAGAACTGTCTGCATAATACTGCCGGTGAGAACTGTGAGCGTTGCAAAGAAGGTTACTTTGGTGATGCCAGTCAAGGAAACTGCAGGGCGTGTCGTTGCCCTTACACAAACAGGTATGGGGGTGTGTGATGGTGGTTGTTAAGCAATGATAAGAAGTACTTTTTATTGTGCTTGGCACAGAATTGCCTTGATTAAGGTATCAAGCCCTTATGGTCATGAAAGCTATGTTTGCCAAAAACTTCTCCTTTTTTAAATCAGTGGGGCTTTCCTGGACATGTTTCTGTTGTTCTTTGCATTGTGTATAACTGGAAGCCCTATAAAGGTCAGCATTTCTCTTGCAGATGTTTTTTTTCCAAGCCTCAGATCCTCCAAAGCTCACTTTTTTATTTAATTTTACCCAAATGTTATTCGATTTATGATCAGTATATATACAGCTAGCAAAATATTTACAAAAGTTTTCCTAGTCTCATAATTGCGAAATACCCATTAACGTGGATAGTTATATGTAACCACTCTTACCAACTCCTATTCTCTATACTTCCCACTTATAGACTCTTATAAGGTGAATTCTCAGTCAGATTTCCCTCTTAAATCATGACTGGTCCCAGTTTTTATATGTAAATACTCTAACAGTGGTTGCCGAATCTTTAGAAATTTGCCATATGGTTTATTTTCTATCAGACAGGTAAGCTTATCCATTTCGGCAACTTCTGCCAACTTCTCCAACCATTCTGTTTCAAGTGGTATAGACTCTTTTTTCCAATATCTAGCAAGAGTTATTCTAGCTGCCATTACCATATGCCAGATCAATCTGCCTAATTTCCCTTCCACTTCCTTATCCAAATGGAAAATGCCCAACAAAAAGAATTCCGGTTTTAAATCAATTTTAACATGCAGTGTTTTTTGCATTTTGGAACATTTCATCCTCCAGAATTTTTTAACCTTCTGGTGTCCCCACCACTGATGGAAGAAAGTACTGATTTCCTTGTCACACTTCCAACATCTGTTCCTTGCATTTTTAAACATTTTGGCAATTCTCATAGGCGGGTGAGTGAAGGACCCCCTCCTGAGGGGAGCCCATGCTTTCATCTCACAGTGGTAGCGTGAGGCACCCTTTTGCTTAAGCCACAGGCCAGTGATGGCTCCTCTACTCTAAAATACCTTCTGAGGACAGTAAGGATAATGACAGAGTCCCTAACTCGCAGAGTCCCCCAACTGAAATGGCTGCTGGTCCTGCTAGCTCTGGGTTTCTGAGAGTTGTCAAAAAAGGTAACATTTCCACGTCTTGAACAGAGTTTAATGGATGGGGATCACTCTCATTGCACTCTCAAATGGTGAGTGCTGACAGGACTGTAGTCAAAATGGGGCCACTGAAGAAGGAAGGGAGATCTCAAGATGCTCAAGGGAGCCCCAAAGTTTTCAAAAGTGCAAAAATCCTTTAAAAACATGACGGGGACAAAATCTCCACAAAACAGAACAGCAAGATTTTAGTAGTCATGGAATGTTGACTGCTAACTTTAGAAAACCGGAAAACTGGATGGAAAAACGGAATGGCATGGTCTTTTGGAGGAACATACAGGTGGCTGGACTTCTTAGAGGAGGAAATAAAATGCGGTTTTTTATTGCGGTTCCCCTTTCTAATCTGCCTGCATATGCTGTTGCTTTTACATACTTTTGTGCCAATAATTGTGGGTAGGCTGTTGCAAGTTGTGGGGAAGAAATTAGGGATCAAGGGAGCAAAGTTACTGAACCCTAATGTAAAAGCACCCATCCGTTTGAATCATTTTGTAAGATACATATTAGCATATTACCCCCTCCCCTCTGGGCTGCTTAATCATTTGATAAGAGTTTAACAGGCTGTTACTTGGTTGAGGGATGGGACAGATTAAGATGATTTGGTCTCCTTGATGTGCTACAGTTTGGACAAAAGTGGATGGGTGGGACAATAAACGCAAACACAGAGAACAGACGAGAAGAAGGCAATTTTTAGTTCTAGACAGAATATGATGATGAGTTCTCATTAGCTGGGATAAAAGCAATGAATGAAGATTACAAAGGACCAGAATCTTTACACTGGGATTTGACTTAAGGTGTTTGGGACCTCTGAAACAGAGAACATCTGTGGTACTTAATTTGGGATAATTGAAGGCTCAGAGCCTCACAAAGTTTTTGCCAGGTGCAGAAGCAGAGGTCAAGAACCTTAAGAGAATTTCTCTGGTAGACCATATATCACCAAATTGATGATGGATGTGTTCAAGACAATAATACTTGAAAGAATCATTATATGTCTGCAGCTGTTTCTTGGACCTGTGTGAACACAGCCACACAACTTAAATTCCTTAAACTTTCTAAAAGTACATATTAGCTCATAGGAGGGAAAAAAATTAACACAATTTGATCTGAAAAAAATTTACAATAAAACTTAAAGGCTGAATTAAATGAGACATAGGGAATTGGTGTTTTCTGTCTTTTTGTTTAAAAGCAAATATGTTACATCTGGCCCAGAACATGGAGGGAAGGGGGTGTACTCCCCAAAAGAAGAAAAAAAGCAATTAGTAAAGGGGATTTAGACTGGGCAAGTAGCATAGAGAAAAAGCCTCCCTGCCCATGCCTCTACAGCACCAACCTATCCTGGGTGCTGTGGGGCTCATTTTAAAACAAATTTAGGATTGTTCTCCCAAATCTCCAGCTTCTCTAGTTTGGCCGTAAAAAACTGCTACTAGCAGCTCAGGAGATTAGTTTTGCTTTGGCTCAGATGTAAATGGTCTAGAAACCAAGCCTTTTGAGGAATGACTTAGGAAGCTAGATATGTTTAGCCTGGAGAAGAGAAGACTGAGAAGTGACATGATAGCTATCTTTAAACATCTGAAGGAGTGTCATGTAGAAGATAGAGCCAACTTGTTTTCTGATGCTCCAAAGAGTATAACATGAACCAATAGACTGAAATTATGAGAAAAGAGATTCTACCTAAATATTAAGATTTATTTTTAACTGTGAGAACTCAAAGTGTTTGCCTTGGATGATAGTGGAATTTCCATTTTTGGAGATCTTCAAAAGTGGAAAATCAGAAATCAGTGGAAAATCAAAAATCAGAGTTTGGTTGTGCATATTTCAGGAGTGCTTTAGTTGTTTATTTCTGCATGACAGGGAGTTTGATTAGATGGCTTTTGTGGTCCCTCCTGAGTTCTAAGATTATGTGAAAATGTTCAAATAAAATATTAAAATATTAAATGTTAAATATCAAATTAATATTAAAATATTAAATGGTACACCCATAACCATCAGCACTCAGTGATATTAATAAGGTCACTTGAAATAGGAAATTTCTCGCATGTTTCCATTTTGTATCTACTCAGGCACAGTAGAAACACAATACATGAATGAAAGAAACTAATAGGTGAAAGAATTTTCAAGAGGGGGAGTCTCTTAGGATGTAGCCACACTGCAGAATCATAGCAATTTGATATGACTTTAATGACAGTGGCTACATCCTATGGAATCCTGGAATTTGCCTTTCCTCTGATGTGATGTGCCCTTCGTCTGAACTCCAGAGCTTTCTGTCAAAGAATTCTGAGTAATTTTTATCAAATTACAAATCCCAGGATTCCATAGGATGGAACCATGACCATCAAAGTAGTATCAAAATGCTACAGTTGTGTAGTGTGGATGCATTCTTAATTCACTGATGTAAAAAGAACAAGGAGTTCCATGGCAACTTTTAAAAACTTTAGTTTCAAGAAAACTCTAGGTTGTTTCTGTTGGAACAAGATAAAAGATTGCATTGAAATGTAGTTAAAACTTTGCCAGCAGATGAACTTTGAGGGAGGCCTGTGTTAAATTAAACAGTATCTTGGGGTTCCATTAATTTCTTGCCAAAACTATTTACTGGGAGAAATAGGACAGAACAAGTAACACTGTAGAGGAACAGAAGATGGAATAGCAGTCCATGTATCAAAGAGTAAATTGTTCTTCTGTCCCTGTGTATTGCAGAGTGCCATTAACTTGCTATTGCAACAAGAACCTTTGAATTGGTGTCAGATTTGGTGATGCTTTGAGTATTCTGTGCCAGCATTAGGAACCATGCATATGCAGTGGGTGACACCCAGTGTAGAGGTGGGAAATGTGTAACCTTCCAAATACTGTTCTGCAGATCCCATCAGCTGTATCCAGCCTAGGCAGTGGTAAGAGATGGTGGGAATTACAGTTCAGCCACACATTCCCCGTTCCTTGTGTAGCAGATCCATGAGGCCTGTTGCTGCCTTCACAGCAGTTGATAGGGAACATGTGTAAGGTCTTGCTGTGGCTTGTAGGCTGCAGGCTGGCCACTGTGAGGACAGAATGCTGACCTAGATGGACATGTGGTCTGATTCAGTATGTATTTTCTTATGTCCTTAAAGTAGCTCCATAGATACCACTATGCAAAATGTGTCTAGTCCCCTCAATTACCTGGCATTGCACCACTGAATCTCACCGTGAGCCTGATATAATTAGTTGCCTCAGTTCTTTTGTTATGAAGACATTATTTTGTGTATTATTCAGAAGAGCAGTGAGCATGATTATTATAAATAGCAATTCACCAAATAGAAATCTTTATAGACCCTCAAGGAAGAGGAGCAGGTGTTTATTCTCATTCCATAATAACCCATCAGTTTGTGCACTTTTCATTTCCTATGTCCATATTGAAAAGTTTGGTAGTTTGCCTTTTTTTCAAGAATGACTTGTACTTTGAAGGCCAGGGCTGCATTCAAAGTGCACTAGAAAAAAGGAATAAAGAGCAACAAATAGTTGCAGTTTCTCTGTTTCAAACTTATTTCTGCTGTCATTATATTTGTGACTCTGACAGTAATATAACTGTCAGATTCATACACAACATATAGATATTTTGAAATAAAAATAGGTCAACAGATGTATTGAGAAGTATAAACACTTTCATGTGTATTATATTCTTTCTTCCTCTAGTTTTGCTTCTGGCTGTGTGGAAAATGATGGAGATATTCAGTGCTTCTGCAGAGAAGGCTATACTGGAATGCATTGTGAAAGGTATGTTATTGGTTTCAACACTGATTTGGTACGTAGAAAGTTCAAGCAAATCCTTCATGTGGAAAACAAATATCACATTGCAAAATGTTGTGTATTCTAATTGTATGCCATATTCACATTCTTGGGCTGCCTTCCAAAGGGCTTGGGGGATTTGAAAAGATAAACAAAGCATTCTGCAAGCGCAAGCTGCTGCCTTTGATTCAGAGTGTCAGAATGCCTCCTGTATTCCTATGGGATTCTGGCTGCTGCACACTCTTTGACTTTGACATGAATTGAACAGAGTACCTATCATGCGGTAGAACCCCCACATGCTGTCCAAAGGAAGCTGATTTGTGCTCAAGTTCTACTGAATTGAAAACTGCCTGAATTATTCTTGCCTTTCTGAGCTTTGACTTCTGTCTGGGTGCAGAATGTGTAGACATACACATATAATAATGTTTATGTAGTTTGTACACATTTAGAGGAAAGTTTATGCACACTTAGAAGAAAAGCAGTGTCTGTAAATTTAAGGCGTCTTCAGACCTTCTTGTGTGCTGCGGATAGCTTTGAAAGTCTTTTGGATGGAATTGGTTTGCCAACTGATAAAACTGAGGCCAGAGATAAAAGGGGGGGGCCTTCTGATTCAGGTGGAACAAACAGAAGGAATTCATTGCTAAATCTTTGCAGTGGGTACAATCCAGTTTCAATGTGGTTTTCTCTTAATTCAGGCCTTTAGAAACATCATCCTTGTTACTTTGCTTGCTTCCCCTCATGTGTCTGTACTAATTTGGCTTGTATAGCCTTGGAAGTAAGCCTTCTCTTTATGTATATAATAGCTGAAAATTGAATTTTAGGAACACATACTAGTTTTATTTTGAGAGTCATGTGTCCTGAATTAGTGTTTAGACAATGAAGAACAACTATTACATAGCATGTTGTACTTTGGCTTGATTAACTTGTTCCCTGTCCTGTTGGAGTGCTGAAAGAAAGAGGTTAATGTCCCATTTTCAAAGTTTTTAACTCAGCAACTTGAGATCACATTCTTCCAAAATCAGGCATGCAAAATGTTTGACCTTCCAGAAGTTTTTGAACTGCAGTTTGTATCCCCCATCACCAATAGCAGTACTAGCTAAGGCTGATGGGAGCTGAAGTCCATTAATGTTTGGATCCCCAGGCATTTCCCATTTCTAGACAGTTGTGAAGCATTTGTTGATGAATGCAGATGGTTCATGTTGCATTTGATCCTGAATTTAGAAAAATATTTAATGGAACATATGTTTCATTTATCAAAATAGGCAGTAACAACCTAAATCCAACAAAACAGTTATATTTGTTAGACTTTATGTGAACCTTTAAGTCAGGTGAAGCAGTATCAATGTAAATTAATCTGCATTAATTGTCAGTTGTATTTATCTCTATATTGATTCATTGTTATAGCTGTGCTCCTGGTTATTTTGGAAATCCACTGACATATGGAGGATTTTGTCAGAAATGTCATTGCCCTGACAGTGGTCAGCTAACAAACTGTGATCGCTTGACTGGAGGTATGTAAATTTGTGTTAAATATTTTTTGATAGCATGCTATATTTCTCTGAACATACACACACAAAAAAGAAAACCATATCAAAAGAACATTTATTTGTATGCAGGCTACTAGAAAGCTGCCTGTACAATTGAAAATAATGATTCTGCTTGAGTCAGCAATAAGTATAGAATGAATTAGTTGATATAAGTTAGGGAGTGAGTGTGGTGTAGTTGTTTGAGTGTTGGACAATGACAATGAAGACCAGGGTTCCCTGCCTGGCCATGGAAACCCATTGGGTGACTTTGGGCAGTCACAGACTCAGCCCCAGAAGATCCTCTGACAGATTCGTCTTTTGTTCTTGTGGATGCTCACTAGCATGAGATAATGTTACTTACACTGATGATAACAACCACATTTGCACAACACAGCAGGCCATTGGTTTGTTGAAATCTGGCATGTTGTAGTTTATGACCCCATGGTTTGTTATCAGCCACAAATCACAATCCTAAATTTTGGCTTATTACAGGCTGATGAACTTTGGTTTGTTTAAACCATGGCTTGCTCTCACATCCAAGCCTGAAACTAGGATTTTAAAATAAAGTTATTAAAGAATGGGGAGAGAATGCTGTATTGTTTCAAACTGAGCTGTTTTAATTCTTTTTTATCTTTTAATTGCATTTTCTAAAATATTGCTTTCAATCATTTTAATATCGTGAATAGTTTGATTCCATTTTAATACTCACTTTTTTCTATTTTTTTGGCTGTATTGTTCTTTTTTAAATGGTAAGCTACCTTGAGTCCCAATTTTGGGAGAAAGACAAGGTATAAATAAATTTAATGATAATAACCAGGTTTGTCCTCACTGCGTATCCTGAAACAAGAGCTGCTAAAATGAATAGAAGAAAAACAGATTAAAAGTGTGAAAGTCCAGACTGTTTGATCATCTGCTGTGTAGTTCATGGCTTAAGCAACAATTTACGATTAACACAAACCACCGCTTATTGTGATATTGAATGTACACATTATGATGGTATTTCCCCAAGATGTTTTGATTAGTGGCAGGACAGCTTTCTATCTGTTGCACAGTCAGCTACAACAGTCCACTTTTGCCTTTATTTCATAATTATACAACATATTCTCCACAAGAAAAGAAGTCACGTGTTGAGCACATTCACGTACGCATGTGTACACATACATATGTGTTGAGCACATAGATCTACAAAGGTACAAGCTTTCCAGTTCTCAAATAAGGGACATCCCTAATAGTAAGGGATACCTGGCAACTTTAGTGCACACAATCATACATACACCTATCCAAACTGAGCATTAGACTGTTGTCAAAGGTGAATCAGGAGTTCACACGAAGAGTAAAGTTAAGGGATAGGGTTATGCCAAATTCCTAACAACCCAGAACCAAGAAGACTGTATGGCTCAGGGAAAGTCTAAACCCATCCATTAAACCTTTCCTGCCAGAAGAATACAGTGGCCAGGATAGGCAGGGCCAATCCTGAACCTCAGAATACTTTTACTGCTAGGAAGCTGCATATGCCTGAACTTTTATCCCTGGCAGCTTTAGATGTACACCCAAAAAGAACCTGATACATCTGAATTCATCATAATGCATTCTTGCTCAAAAGTCATATTAAATTTTTCTGGTTTCCATCATGTAGTACCTTGTTTAATAGAATGGCAAACTTTAATTTTGGTGGAAATGCAGCATTTTAAAATAACATTAAACAAAATGCTGCTCTCCTTTTGAAATTAAACTTTGTCAGAACAAGTTATAGGACTCAGAATTCAGTGTATTTTAAAGATCTAAACTGCTATTTCCAGCCTTTAGTTTCTCTATATCAGCTATGATCAGCAAGCTGTGATGTCATTGTGGTCTTTCACTGAACTTTTGAAGCCTTTAATTGCATCGTCTTATGGGCCATAATACAAATCATATTTAATTAGCACTCTTCTTGAATGTATCATGAAACATACCTAGGAGTTGTTGTATATGTGAAGGTCAGTGGTTAAAAATGGCTGACATCCTCAGCAATTTTTCCCCCAACTTAGGCTTCCAGCTTCTTCCCCTTCCCCTGCTCTTGCTTTTTTGTTTTATCCTGAATAGTTGCTTTTGCTTCCCTTGACAGCAAATAGACAACTGATTTACCAAGATATTAAAATTAGAATGTTAAGTTCCACATAGCTCAGGTTTACTGTTGTTGTTGTTGCCATTGTGTGCCTTCAAATCATTTCCAAACTTATGGCAACCCTAAAGCGAACCTGCCATGGGGTTTTCTGGGGCTGAGAGTCTGTGACACACTGAAGATCAGCCAGTGGGTTTCCATGGCCGAGTAGGAATCAAACCCTGGTCTCCAGGGTCATAATCCAACTCTCAAATCACTATGTCATGCTGGCTCTCAGCTTAAAATACTCCAATTTAGGTTGCTCATAATATAGATTAAACTTGGTCAATGAAGGATATAAGTCAAGTTGTGATATACAAGATTGAGGCCCATTTTGTGTTTGGTTTGCGTGGTTTAAGTAGTTGCTGCAGTCTGAGATCAACTGGAGCAGTCTCAGACCTCAGATCCCTTAGAGTAAACTCATACTTTCAGCCACAGCATGGGTCCTTCAGGTACCAGCGTTCCTTCTCTGTGAAATTATATCAGTATGAAAGGGAACTGTGGGAAGGCGTCACACTGCAGTGGCTTTGAACACTGGAAAAGATAATGTTGGAAGGTCATTCTAGAAGATGCTCTCGACATGAAAAAGATAAACAACAACTTTCTCCACTGATCTAAAATTTCAGTCATCTTTTGCCATTTGTGTATTCCATTGCTTTGTAATGCAGGTGTGGGATAAGTGTACGCAACTTCAAAATTTATTATTATGTAAGAACCTAAGCTGTTCCATGCTGCATTCTTCTCACAAAAGAAAGGCTTGATTTAATTTTTCCACTACAGAAGATTGAGGACCTGTTTACACTGTTATTATGGGATTATAAGCCTTGCATTCAGTGGTGGCTGTCAGCTTCTCTGCTTGATCAAGAGTTAAATCACAATTAAATGACTGTTTGAGGGGCTCTTCACTTACCTCTTTTTTGTCCCTGAGTAAGTGACTCTATGAATAATAGCAGAGTTATGGGTCCATCAGAGTAGGTCTTTAGAGAAGATTTCTGAAAGGCTCCAAATAGTGATCAAAATGCACAGTGTTTGTGTCAGGAGGATTTGTTGCCTTACAAGTACGAGTTTGCAGTAACCTTGAGAAAACGAATGGACAGTGTAAACAAGTTTCTGATGCAAAGCCATTATTAATGTTTGGAGAGTCTGAAGCTTATCTTTTAATATACCTAGAAGAGTGCTAAGAATTAGTTTTGGTTTTCAGTAAGGGTAGAGGACATTCATTGCATCAAAATGATCATTTTTCTAACGACCATTTCAGAATCTTGTACTTGTGATGTGCGTTGTATCATGTAATTCTTATCTCACTCTTTTCACCTCACCCCTAATTTCCAGAGTGCATAAATCAAGATCCAAAAGATATAGATCCTCGTGAAGATTGTGATTGTAAGTAATAATGCTTGACCAGTATGAATTATTGCTTTCAGGGTTGCTTTTAAAAGTTCTAACTGGTTTGCTTGTTTCTTACTGGAAGATTAGAAAAGTTAACAATACTGGCATTTACTAGGTGCTATGTTTGTGACTTATGGTAGCATGTGGGAACACATTTGGTGCTCCCCTCCCCAGCATCAGTGTCTCTTTCCCCTTCCCAAAAGCCTGTGTGGTTTTCATAGGCTCTAGTGAAAGGTAAGAAACTTGACGATTGGGCATTGCCAGGTCAGCTAGTGTACAGGTCCAGATGAAACCAAATGTGGGCTTCACTCCAGCCAACTTCCTTGCTATTTAAGCTAGGCTCTTCTGTGTCCTTCCTCAGTGTGCTTGGTAGTTTAGTCCCAACCTAGCTTCCATTGTTCCTGGTATATTAAATGTTAATGTCTTTCGTCTTTGTCACAACTTTGGATGGTTTTAGCATGGAGCCTGGGTTGAATGTGGTTGAGGCAAGGCCTACATGGCCACCAGATGTGGTTGATGAGTCCTCTTAAGGGCATGGGTAAGTGGGTCATGCCCACCATTGGGTTATGGTGACATGGGGACCATGCAGTGGTTTACATCCATATGGATTTCCACAGCTGTCATTCCCACCTGAGTTCCCATATGAGGAGAAAGGCAGAATATTAATTAAATAAATAAATACATTTAAATTCTAGGCTTGGCTCAGAAACCAGTTTCCAGCAGCTGACAGGCAAGTGACCAATGATGGATCTGGACTTGACTCAGGTCAAGGCTTTTCAGCTGTAACCAATAAAGTTGTGACCATTCCATGCCAACATATATAGTCTCTGTGTTTTATGGTTTAAATGGAGCCTTGCTTGCTAATAAGTCTACAATTGCTTTTTTTATAATGAACCTGTTTCCAAATTAAATACCTAAGCACCTGAAAGCCTGGGAAGGGGAGAGCTACTCTGTAAAAATAAAAAGTTTGGACACAAAAAGGCATAAAAATAAAGAGCAAAGGGCTTCTTAAATGTGATTCCCATGGCTGTGTTGTTCCTTATAGCAGTAAATGACCATTTGTAGAAGGAGTTTCTTTTGGTGTCAGATCTAGTGTTTTCAGGAAGTCTGTTCCTTGCACATCCTAAAATCTTGACACTTTCCCCTGTTTGTTCTATTCCCATTCAGCTTGTGATAGCTGTGTGATTACTCTGCTGAAGGATCTGAGTACAATGCAGGATGAGCTCCATGTGCTTAAGTTTCAGATGCAAAATTTCAATACCAGCACCCATGCACTGGGGCAGATGACACATCTGGAAGACCGGGTCAGGCAGCTGAAGGTAATTGGAAAAACTGAACATTTCCAAGAGGAGAGGGAAATAGCATGCAGATACAGAGGAAATAGCATGAAGATACAGAGGAGCTGTAGAATAAGTTGCTCTTTAAAATCAAATACTGTGGCAGATATTTGTGGGGAGATGATTCCATGTGGCTGGATATGTCTCTGAATGACAGAGTCATGTGAATTGGCCCAGTTACATGGTTCTTCCCCATGCCAATTCCAAAGGAAAAGACAGGTCTTAGAAAAGTTCTCTTTTTGGACTACTGCTCCCAGAATCCTCTGCCCAACAGGACCAATAATTATGCTGCCTATCAGATTCTGAGATTTTCAGTCCCAGAATAGGAAAATATAGGAAAATATCCTAGTGACTTGTTCTCATTAAAGTGCTGCAATACTTTATTCTCAGGATTGCTTTTGAAGGCTTCTTAGAAAGATCACTGTTCAAAAACACAGCTCATGAGTTACTGGTTGGGACTGGTACAAGGGAGTACAACTTGCCACTCTTTAAACAACAGTGCTGACTACCTGTCATTCAGAGTGCTTTTGCATTTTCAGAATGAGGCCCAGCACTTGTCCAAGGATGCTGCATGCTGGATCTGGACCTGAAATACACTCACCTGGAGCAAGTTGATCTTCTCTGCTTTTCCTCTTTCTAGCTTTCAGCATTTTTGTAAATGGCAAATGCTCCTATCCCTGTTACTCAAAAGTGTGTCTAATTATTTGTGTGTGAGAGATTGCTGCATGCATTTTTCATTGGATACTCCCTGCAGCACCACCAGATAATTTTGTACAATTCCAAAATAAATTCAGGTCCAATTTTGAGGTTTAATCATATATCCTCTTCTGTTTGACCTTATTTCCAGATTCTGTTGAACCGCTATCGTTCCATTATTACAACTCAGAGCCCCAAAGTAGATGAACTGGAGACAGACTTCATTGACCTTAATCAAAATGTTAATGCTCTAAAAGAAATGGTGAGTTATTTAAATTTACTATATTTACTATATGCCAGTACCTTGTAAGATTTTATTGAAATTAATGCTGACATTTACTGGTCATTGTTGAGATTTTAGGGGAAAATCTCGAATTTCAAAGGTGACTAAATTCCTTTGGTGTATTTCCAAATGCCACCCTAATGTCTGACAGAAATAATTCTTATCATGCCATGGATGTTAGTTTTTAATGACACTTGCATGAGAAACATACTTCTGACATTTTACTTTGAGAAATTTAAGAATGAGCAGTAAGTGTCAAATTCATCAGGATTCTGAGATCTGTCATAATACAACAGCAAATTGTCATCTGCTGATATAAGTAAATGTTATTTTAAACAAATACTTATTAGTTGTAACTGCTGTTTCAACCTATCTTTGTTTTCCACAGGCTGAAAATAATTACAGGAAAGCAGAGACACTGTTCAATAATTTTAGTAAGACTAACCAAAGAGGAAAAGACTTGATTTCAAAGATACAAAGTATTGTGATCAATGTTAATGGTAAGCATAATTTCTATTCTTCTACCTCAGGGCAGAAATTGTGTGGCCTGTGCTTGTGTGTGATCACACAGGCGGTCCTCTACAGGCCTTAATACCTCAAAAATATCTCATACCCTCCAATTATTTGTTTCATTTAAATCAAAATTTTGTTTGGAAAAGCTTTGGCAGTTTTGGTGTTAAAAGCTTAGTGGATAGGGGCGGGGTGGTGGTGGCTATCCTAAAACAGTGAAAAACCATAGTGACTCTGAATGCAAGTGACTTCCAGTTGCCCAGAACATGACTTCTACTTGCCCCCAGGAGCACCACTGCAGAGCTCACATTGGCCCAACATCTCACAGTGCATGCCCACCCTATTGTACACTCTCCCATTCAATCAAATCCTGTTTTGTGGAAACAATTCTACTTCATTCAGTACTAAATTAACTATGGAAATGTTTGGAAATGTGAATGTTTAAGTTAATTTCTTAATTTTAACTCAGAAATTAATTCATATCTTTGTGACAATGTTTTAGTTTCTCTAATTTGTAATGTTTAGTAGTTTTTTCCCCCACAGGATTTTTATGTGCCCATTAACAAGCTCCTTTAGGGATTTTTAAAAAGTTATAGATCAATAAAGTGCAAACATAAGTCTAAATAGTTTCAGAATATAAATTAAAAATGACATCAATGCATGTAATATAGGACTATCAAAAATCAGCACAGAGCCAGCATAAAATGAGTCTTAAAGGGAAGGCAAGTACTGCCAAATATCTGAAATGCACTAAAAATTAAAAGTTAAAGGGCCAGGGAATATTAGTAAATATACAGCTACAAACATTACAGCTATATGCACCAAGAAAGTCTTTCCGTAAGTGATAGGGGAGTATATTTCAATTGAACATTAGAAGGAATTTCTTGACAGCAAGAGTGGTTTGGCAATATAGAACCAATTGCCTAGAGAAGTGGTGAGGTCTCCTTCTCTGGACATCTTCAAAAAGAATCTGGACAGCTACTTGCTGGAGATGCTTTAGGTGGAGACTCTGAGCAGAGAGTTGGACTCGATGACTGATAAGGCCCCTTCCAACTTGACGACATTCCATAACTTTGATCCCCACCTTCTCCCATCTTTGGATGGGATGGAATACATGGAGAAAATATCTCATGGGATCATAAGCACCTGGCAGATGTGTTTAGGAGAAAGCAAGCCTGCAGGTAATCCGATCCTATACCATTTGGGGCTGTAAAGATTAATACCAGTAGTTTGCACTGTGCCTAGAAACTGGAAGCAGCACAGGTGACAAAGCACTGTCAAGATATGATCATGCTCTGCTGATCCACATTCACCATAACCAGCTGCCTAGTCTTGGATAAGCTAATAATGTGCCTTCTTAATGTTATGATTGGTCACAGCAGTTGCCAAAGATGTGAAGTGGAAAGGCTATGAGAGAGATCTGTGAAGGAAGAGAGTCTAAACTGCAATTCTACATAAAACACATCTGGGAATAAGATTCATTGAACAAAATGCAACTTAATTGTGAATGAAAGTTTATTTTTTATTGTTCTATTTATATACCACCCGTTCTCCAATAAACTCAGAACAACCTACATTGTTCTCTTCCTACTCACTTTATCTTCATATTCACTCTATGAAGAGAGTCAAACTGAGAAAGTGTCTACCCCAAGGTCATCTTCTGAGTTTGTTGGCACACAGAGGAGTAGATCTCAGGTCATAGTCTAACTACTACAACAAACTGTCTCTGTACATATGACATGTAAAGGACTGCACTGTAAATTTGACAGCTCAGGTCAAAAAGCCACCCTGGGAATATTGTATTGGCAGCATTCACTTGGCAAGCAGAACTCATACCCCAGCTATCAGTCCTTAATAAGTGGGATATGCTCTGAGTGTGAGTTTCAAAAAAAACAAAAAACAAAAACAAAGCAGAGTGAAGCCAGAATTTAAGTAGTTCCAACAGAATTTCCTTAGGGCTTATTTGTACATTATTACATTCAAGTTAGATGGCAAATGGGTCCTTTTAGGTTGAAAAGAACACCACACAGGTTTGAAACATGACTTTAAAAATGCATTGCTCCTTTAAAAGTTGTATTTTCCCTTCCTGTCACAGTTCTCCGGGACCAGATAGCTGGTACTTCTGGAGAAGGAGGTTCTTTGCCTGCTGGAGATGTTGCCAAAGAGCTGGCTCAAGCTCAGCAAATGGTTAACGAGATGAGAGCCCACAACTTTGACCAACAACTAAAAGAAGCAGCAGAAGAAAATAGAAAAGCCCAGACTTGTAAGAACTATGAACTATGTAGAGATGCAGGGATGGAAATGGCTCTGTGCAGAATTTCTAGGATGGGGAAGAATTGTTGGATCTTTTGGAGATGGTCTGAGAGGTTGTAAATGAACTGGAGCTGGAGCTGAAGGCAATGGCAATGGAATAGCCTGCGGAAAAGGGTGTGGTTCTCAGATGACATATCAGATATTCCATACAGGCATATATTCCATACCTGATAGGATTCAGCCTTCACCAGCCTGACATCTTCCAGATGTGTTGCCCCATAAATCTCATCAACTCCAGGCAGCATGGCCAGGAGAAAGAAAAGAGTGGGATGGGAAATACAGATGTGGCGAGCAGAAATACACATGATAGGATAGGGGGGAAAGCCCAAGACTTGTGGGTTGTGAGGTTAAAAGGATCAGAAGGAGACTAACCAAATCATCTAGTTTTGTTTGGGACTTTGAGCATCCCATCACCTTTCAGCAGCTGCTTATTACAGCTTGGCCTATTTGCCTGCTGTTTTAATTCTTTGTTGACAGGTAAACTCTGGCCATTTCCTCACTGGACTGGAGGTCCCTCCCTACACTGGGAACTCCAGGATTCCATAGGATGTTGAAAGTGGAATAATGACACTATAACAAACCAGTGCAGAAATGGCCTCACAAAGATATAGCAAATAATGAATAGTACAGTGTAACAGGATATTTGTCAGGATATCTGTTTACTGGCTGGAGTTTGCCAGTTCTACTTTTCCTTTGATCCAGGCTTGGGTGAGATTGTAAAACTACTAATTGATACATCATTGCTTCAAATAACTATGTATTAATATATCTGATATTAGATTCTAAACTGTCTTTTTACAAAGGAGACTTGTCTTGAGAGCAGAACTAGTATATAGGTATTCATGCACTCATGAGCTCATTCTCTCTTTAGAAAAAGAAGTTACAGTTTCAGTAGTCCAAAACTGGCTTAACTGTAATCTGTCATCTGGTATATAAAGTTTAGTAATCTAAAAATTCAAAGTCTACATTCAGAATTTAGGTATAATAAAGTAGGCAATCCAGAAAATGGACATGTAATATCCAGTGCTTGTTCAGTTATTATCTATCCAATCTGAATTAATTCATTGATGAGAAATTGGTCTAGAATAGGTCTATTGACAAGATGAACCTTAATTTCTTAGGGTGTTCATCTTTAACCTGTCTGGATGCTTAGGCTCAAGGAAGACCAGCTTTCGCTTTACCTTATTTTATACATTCTAATTCTATAGTGCTGGATCGTGTAAAGAATGAACTACAGAAGCACCAAACAGAAAACCAGGGACTTATTAAAATTGTAAGAGATTCATTAAATGAATATGAATTGAAACTGAATGACCTTCGTGAATCTTTGAGAGAAGCAAAAGAACAAACCAAGCTGGCTGAAAGTTTAAATGTAGATAATAAAGTCCTCTTTGAAGATATTAAGGTAATATTGCATTTAAAATACCATGTCTTCTACTTCATATATGATGAATCTGCCTAAACACCTTACAGGGAACAGATCCCATCTGGGTCAGCTTTGGTTAGTACTTGGATGGGAGACTACCAGCAAATACCAAGCATGATAGGCTATATTTCAGAGGAAGGAATTGGCAAAACCACTGCTAAGTATTCTTTTTCTAAGAAAACCATATGAAATTCATGGGGTCTTTATAATAGTCAATAGGTGACTTCAAGGCACATGCACACACACAGACTGTTTACATGTAGTATTATACATTTTTATACATTTTTTAAAAATAAATCAGCAATGGCAAATGTAATGATACTAATGCGATTGTGGCCTTTGTTTAATCTCATTCATTTCTCAAAAGATTTCTGTGGAAAGCTAGTAGAACTTAGACACTGGTGTACTCCTTAGCTATTATAGTTCTTAGAAGCTTCACATTAGTGTTTAGTTTCAGTGCTTCCGGGTAAGTTATATTTCAGTCATTCATTCTGCCCAAACCTATTCCTTATATCCTGGGATGAACCAGCCATATCTGGATGTACAATAGAAGCAGCCAGTTCTATTTTTTACATTTAATGGTGAGTATGTAAACTGGAAACTGACCACTAATATCAACCTAGGGTCCCAACTAGAGTAGACCTGTTAAGTAATGGAAACTTGGTAAGTCAACATCTTGAATAAACATCCATTTATTCAAAGGACCTATTGAGAGTAACAATTGAACTTAATCCCAACTCTAACAGGGAATAACAAGTGGATTCCATGCAAAGTTCTCTACTGGGTCCAACATGGGCCAATTTTCAGTTCTCCAATAGCTCCTTATATTGGTTTCTAGGCAGGGTCTTCTTACAAAAGAATACAACTGGAGCATTGGGCTTGCCCTACAAGCTGGGATTGTAGGTATTTTTTGGTATTTTTTGGTCCACAGTTCCCAGAATCCTGAAAACCAGCACAGTCAATTCTGGGAGTGGTAATTCAAAAAAGTAATTCTTACAAGCTCTGATCTCAGCCTAGCCTACTGAAATTCACAGGAAGCACAGATAATAGAATCCTGCAGCACCTGCTGCAGAAGCAACAACTCTAGAATTTTAAATCCAGTTCTTCTTGGAGAGGCAAACTTGGAAGGTGGTGCTGTGGGGCTCCGGTTTGACACCCTGGTACCTACTATTCTGTTTTTGTCTCCCATGCTGTTCAATGTCTACCTGAGACTGCTAGGAGAAGGCATCTGAGTTTTGGGGTTCAATGTCACCAGTATGCTGATAACACCCAACTCTGTTTCTGCTTTCCATCTGATCCCAGGGAAGTTGTTTTTGTACTAAACCAGTGTATGCTGTCAGTAATGGACTGGATGTTTGTGAACGTTTAATACAGGCAAGACAGAGTCAGTAGAAAAGAAGCAGGAATTCTGCCTGTGCTAGATGGGGTTACATTCCCCTTGAAATCTCTAGTTCGCAGGTTAGGCCTTCTCCTGGGACTCAGCACTGAGCCTGTATGTCCAGGTTTCATCAGTGGCCAGGAATGTATTTATACAGCTAAAACTAGTGTACCAGCCATGCCTGTTCCTTGAGATGTCAGATCTGGCTACAGTGACACATGCCTTGATTGCATCCCGTTTGGATAAAGGCCTTTATGTGAGGTTAGCTTTGGAAACAGTTCAGAAACTTCAGTGGGTCCACAATGTTACAGCCAGAATGTTGACTGGGACTAGTTACGGGGAGCATATAACTCCCTTGTTCAAACAGCTTCACTGACTACCAGTTCATTTCCAGGCACAATTCAAAGTGCTGGTCATAACTTATAAAACTCTATACGGCTGAGCTCCAGAGTATCTGAAAAACTGTATCCCCATATGAACCTGCCAAAGTTTTAAGAAGTACAGGGGAGGGCTTTCTGTCAGTACTGCTACCATCACAGGCTTGGTTGGTGAGGGCACAAGAGAAAGCTTCTCAGTGGCTGTTCCTACTCTCTGGAATTCTCTTCTGAGGGAGGCTAGGCTGGCCTTCTCTCTGCCCTCCTTCCACCAGGAGACAAAGACCCTTTTGATTAAGCAGGCTTTTAATGTGCAAGCAAGGAGGGTTGTTACTGGAATGTGTGTTTATTTTTTTAACTTTTGTATGCCTTTTAAATGATTTTTATACTATTTGATATGGTGATTTTTAACTGTTTTAAAAATGTTACTGTTCAGGTTTTCAGCTGGTTCTCTTTGACAGCCAGCTTGGGTCCCACACTAGGAGAAAGGCAGCATACAAATTAAATAAATAAAAATAAATAAAACTAGCTATGTCTCTGTCAGCCTGAGATCTCTGTTTTGTGATCTTCACGTGTGTGCGTGTGCGTGTGTGTTCATGCATAATCACTAAACCCTTCATTTCCTTGTCAGAAACGAACTGAAGAGATGTCTAAACAACAGAATGACATCTTGAGTCTTCTGGATTCTGCTGAAGCATCATTGTCTAAAGCAAATAGTGCGTTCACAATGCTGCAGAGGAGTAAAGAGGTATTGAAAAAGTAATGCTTTCATTCTGTGAAGGGAGAAAAGCAATGATACCATTGTAATGGAAATAAAATTCATTGCAAATAATGACTTGATCTTGTAGGCAGTAACAGCTGCTCACAAAAGATGCAAAATGAAAAACATGTTTTTCTTCTCTAATCTTCTATGCTTAATTCTGTGTGCTGCACTCAGAAGCACCCAAGCATCACGATTTATGTGGAAAGCTAAAGCACACAAAAGACAGAATGTAACTTATTTATTGACTGCTGTTTTATAATGTATCTGAGTCACAGAGGAAACAAAATAGCATTTCTCTTGAAATTCCAGGAATATGAAACTTTAGCTGCCCAGCTGGATGGAGCAAGGAAAGATCTCAGTGAAAAACTGAAGAGTCAGTCTTTATCAGCAAGCAAAGAACCTCTGGTAGTGAGAGCAGAAGAACATGCCATCTCTTTACAAGACTTAGCAAAAAAGATGGATGAGTACGTTTACTTTTTGATGCATTTAAATAAGTTAAGAATCTTGTATTGTATGTTACATGCTTTGACTCCTACATTAAAAATAATCTGAGAAGGTAAAACAGAAGCAGCTTATCCTTTGCTAGAGATCCTTTGTAAGAAGGTGGATGAAATTCCCAAATTGCAGCCTTCCCTTACTCATCATCTGCCAAATGAGGTAGACTCCAGTTCTCATAATCCCCAGCCAGCTAGTTCACAAGCTGTGTTGGCTAGTGGTGATGGGAGTTACATTCCAATAGATATAGAAAGCACTAGGTTAGAAGATGGTTGCTGTACTAAGTCATGTCCTCCATCTTGGTGTCTCTCTGTAAACTCACACAGACAGGCAAGCAGTCTGCTGTTGTCAGCTGTCGTAATAGGCCTAGAACTTGAAAGCAATGAGCTAGGAATAACATGGTTGCCTGTGATTAACTGTGTTTTTGAAGGTAACAATGTTACTTTTGATACATGGAATGATGTCACATTTCCAAAGTAATGTAATGAGGAGGAGCGATGGTACCTACCGGCTTACTGAGAAAGTGTACCTAATCACTATCAAAAATTACTTTTAAAGTATGTTTTTGAAGGCAATTTTTACAATTTTTTTCAGGTTTTATGTCATTCTCTTGTTAATACTGTATTTTGCTCTCGAAAAAAGTAATGAAATGTAATTAAAAAAGGGTAAAACAGTGCAAATAAGTAGTGCAATCAAGTACTTTTCCAATATTGTAGCAAGTAAAGGCAACAGGTTACTGTTCAAACACTGCCATAAGTAATAGAAAACTCAGTGCTTTTGAAAAGTAACTGTTAGCTGTGAATGGGACAAATGCCACTGCAAATGACCCACCCACCCACCTACCAAAAAAATTATTATGGGGTAGGGTCTCTGAAGAGAAGTGCTGACGGAAGCAGATACAGCCACTAGGAGCTTCATCTTCTCTGAAGGCCTCTGGATCCTCACTTGGTACCCCACAGTATTTTGTGAAAATTAAGCCACTTGCACTGTCACTTCTCTTTATGGCTATGGGCTGCCTTAATTCTCTTTTTTCACCGATTCCATGTTCAGTTGTGGATTCCCTACTGTCTCCAGATGGAATCCATGGAATTTATGGTTATATAACTTTGACTAGACTGAGCCCATCCTTATTCTGGAAAAAAAAAAACCAGGGTGGGTATGGGTATGTTCCAATTTTATTATCCAGTTTTCAGAATATAACCATTGTGCAAAGGTTTCTCAGAGACTGCCCACTTTGATCCAGTCCAGCCTAATTCTTGAATTCTTAGGGCTTCATAACATGAAGAAGATAAATTGCACTTACAGCAGGCTAACAGTGTCTTTGGTTGGGACTTACCACATGGCATGTTTTAGTGACCTTCTTGGTAAAAGAAACACTTTCTCCCACAAGAAGATCAATAGAAGACAAGTGAGTAATTTGATACATCCCAGCCAAAGACACTATTATTCTGCTGTCAGTGTGATTTACCTGTTGTGATAAATCTCTTAGAGTATTGTGTTGTGGAAGGGTGTCCATACCATTATTAGACAATTCCTGTTACACAAGATTCCGTGATACTTTATAATCAGAAGTCAAATTCATAACCAGAAACATTTTCATCTTACACTCTATGGACTGCTAAATTTTCTACTCTTATCTTTTACCCCCATAGGATCAAAAAGAATGCCAGCAATGATGAGCTGGTGAGCTGTGCTGTGAAAGCTGCAAGTGCTTATGAGAACATTATTAATGCTATCAAAGCAGCAGAGGCAGCAGCCAACAGAGCAACAGATGCTGCCAATTCAGCTGTATCAGTAAGTTGTTTTTGTTAACGGCTCTCAGGTTGACTCCAACTTATGACGATGTTATGATGATCCTATGAATGAATGAAGTCATTGTGCCTTCAACCGCCCTGCTCAGGTCTTGCAGTTTCAGGGACATGTCTTCCTTGATTGAGTCTATCCATTTGTAATGCAGTCTTCCTCTTTTACTACCTACCGCCTTTCACCTTACTAAACATTATCATCTTTTCGGTGAATCAATGTCTTCTCGTGATATGGCCAAAGAATGACAGCCTTGGCTGCTAGGGAAAATCCAGGCTTGATTTGCTCTAGGGTTCATTCATTTGCCTTTTTAGCTGTCCAAGGTATCCGTAGAACTCTTCTCTAGCACTACATTTCAAAGGAGCTGATTTTCTTCTTATCAGCTTTCTTCACTGTCTGGCTTTCATAACCATACATAGAAACTGGAAATAGGATGGCAGAGACAATCCTAACTTTAGTATTCTGTCATATATCTTTACCTTTCAGAATCTCATCTAGTTCCTGCCCTTCCAAGTCCTAGTCTTCTTCTGATTTCAGTAAGAACATTCCTAAATCAAATCATAATGGTCTTTTCATTTTTTTAGCCATTAGAATTTTTGGTGCTTAAAACTGAGCTTGTGCATGAAGATTCCTTGAGGAAAAGGGTCTAAGGTCTGCCCTCAGAGAGATGGCCAGTTAGAATAAGGCAGACATGGTGACAGTATGGCATGTCTTGTCCCACTCTTGTAATAGCCATAGCTCTCTTCTACCTGCTGTATCAAACAGGGCAGTGGTGTGATGGTAAAAGTTTCACTTTCACACTTCATGGCAGCTCCCATAACAACACCTCTGCAGATTTCAGGCCAACATTGTTAATTGTATGTGTGAAAGAAAGACTGGTGCCTCATGGTCTGAGTAGTGGTAGGGCTCCTTCTCCATTTGGGCCATGACCTAACCTTTACCAATTGATTAGGTTCAGATGATGGTCATAGAACAGTGAGCTGACAAAAGACAGTGTAGTGGTTACTATGTTCAATATGAGCACAAATTGTGTGAGGAAAAGCAAAGGAGGTACAGCATGTCCCCAAACAGTATAAAGTCACCAACTCAGGATTTCCTGAGAATTGTTTTCCTTCCAGTGCCAGGGAGAAACTCTTATAAAACATTTTATCAAAAAATTAACAAACCAGTTCTAGTAGTTTTGATCTCTAGCAGGAATGGATCTTTTATAGAGCCACCGGTTTTTGGTTATCCATTCAGGACCAAGCCACTCAAACAGAGATACTTCACAATTGATGACATTCCCACTGCCCCACCCAACAATTACTGTGTGGATTGCAGAGAATGAAGGGAAGTCTGAGAAGGCAGGGGACAGATGATACCATTGTCCCTTCTAATTATGCCACTGTCCTTTCACTTGGCTCTTGTGAACCCTGGCTTTACTACATCACTGAACCTTGAGTAGTCAGAGGAACGAACTACAATAGGCTAATAGCTGTTGTGTTATTTCTGGTTGTCTCTAGATACTCTAGATTGGGATATGCCAACTCTCTTTTAGAAAACAAAGGATGCATCTTGAAATTCTTAGTCAACTGACGTTTTGCTTAGAAATTCAGTGTAGTATTTTGTATAATTTGGAATGTTACTGTTACATTTTTTTAAAAAAATGTTAGCTGTCTGAATAAATGTAGGTAGCCTTCAGAAAAAAAAGATTAGGGATCACGGTTAATTTTACATTTCATTTATATTTGATGCTGTTCAAAGCAGTGATTGTTTGCTAAAAAGCAAGTTGACAGCACTCCAGGCTTACCAGGCAGGTGAAGCCTAATCTTATATATGTGACAGCTTCCTACAGCTAGCTTTGATGCAGGAACAGGGTATCACTGTCATAGGTAAGAAGTTTCATCATTTTACTGCGTCTTTATTGCTCATGGGCACTAAGCGATAAAAGGAAGGGAAGTTGTACCAATACACAGACACAACATGGACTGAGTTCAAATGCTCACAACTTTATTGGATATGGCAGTGGCTCCAACTCATCAGTCAGCACACCTGTAGGTCCATGTCCAGCTAAGCCCAGCCTACCCAGGGCATGATTGAGTCATTTTAATAGCTTGAATTGGGGTGGGCAGAATGTAAATGAAGGTTTATTAGTATATCACTAGGTGATTTGTAAGAGATCTCACTCAGACTATGGAAACATTACTTTTTGGGACTGTGATTATGGTTTAAGGGATTCTGGAAGTCATTTTCCAAATAAAGATTCTGGGAATCATACATGAAAGAAGGATTTTCAACAGTACTAGCGACGATAACAACAAGCGTTCTCCTTCCTCTCTTCTAAATTTAGTTCCGGGATGAAAAAAAAAAGTTTTTGTGAAAAATGAAGAGTGTGATTTTGAGTGAGGAAGGCTATGAGTTCAGGCTTGATACAGAAGACAAAATTGTGGGCTGAGCATGTGCTTATAGAGACCTGTTTTCTTTAACTGTCCTATCCTCCAAAAGCCACTCTTTGGAACCTTACTCTACATGCTGGACCTCAGAGCTTTCAGTAAAAATTGAAATAGATCCTGCAAGGCTGAAGTATCCCCAACCATGGCTTGGGTTATTAATTTAAAACATTTTTGATATGTTCTACCTGTGTTATATTTTTCATGGAAATGTTTCATTTTCAGACAATGGAGAAGAAAGATCTGGCTGGAAGGGCCAACAGACTGAAGACCAACAGTGGCAATCTGCTAAATCAAGCTCAGGCAGCACAAAAGACTCTGCAGGGTAACTTGAAAGGCAGATAACTGACACGGGGGTGGATGAAAGGTTTTTGCAAGGTTTTAACACTGCTGTTCCAGACTTTGCCTTGTTAAGAGCTAAGTTACACAGGATCCATTCAAGGTACAGAATTATTGTTCTATTATTCCACTTTAACTGCCATGATTTCATCCTGTGAAATCCTGGGGTTTGTAGTTTGGTGAGGCACTGGAGCACTCTGGCTGGCAATTCTAAATACCCCTCCCTAATTTGCAAATCCCAGGATTCCATAGGATGGATCCATGGCAATTAAAGTAGAATACTAGCACAATAATTCTATAGCATGAATGAGGCTGCACTCTTTATTACCCTAATTTCATGCTGGGAGACTGAAATTAGATGTTTCACCTGTAACAAAATTATGATACCAGATAAAGATTTGGGCCTGAATTTTCTCTGATATTGTGTGATTGCTGCACCAAGGAGGCAGTTTTGGAGAAACAGATTTTTCTATATGAAAGTCTGTGTGAGGACTTTGTTGCTTTAAAAATTGTCTTGCAAATTAGTTCAGAGCCTTGTAGGGCAGAGAAGGGCATCCCTAGCAAATTATAATAAACATGCAGAGAAAAGATTGATTTGTTAAAAATGATTCAAAACTGTTGAAAATTGAAGCAGTCAGAGTTATGCAACAAAATATATTTCCAGAAAACAGAATGTTGCATGCAAAACAGAGCACTACTGAAAATAAAGAAGTTGTCCTTCCTTGAGTTAAACAAGAAACGGGTCAAGTTTTGATCAAGTTCCGTGCCTCCCTCTCTCTGCCACCCACTATTTTTTCAGCCTTACCTCCTGACATGAAGCTAGGGCAAATGTTGCAGATTCCCTACTCCTGCTTTATCTAGAAAGAAAAGCCTACCCATAGGATATATAACATTCTTATCACAGATGCTGAGCATGCAGAGGCAACATGTGTCATGACTGAAATACTCTTGTCTCCATATAATCCTTCATTGGCTGTTATTAAACTGCTACTAAAACTGGTTTGCAGATTTTAGGCCTAAATCCTATGATCAATCACAAGTAAAGTAGACCCACTGAATAACCACTAAATAATAAATCAACATTTATGTGAACTCTATTGATTCTAAGGAGCTACTGTAGTCAGGACTAGAAATTGCAAACAGGTTGTGAGCATTTATTTCTCTCCATATTCTGAAACCTGGATTCTGCAGAAAATTATGGTTGCAGAAGCTAAGATTTTTAATGAGAATTCCATGTTTCCTGTGTATATTCAGTGCTCATTCAAATCAAAAATCAAATGTAAATGCAGCTAATTAAAGCTGAATTTGGCTGTGATGCCTTGCAGCCACCATTCTTCCACCTGGGGAAAGTATATGGTTAGAGAGTTAAGTAGAGAAGCTTCAGCATAGATTACATTAATAATTATAAAGCTGATTTACACCAAATTACCTTACAGGAATCAGCCCAGCTCTTGACAATGTAAAGAGCCAACTGCAAGATGCTGAGCGTAAGAAGAATAGAATTCAAGGAGACCTCACAGTCTTCCAAAATGACCTCCAAGGGATAAAGAGGGGTAAGCAATTTGATGCAGATTTTTACTACTGTATGTATGGTTGCATTTATTGTTATTATTATTTGTTACAAAATAGCTATATCAATTGGGGAAGAGAAGGGGAAGAAAATAGGGAGCAAAAATTATTTACTAATTTGGAATACTGTTGACCTTAAGTGACACGGTACAAGAGGGAAACTACTCTTTTGTTACCACTGAAAAAGAAAAGATGGAGGAATCTTTGTGCATCTTTATCTTCCTGCCAGATGACATAGACAGCATGATCATGAATGCAAAGAACATGGTCAAAAGTGCCAATGATATTACTGCTAATGTACTTCGTGAACTGGACCCAATTAAAACAGATGTTGAAAACATAACAGGCTCCTATGAAACCATGAAGGGTACTGACTTCAACAATGCTCTGAAAGATGCAAACAATTCAGGTAGGTGATTCTTTTGCTTCATTAATCTCTTCTAGCCTAATATCCACAGACAGTGCAGCTATTTAGAAAGTTCTCGACAGGCTTATTCACCCATTGGTAAACACATTAGTATACAATTGACGATTCCTAGGTATTTCCAGGAAAAGAAGTCACCCAAAGTACATTCATTGATGTAGAACAAAGAAGGCAAACTTCAAATTTGTGAACCTTATCCTAATTTCAATTTGGAGATAACAGTGGAGAGCTTCACCTGCCCCAAGGGGGAAGGTGTTACCACAGTAAGTGGGGGATCTCTTGAGGTCCTCCAGCAGTATCTGCAACTCAGTGCAAAAATGAGGTATTAATTAGTTCTGATTAAGAAGGCTGCAAGAGGTGGGGTGACTAGCAAGATCTTTCTATCAGTGTTTATGAGGTTCTTATGGGAAAACCAGCCAAAGACTCAAAAGTAAACTAAAAATGTGTTTATTGAGGGGAATTCAATCATGCATGTACACAAACTTCAGATAGTCATGCACACACACAAAAGTTAACTGAAGGAAAGGGAGGAAAGTTATGGACAGTGAAGGTTAGGTTTTTGTGCAATAATTACTAACCCAGAAGAGTATGAAGAAACTGAAGTGGCTTAGACTTGTGTCTAAGGGCAGTTCAAATCAGGATTTAGGGTGACATAGTGGTATTCAGCATTTGAGGTACTGTAATTAACTGGTTGAAATGAAGGATTTTTATGACCAAAATCTGCCTGGAGGGCATATGTGTAAATGGCGCTCTGTTTAAGCAAACAATGGAGGTTGCAGTGTGAACAATGAGGCCCAGACTGTGTTGACAATCTTGGTGTTAGGTGATAAGGGATTAATGGCTATCATAATGGCTCTGTAATAGTGAACAGCTGAGGAACAATGTGGGGAAATGTCCAGGTACTAGGATGGAGGTGTGGTGAGAACTTCCCTTCACAATTGTTTGATGGCAAATATGCTAGAGCTTGGTTTAAGCCTATTATCTCTGGAGTTACCTGGTAATTGTCCTGACAACGGCCTAGGCTACACCTAGGGGGTATTTCTGACCTACATTGCAGCACATGTGTTCAGGCAGTATTTTTCCTCGGCCCCGCCTGGCCTTACAGCCACATCAGGGTCCATTTTATATCAATGCCAGTTAATACATATTGCCAATTAAGTCATATTTCACCAACTAAACCAGTTCTGACATTGAATAAGAAGGAATTCTCTTATGTGCTGTCAAGTCAACTTAAGAGCCCTATCACAGTGTTTTCTCGGCAAGATTTGTTCAGAGGAAGTTTCTCATTGCAGCTCTGTAAGGCTGAGAGAGTGTGATCTGCTCAAGATTATCCAGTGGGTTTCCATGACTGAGCCAAGATTTGAACCCTGATCTCCTGGGGTCCCAGTATGACACCCAAACCACTGCACCATGCTTATTCTTAGACAGCCAGTGTGGTTTAGACATTTGAGAGCAAGACTCTGCGAGACCAGGAATCTAATCCTCAGCCATAGAAATCTACTGGGTGAACTTGAGAAAACCACATTCCCAGCCTCAGAGGAAGACAATTCTCTGAATAAATTTTTCCAAGAAAACCTTATGATGGAGTCACCATAAGTCAGAGTTGACTTGAAAGCATAGAACAGCTTTAGTATCATGTGGCAAAACAAATCTGTTTATCTGAGGGGGAAATGTTTGGTTTTAGTTCAAACAGAATTCGGTATGTACCAGTGAATTCCAGCAATCATAGGTATAAATTAAGTGACTTGCATTTGATATTTGGATATATACTGATCCCTCCTTCTCCCTTTCATTCAAAAATGGGGCCAATAGTAAAGAACTTAACAAATATCCTCCCGGATCTATTCAACAAGATTACAAGCATTAACCAACAGCTTATGCCAATAAGTAACATATCTGAGAATATAAATCGCATCAGAGAGCTCATCAAGCAAGCAAGAGATGCTGCAAACAAGGTGTGTGGTGGAAACTTCTGTTGCTGCTTCTTTCCTGTATTCTAATCTGTCATCACATGTTCATCCAAGTTTCTTCATTCACCAGTCACTGACACATTTTAGTTATGGATACTCAGGTGTCTTTGGATCCTCTGTAAATAAAGGATAATCACGTAGTCCAGGCCCTATTGAGCTAGCAGCCTTTTTTGTTTTAATGCTGTAAAGTTAAATTGGCTAACTGGAGAAATAAAGTGTCAGTTTTTCTCTGTGCTGGCTATATAGATCCTGCTATTTGGGATCAGTTCAGGTGGTCTTAGAGATAAGTCACCTCTGAACAAATCAGATGTATCAGCTGGCATAAAGAACTTTCCATTATCATCTGCGACGGCTATGTGAGAAAGTTTGATCTTAATGGATATTACCTCAGTTGCTACAGAAGTGCCCATGTGAATCCACACTTAAGCTCCTCAAGACAGGGCAGAAGCATTGAGACACTGCAGTATTAGTTGCTATATTTCTCCATTTTTTAATCAGTATTTTTAGAAGAAATAGTCAAATTGCTGTTTTCTGGCAATTCCTGGCACCAGCTACAGCATTTTACTCCTGCCTCAGGTGAGTTTCTTTTTAATTCTGAGACATGTCAGAACAATATGTTTCCTTCTCTTTTCCTCCTTTCTTTTTATTTGTTTTTTAAAAAAGAGATATAGCAATAAAATGCAGTGCTACACAAAGGGATAGTCCCTAGGCCTGTACTGGTCACCAAGCCATTAGCAGCTGTCCCTTGGCAGGTTTTCAGGAAAACTTGTAGCCGGTGGGCACAAATATGGTGCCAGTTCCTAGCACTTTAGACAAAAAAAATTGCTGTTCTTTCCCATCAGATAGCTGAAAAGCACGACCTATAATGCATTGGTGAAATGACATTTTTGCACTGTAATTCAATCACTCTTAAACAAAACAAAAAAAAAGTGAGGAGAGGAGAAACCAGAGGACCACATCAGTAAACTACGCTCTGGTGTTAGAAAACCTTTGGAAGACCTCTAGTATAGATCCAAAAAATTGCTGCAGACAGCACCCCGCCCCCGCACCAAAAGAATGGAAAGAGTTGATAGGGAGGCTTTTGCCACCAACCAAACCCCAAAAAGCCCAAGGCTAGTTTAGATTGGAAGATTGGGGAGCACAGGATTTTTCAAAATGGAAGATGGCAACAGAGGAGGGACAGAGGAGTCTTGCATTCTAATGTTGCTTGCTGTGTTTCTTGTTATTGTGCTTTAATATTGCTCACTGTGTCCAGGTTAGAATCATTTGTGAAATGCTTTTGATTGTCTCTTTCCTGACTCTCTGGAGCAGGTTTTTAGGGTTCAAAAAGGAGTGCAAGATGGAGGGTAGTTACTGATTCTGGTGAAAGCAGTGGGATCTAGTAGATGTAGGATCCTGGCCTATGTGTGTTTCTGATTTATTATATTAATTTTTATTCTTACTAGGTTGCTATTCCCATGAGATTTGATGGCACTTCTGGGGTAGAGGTTCGACCTCCAGATATTCTTGAAGATTTGAAGGGCTATACTTCCCTTTCCTTATTTCTTCAAAGACCTCTCTCACGGTTGGACAGCCCACAGCAGACATCAGAGATGTTTGTCATGTACCTAGGTGACAAAGATGTAGGTTTTTCTCATGTTATTCATTCATCATTGTGCAACACTGGCTGTAAATATTTGATTTATTATGTAGCAATTGCATAGAACTTGTGGGGACCAAGGAGCACATGGCAGGATAACTGGTTAACAGGATTTGACAGAACTGTCTGGCTTCTTGCAATAGCTGCTGTTCTCCTTTCTTGTGCTCTCTTTTGCTCTATCTATACAAGTTCACATACAGTTCTCTTTCTCCATCTTCCCACATCTTTGATCCTAATTGTGTAAATAACTGAATCACTTTGCTAGTGCATGTATCTAAACAAGGAATACTCGGATAAGGGCAAGGCCACTTGTCCCCAAGCTTTAGCATGACCCCATTTATCTTTGGCCACAAAGTCCCATAAGCAGGGGTTCTTAACCTTTTCTTTACCAGGGGCCTCATAAATATAATTTGTTGCCAGGAACCCCCAAGACTTAACTCAAGATTTAAATATTTAGATTTAACTGTTGAAATATCTATCTATTTATTGAAGACTTCTATAGACTAGGTATGCCAGCTGCCATATCCCTTTTGTCAGGGGCTTGACAGCAGGGGGTGTGGGACGCACAAATTGTTTTGGCACCTTCACCACCACCTGCTGTGCCTGTTGCTGCTGCTGTTGGTGTCCAGTGAGGGGTCCATAGACCCTGAGTTCAGAATCACTGCCATGAAGGACCCCTGCTAAGTGGATCTGATAGGTTCACTGGCTCCATCTGCCCTAGATGCTAAAACTGTCAAAACTTGTGACCAAAATTAAGATTCATATGACACATTAAAAAAATTGTTGCAAATGACAAAAGGAAAAGGAGGGTTGGATGGGCGTATGAAGCTCTGAAGCAAACTGAACGAGAGGGCACCTGTACTAGTACCTGACTTAAATAGCCAGTGAGCTGACTGGAGTGAAACATTTTCTTGGCTTCTTCCAGTCCTACCCACTGGCTAAGGTAGCTGCACAAGACTGGCTGGCTTCCTCACTCTTCCCAGAGCCCATAAAAACTGTGTGGGCTTCTAGGAGGGGTGAAACAGTCAAAGAAAATGGGAGCCACTGAGATATGACTGATACTGTGAGCTGCAAATGCCACTTTCATTAAGTTAGAAACACTTTTGTTTGTTTGAAATGGTTGATACCTCTTAGCATGGTTTAGCATGATATATAAAAGCAGGCAGTGAATGTCTTCTTTTTCCTGACTACCAAAGTAAGGGTAGTCCAAGAAATTTTGCTGCTTAAAGTAAAGCAGCAAATGTTAGCATGTAGGCATACTCTGCCATAAAATCTCACAGGTACCTCTGTGCTTCCCTGACAGTAAATAATAGCAACAATAAATAATGAACAACATATGCTATCAAAGGGTGATAACTAAGTAACTGCCTCACTTGGTTTAACAGTAGGACTGATCCTGTTCCAAAACAGGCTAGTTGGCTAATATGAAGGGGTTAGAATGAGTTGAGAGTCCTCCTCTGTCAACAGAAAAGAGCTACATTGATGGGGTGGTATGGCTGCTACAGTGGCCCCTGGTGTGTAAGTGGAAAGCTCCATGGTCATAAAAATATAGCTGACAATGTTCCTATCAGTGATAGGCCTTGAAACTTAGTATTCTGATGCAGGTCAGTGGCCATATTGGATCTGGGTTTGTGAATCCCATAATGGCTAAGTTTTAGGTTTCAAATTATGTACTTATCATAACTGCTGGCTAAGGAATCCTGGAATCCAGTTATGTATTGGAGCAGAGGAGTAAAAAAATACTTCCTTGGAGTTGTTGTATCGTTTAGGTTGGAGTAAAACCTGTTTAAACATCTGATTTAAAAACAGAGAAATGAAAAATAGGAAAACTCTTTATATTCTTAACTTAAATTTCCATATTTAGAGTTCCAAAGACTACATTGGGATGGCTGTTCGAGATGGCCGCCTCATTTGTGCCTACAGCCTAGGAGGTGACGAAGCTGAAATAGAAGTTCCCGAAGCAGTGTACAAGAGTGACACCAAGGAAGCAATTCTGGATCTTGTGAAATTTGAGAGGTACAGGACTCTATAATATAGAGACCTTCCCAGTCTTTTATGGACTCATTTTCAGAGCCCTCTAATTATCTGTCCCTTCCTTTTTCTTCTTTTTTTTCTCAGAATTTACCAATATGCATCACTGAATTACATTAAAGGAGCAACCTCCACTTCACCATCAAGTCTAGGACCTTTCAAGGACAGCAGTGGGAATAGCTACACTCTCCTCAATTTGAATCCTGACAGTGTGGTCTTCTACGTTGGAGGATACCCACCAGATTTTAGAGTAAGGTTTCTCTAACTGATGGAAATATTATAATGAGAGGGGACTTTCCCCCTTCTCTTCATAGTATAGTTGCCCAACAAGAAGTAACTTGACAATAGTATCCTGTAGGTAAATATATCGTGGCCTTTTAAAAAATTTTTTTCCAAATTCTGTGTGAAGAATCACCCTGATTTTGCACCAGAAATAAAACTAATTTATTTTGTATGATTAGTTCTGTTTCTCCTGTATGCAGAGACATTTGTAAAGCTATCCTTTTTCTCTGAAGACCTAAGGAAAGGCTGGTCAAGGATTTCTGGGATGATAATATTTGTTGTTATTTCAATTTACTTCTCAGCATGTCTTTATTGATACTTAGGACTAAAAATAGGATTCCTCCCTCCTGTGAGGTGGATTTCACTGATACATTGATTGGTCCAAGATCACCTAGTGGCATCATGGCATCAATGGGGATTTGAACTGGGTTTCATTAATCTCAGCCCAATAGTCCTAACTGTTACACCTGTGGTTCCTAAATTCAGGTTCCTAGATTTTGATATTCCCAGCCAGTGTGATCATCAATTTTTGGAACTATAATCCAACGACATGTGAGGAACCAAATTTGGAAACCACTGCATTACTTCATACATTCAGCAAGTAAATGTTCCTGAATGTTAGGCTTTGCAACTATATGGCCTAGAATTTTAGTTTTTTCTGTTAGCTAAAATTTTTCACAAAATGGTTATCCTAAATCTGGCTGTGCAAATTGCTGTGCCTGTAAAGTGCAGTCATGGAAATACAGTGTACTCTTGGTCCTTATTGCAGCGTCTCACAACTTTACAATTTTTGTGTTTGTGTTCAGCACTATTAAAATGATGCTATTGTCTCTTAAAGTATTCTTCTTCTTCCAGCCCCCTGATACACTAAACTACCCTCGTTATGAAGGCTGCATTGAACTGGACAGCTTAAATGAGAGAGTTTTAAGCCTGTACAATTTCAAGAGGACTTTTAATCTCAACACTACTTTAGTGCAACCATGCAGAAGGTAAAAAAAACAAAAAACAACCCTTTACCAAATAACAAGTTCTGTGAATAAATACACATTGTGAATTGTGTAATATATGATCTCTCATATTCTTTTCATCCCAGTCAAAGATGAGTAGACGTGTCTAACTTTTAAAAGGCTTTAAGTGTAGTTTTCAATCATTTTGCAATGACACTTACAAGGTGTTTGTGAAAGGATCTAGTATACATTTGAATTGCAAGCTGGGTAAAGTTGAGCAAGGCTTAGAACTTAGGTACACTAAGTTGTTAGTCCTGTGATCCACTTTCTATTCAGATCCTAAGAATATCATGCAGACAACTATTCTGCAACACATTCAGCTTCATTTCTTCTTCTGATGGGTGGTAAAATCTGAGTGAACACAGAAAATATTCATCTATACAAGGACAGTGTTTAATGATGCAAGAGAGTCAGCCCCGTGGGAATCAAAAGTGGTTGAGTGGAACTAAATCTTAGTGTTGTAAGTGATCCTTGGGAGGGATTTCACACAACCCTACATGGTGTGACTGATAGGAGTGGTATTAAAGTTACTCCATTGGCTGCCAATTAGTTTCCATGCAAAGTACAAATTGTTGGTTATTACCTTTAAAGCCCTACATGCTTTCGGTCCAGGTTACCTATGGAATCGCTGCCTCCTGTATAATCTACTTCACACACTCAGGTTCTCTGTGGGACATTTACCCCAACTAGCCAGAATTAGACTGGCAATGGCCACCCAGAGGACATTTTCATCAGCTGCCCCTAGATTGTAAAATGACCTGCTAGAAGAGATTCGACTGGGGAAGACAGTGAATTTAAACAGTGAGAAAGATAAGAAAAGGTGAAGTAGCCTCATCTCATACTTCTGCTCAAATACAATTCTGACTCATTTGGATTGAAAAACCAAAACCAGAAACTTAGTGCTACATATAGCTTCCCATTGGCCTATGAAATTAGGTGCCAAAAACATTCTTTTCCATGTAATTATTTTTTAAGAAATAAAACAAGAATTGTGTGTAAGAATTATTACATATTTTACAATTCCCCTTTTAAGACCTCACATTGGGAAATAAGCTTTTGTTCTGTCACGACTGTTTTGTTTGTATAACATTGCTTTATAGAGAGAACACCCATAGGATGGCAATGGTTTTCATTTGCACATTCTCTTTTTACAGATACAAAGAACAGTCTTCCAAAATCTATTTTGAAGGCACGGGTTATGCCCATCTTCATGCTACTTCACCAGCTACCCCTCATATACGGTATGAGCAAACCATTCAGACCACTGCAGATGAAGGACTGGTATTTTTTGCAGAAAATCAGGTAATTTAAATACTTCTGTTCATATGGACAGCCAGAGATGGAGGGATGGAACTGAGTACTGTGCAAGTAATTGATGTAAATTGTACTTTTTCAAATTCTGTCCAATGGATAAGTAAATATGAACTTCAGACATTTATGGCTATTGAACTGCAATCAGAACATAATTAGTTGTACAATATGAAGAATTCTTGCTGATGTTGTGCTCCTTCATTTTCAACTCACGGTGGCCTTAAGGTGAACCTGTCATGGGGTTTTCTTGGCAAGATATGTTTGGAGGGGTTTGCCATTGCCTTCCCAGAGACTGAATCCAGTGTCACCCAGTGGATTTCAATGACTAAGCAGGGATTTGAACTCTCGTTTCCCTGAATCCTTGTGCAACACTGCTATGCCATGGTGGCTCTGAATAAATATGCTTAATTCTAGTGAATGCCTCTAATAGATTATACTATACATTCTTTCTATCGACAGGACAAGTTCATCAGTTTGAGGATTGAAAAAGGTCATCTAGTATTAAGATACAAAACAGATTCACAACCCCCAGAAGAAGTAGAAAGTGATTTGGTCATAAACAATGGAATGGATCAACTGGTAAGGGCCCCCCATGCATTGTACCCCCAAAAGAAATTTTGATAATGTAATATTTATGAATTAATAGATCTAGATAATTAAATATTTTGAACAGAAAATATTTGTACCTTTTTCAAAATTAAATATCCTTGATTATCATGTTCTAGTTCTTTTACATTTGTTAGTTCAAAGAACTAATTACCTGTTACCTTTATTTAGCTGTATGGATTTTTTTCTACATTTTTTCTAAAACCCCATAGGACAGCAAGACTAAATTCCCTTAGACTTCTCATACAATGATTTTTTTTTTCATTTCAGGTTGTTTTACATATTGCTCCTCGGCAGTTTGCTCTGATCACTAAGTCTAGAGTACAAGCAATGGCAAATACATTTCGGTTTGATTCATATTATTTGGGTGGAATCCCAGCCTCTATAAGAGAACGGTGAGTTACAAGAATCTTGAGGATAAGGACTAATTTATAACATGGAGTCTTTGGATGCAGAAAAGCATCACGCTGAATGCAGTTGCTGCTTCTCCTTGTATTTAATGTCTAATATGAGAATTACCAGTCATCTTGAAAGCTACACTAGCTGATAGCTGGGCTGCATGCAGTTTTGTAGGTCACACATTGTCCAGGCTTTCTATATATTAACTCAAAGAGCTGAAGGTGGAATTGGATGACCAAATAATCCTTTCCAGGCTCTGAGCTGTAATGGAGGGCTTCTTCTTATAAGAACAAAGGAAACACTCTTATATTAAGCTAGAGCATTGGTCCATCTAGTTCAGTATTCTCTACAAGAGTAGACAATTGACTGAGGTCTTTGGGTTTTCCACGTCTCTCACTGGACCTTGGAGGCCTGTGTTCCATAATTTTTTTTAAAAAAAAATCCACTCAAAACAGACCCTCTGGGGGGTGCCGCCTAATCATGTTTGTCTTCCCCCAGGCTATTTTAATCACTTCCAGTATTGGGGGAAAAAAGGTCTTCCCAGCCCTAAAACAACCAAGATGAGGCAAACATGGGATGGTGAAATTGCCCCAAGGGGGAATTTTGGATAAAGAAAATGTTCAGAATATTAAAAGATTTGTGGAGGCCATGAAGCCCACAAAGTGGTGTGGAGAGAGTTGCATTCAGACTCTAGGCCACACTTTCCTTACCCACTTTCCTTGCACTGCCTGACAAGTAGCATGTCAGGTATCAGGCAGAGTTTTTTCTAGTCTTACTTGGAGATTCCAGGAATTGAACAATGAAAAATATATTTTCTTCCATTGATCTATGCCTCCCTGCTCCCCTGCTACATCTCTTTGCTAGTTGTCCCCTCACCACAACCTTCCCATTCAAATGATAATTTCAGGGAAACACAAATAATGTTAATCTCCTTTATAGTAGCAGGAACTGCATGATCTCAGCTCCCTTAATTGGCAAGGATTCTGGCACAGACGACAGTCCCCTAATCTGCTGCTTTTTTCTGCTCTTTTGTTTTTTGCTTCAGTAGACAAGTTCACTGCTTCTCAGTATTAGATTTAGTTACTGCTTTATTTTTTTAAAAAAAACTGAAAACATTGTTTTTTAAAAAATTTCTTTTTAAGATGTCCTGCAAATGCTGATTGATATTGTAAAGCTGGATATAAATTTTAGGAAATAAATACATTCTTCAGATGGCGTATCTCTCAGTTAAAAATGAGCCCCAAGGAAACTGGATGCCACTTTATTCTTCCTTGCATTGCTTTAGAAACAAATCGAGCATGATAATGATAATTAAATGACAGTTCAGTATTTCTACACCTTACCTGTGTACACTCCTATAATTACTAGAACTTTGAAAACATGACAGCTGTACAACTAGATCCTTACAAAAAGAGCTAAAATTGGGTGCAATAGGTATGTACTGAGAAGTATATTATAGTATGCATATGCATGCATGTGTTCTGTGAGGACTTGTTACCCATTTGCAAAATTAAGATTGTAGGAAGATCGCTGCTAGTTCTGTGTTTCTCATGCTATCTGTGCAGATGTCATTAGAAAGCCCACAAACAGGGCAACAGCACTTTCCTCACTGTTGTCCTAAGAAATCATTATCATGATTTGTAGCCATTCATATACTTGTGTGTGAGAGTGCATGTGTGTTCAAGTAGCTTGTTGATGTATAGTGAGCCCATGGATTTCATAGGGTTTTCATAGGTAAGAAATACTCAGATGTAGTTTTACTAGTTCCTTTCTCTGAAATATAGCTTACAGCACCTGGTATTCATTGGGAGTCTTACATCCAAGTATTAACTAGGGCTGACCCTACTTAGCTTCCAAAATCAAATGGGATCTGGTGCCTTTAGGATATGTAAGCCCTAGCTATAATTTGCATATTTCCTATTTAAAGCTATCTTTGTATAAAATGCCATATAAGATAGGCATCACCACATCTTGTGGAAGTAAATTCCAAAGTTCAGCCTTATGCCATCTAAATAAATACTTGCTTTTGTCTGCCTTAAATCTCCTGCCACACCGCTTCACTTGATGACTTCTTGTTCCAGAGTTATAAAAGTGGACTTTATCTCTGACCACTTTCTTCCTATCTTTATAAATCATCTTCTTTCTTAGTCGTCATCTTTTTCTAAATTAAAAATGTCCCAAGTCTTTTAACCTTTAAACATACTTTTTTTTTTGCCTTTTCACCAGTCAGAAAAGCAGGAGAAGAGAGCGGTAGCTGGACCTGTCTAAACCATTTTTTTGTCTGACAGCAGTTGTTTGTAGTTCTTTTGATTATATACAAAGTCAAGCATTGCTCTCTCAGGAAACAAGATGGTGCCCTGAAAGTATGCTCAGTACAGTACACATACAAAATATTAATCCAGAATAAGCAGCCCTTAGTTTAGACTTCCAGCTTACAAACCAGGCACTTAGAATATAGACCTGAATATCCATCATGCATCATTCTAATGCCTGCATTTCCTAGTTGTTCTTCTTTTTGTAAAATTGAAGGGACAAGCAGAAGGGGGACCAGTGTATTGAATGCCAGATTTGAGTCCAAGAGCCTAAGGGTACAGTCACTTTCTAGTCATAAAGTGATCTAGGGCAAATCCCAGTCTCTCAGTATCAGTTATTGAATTGCTATGTGAAGATAAGTAACATAGATGGTTGTAAACAAGTCTGTACAATAGAAAAAGGAAGTTGGTAGGAACAAGTAACAGCAACTTCAAAGGCTTTTTATTGTTGTCGTTGTCATTTTATTTCTGGGAATAGGTTTAATATATCCACACCTCCATTTCGTGGGTGTATGATGAATGTGAGAACTTCATTTGAGTCTTCTCCTACCTTTTCTGAGACTCTTGGTGTCAGCAGAAAATGCCCTGAAGATTGGAAGGTAATTAGTTTTCTTTTGATATTGCATCCAGAGTATGCAAGATCATTTAATCACAATTGCTTTTCACTCATAAAAGAAGGTTGTAAACATTTTAAAAACCTTTTTAAATGATCTTCAGTGCAATGAAATTTTTATGAACTCCAAGTAACCCCAAAGCTTGTAGACCTCAATGCATGTGAGAATAGTTAATCACACCTTCAGATATTAAGAACAGAAGCAAAGAAAGTAGGAACAAGTTTCATTTTTCACCTACTCATTATTATTCATTGTATTTTTAGCTTGTGAGAGTTGCAACCTTTTCCAAGAATGGAGTACTTCGTTTGAGTGATGAAGGCTTCCCATTTCCCAATGATTTCCAAGTTGGTTTTGGCTTTCACACGTTAGCTCTTGATGGAACCTTGTTAAATTACAATTTACGGGTATGAAAGATATTTTTTAAAAATTCCAATATAAAATTGTTTGGCTGAAAAACCCCTAATTTTTGTAATGGTGAACAAGAAATTTTCTCTTGTGGATAATTTGTTTTTGTTTTTCAGCCTGATATACTTACTGTTCTCCTGAGAAATGGCTCTGTAATTGTAAAGTTAGCTGATGACGAAAGCCAGTCTGTCAGGAGATATGGAGATGGTTTAATGCACTATGTAACAGTGATAAAAGAAGGTGACACGTAAGTCCAGTATTCTGATTATGGGACAGAATGAATGTTTTTCTTAGAGAGTACTTTATGTTTGGTTGTAAAGATCTAGATAGCTCAAACTGTACCAGGATTGGTGACAGCAATGGATGTTAATCTTTAGAGACAACAGAAGATCTTGAAACTCTGTTGGATGCACTTCATGGTTCCATATTATAGCTCTGACATTGACAAAACATAGAACCAGAGTATTTCTAGCAGCAAGGGTAAAACTAGACATTAGCCATTTCCGCACTAGACTGTTATAACGCTATTATTCCACTTTCAACATCCTATGGAATCCTGGAGTTTGCAGTTGGCCATCTGGCCCCTCCTGAAACTGCAAACATTCCATAGGATGTTGAAAATGGAATAATAGCGCTATAACAGTCTAGTGCGGAAATGGCCATTAATGCATTTGTGTGGTAAGCAATAGGAGTTTTTTCCCCTTGTAATGTTGATTTCTGCAGTTTTTATTGGGATTGCAGTTAAAATGGTAAAAGTTTAACCTCCCCTCACCACATCCTAATGAAAACAAGCTAAGTAGCTGCAAGCACCATAGAATTTTTTACATATCCATTGTGGATGTATACCACACAATTAAATTAATGTAGCTTGGTCCTCAGTGCATGAGTTCACATTCGATTGTGTTTTAGAATTAGGTATACAAGCTGGCACAAGCCTGATTTAGAGCTTTGGGCTGGTGCATTCCTCATTTCCTTCCCTCAGCCTACAGTGCCATGCAGCTGGGAGAATGACTTTGGTGGGTAATGTTTTAGTTTGGTTTTACAGAATCCAAATTTATCCTTAAGTCAAAACCAGAGATTATGGTTTAGAGCAAACTCCAAAGATCATGGTTTAAAAAGAAGTCCAAACAAGGAAACTTGGAATTAGAGATTATTTAGCTCATTTTAAACTGTAGTCTCTGGTTCATATGTAATGCTAAATTGAGATTCTGTACAATTTAAACTAAACCCTTCCAAAGCCATACTCTGAGATATATGAAAAAAAAGAGAGATATATGGGAAATCTTTGCTTGGGCTTGTTTCAACTTACACAAGTAATACTAAACTCTGATTTAATATTACATGTGAATAAGTTCAGTGTGTGCTTTTCTTTCCTGTTGGTGGCCCATTTCTGCAAACAGCTTTCTTAGAAAAGCCATGTCTGGAAACACTGTATTTAAGAGTGCAGAGGCATTTCACACTCCTCTGTGAAACTTCCCTTTAATTTCCCATTGAATGTATGCTGAGTGCTTTCCTCTCAGAAAAGGAGACTTTATAGACAGGGAGCTCTCCAAACCAGCTGAAATGTCTCAGTCACGGCCAGCATGTACAAAATGACATCTTGGCTTGCTCTATGCATACCAAATAATGGATGTTATTCCCCTTCCTCCTTCATATTTTCTTTGCATGCACTTGCTCTGAAATATTCTTTTCAAATCTCTTTTGATGTTTGCTAGGAAGCTAAAAATCGTGATAGTTTGTTGACATTAATCCAGCTAAAGGAAAAATAAGATGAACGCTGAAATGATGCCATTGTTTGGAAGATTGTGTTTGCTGTTGATTTGTATTGGCTTGGTGGACAGGGAAATTCAGTGATTAGATTCTGGTGACATGAGTCTCATGTGACAGTCATCACAATCATATGATAAAGCAGTTGGTTAGACTTTCAGATATTGATTTCCTATCACAGCTAGGTTCTTCTCCAGCCCATGAATACCAGCTGCTCAGAAGCAACCTAGCATAGGACAACTTTGTCCTATGACAACCAATTAACCCCTCGACTTCTCAGATGAGAAAACACTGAGAAAACAATCACATTCACCATTTTCTGCTTAAACTGTAACTTGTTATATGTGATTGTTCATATCTAAGCTAATGTTTACATGATATTTTTAGATCAGATTTGGAGGCATTTGTGCAACTACATAGAAAAGAGCATATAACTTATACAGGTTATTTGGCTATCCACAGAAAAACTTGAAGTGTTCATTTATAACTGGTGCAAGTTCACACAACAAAAGGGCAGTGTTGGTACACAAAATCTGTCTAGTACATGGTATTTTCTTGGGTGCTTCTTACGATGACTTAAATTCTATTGGTAGTCCCAAGCAGAATAGACCCCTTTAATCAATGGGATTTACATATGTGTTAATTCTCTGTTCAAGAATTGATTCATGGGATTGACTCAGGAAATCACCAATAGGATTTAGCTTTGTGCTAGAATAGCCTAATAGATAGAATATCCCATGTGGCCACATACCTTTAATAGTACAGAATCTGATTCCAATTAATCATAATCCATTGTAAAAGAAAAAAGAAGAGAAAGGCACTGTACATAAGTCAGTTTGTCTACATTTGTGATTAAATTAGCCAAGCCCTTTATGCCTATTATACTTTGGAAGAAAAAGGCTATGGTTGAAATAGTATTAACTACTCAGGGTATCTTTTTTTTTTTTGTAAATGTGAAATTTGCATCCATTAGAAACAGGGCATTTTCAATAGCTCTCTCAGTATTACAGAATGCCCTCCTTCTAGAGGCTGCTTTAACCTCTTAATTTGCCTCTTCTTGGGGACAGAAAATTTTTTTTTGCTCCATCAAGCATTGGAGGGTAAAGCTTTTGTTAACAGAGACTAAGATGTCAAGATCTGTCTGCTGCTGTGTGTGATCTATTTTACTGGGTTAATTGCTTGAGTGAGTGTTTTTTAAATTTTGGTTGGAATTAGTTTTGCTTTATGCTGTAATTTGCTTTGGGAACAATGGTTAAAAAGTGATAAAGGCACATTATATGTAAGAAATGAAATATTTAATAGCTTTGCTCTCATTTGTGTATTTTATGTGTGTGTTCCAGGCTTAATTTGCTGGTTGATGATGTACCTGAGTCAACAATAGTTGAAACACTTCCCATAGTTGGAAGGAAAACACTCGGTCGACCGATAGAGCTTGGTGGTAATAATTTTGAAGGTTGCATTTCCAATGTCTTTGTACAAAGGTAAACATATATAAATAAATTTTGATTTATATTTAGCGAAGTACTTACTAGAGCTGGTCATGGAATGTTCCAAACATTAATAGGATTTGTTCTGTTTCTCAGAAAACCCACATTTATAGTAAACAAAATAGAATCATTAGCATGGACGGTGTACTTGAGAACTTGACTGAAATAGAATACCTACATGGTTGAAAAGGGAAGTCGAATGCCGTCATGCACAAGATGAAAAAGATCGCGCTGCCTTGTGCAGGATCCAGACCATCCTTCCTTTGTGTTAACTATTGCCTGCTCTTAGCTCTCATTTTTCCTTAGGCTGTCATATGGGCTATTTGGAAATAGGTGTAGCTTAGAGATGAGCACAGTGTTTCCTGCACTGCATTTTCTTGTCCAAAATGTATAGATGTATCATTATGATATCTCCACATCTACATAACCACTTTGATGCTCCTGTTCATTTCTCTGAGACTGAGCTTCAGCCTTTTGTGTATTGTAGACGTCAGCACATGTAGCTTCTCCTATGTATCAGATATTTTCTAACACAAGTAATGGAGAAAATATTGTAAATCCAGTCTGGGATTACAGCCTTGGAATTGCAAGTCTTTGTGAAAGAGGACCTATCTCACATGTAGTTCACATGAAGAAATAACCATGGTTATTTTTTCTAAGACAACTTTTGGAATAAACTAAGATCTACTTGGGTTTTACCTCTGGGTGTTTGTCCTCTCTTACTGTATTGCATTCCATTTTGCAGCTGGAAAATTTATATAGGCCATTTTTGTTGGCAGTATTGGCCAGTGCAAAATAAATTCAACTTCAGGAGATAGCTTCTGAAGGCAGCTGTGCCCGAAATAAGCATCCACAATATAGAAAATAATGTTTTGGAATTCATAACTTCCCACATCTCAACTGAATAGGTTGCCACTAAGAGATGCTTTCCTTTGCCTTGTCCAAGGAATCCTGCTTCATTTTAGATCAGTGGCTGGCAACCTTTTTTCACTTGCATACCCTTTGGCAGTCCATTTGCATAAACTGTTCCCTGCATATTAGCAAAATGTTAGTAATTAATATAGTTGTTGTTATTTCAAATTCGTATATTCTAACTGTAAATAAATAGTCCAATACTGGGATTAAAAAGCAAGCAGTAGTTATTATTATTCTCCAGAAAGTAAAAGGGAGGGTGAAAAAAGAAATAAAACGGCACTTTTAAAATTAACTGATCTACATTTTAGCATGAGCTTTTGCGCATATCAATTAACTACTTCAAAGGCACTGAATATTATCATCATCATCACCACCACCATCATCATCATCATTATAAAGGAAAATGAGGAAGAAGGGAGAGGAATTAGAAAGGGAGGGAAGATGAAAAGGTGGTAGGTGGGGAGAGAGAGCAAAGCCCAGGCAAAGGGAGCATGGTAGATTCTCTCCTCCTCCTTCCTATGTGTGCATGCATGTGTGTCCATGATTTGCATCTTGTCTTACTGTTCATATATGTGCCTTTCCCCACCATTACTCATCTTTTTTGTGAACTTCCAAGTGTTCTTCTGTGTACCCCTGGAACCACTGCTTTAGATGGTTCTTTTCCTTGACTACTGTGAATCGCACAACTGGCAATATGCAATCAGTGTACTATTTCTTGTCTCTATTCCAGAACTGGACAATTTCCTCATGTACAAAATCTAACTGATCATGATGAGAAGACTGATGTGTCTTTAGGATTCTGCACCATAAAGAAACAACCACAGCCAATGCTACTGCGAGAATTAAGAGACGCATACCCTCAAATAGCTTTGAAGGTTGGGCATTTGGTAGTTTTTAAGAAAAGGGAGAGGGGAAGCAATAATCCAAAATCCATGCATCCATAAAATGTAGGTTCAATTACCTAACTTTCAGAAGTTCCTTTTCAACTACCAATCCCAGAATCATTCAGTTGCCATGCTGGACAATTTGGGGTGTGGTAATCTTTAAAAGGGAACTTTTTTCAAGCTGTTCGAGTGCACTGGGAGTAAGGAGAGGTGGGCACTTGTCAAGACTGCTTCCTCTTTCTAAAGCCTCAAGCCAAGCACAGCTTCTGCTGAGCTTAGACCTTGGAAGAAAAGCAAACTGTCCATCCAAATCACTGCTTGCCTTTGCAATGCCTTTCTGCCTGCATGCCTTTTTTTAGCTCCATATACAGTCCTGGTCTGAGTATAGAAAGGCTCACTGGTAGCAATGAATGCTCTTTTCCTTCACTTTCAGAAGCTGAACATAATACATTCTATATATTGAAAAACTGCTCTCTTGTTCAAATTATGCTCTGCTAAGGAATGTTATAGTTTTTATTTTTGTTTTTATTTTAGAGTAAAACAATTAGAAATACATTATATTTATATTTGATGTTATTCTTTACAATGTATATGGAAATCTGTATCTCAGTTGAGTTGATAGCATCATATTTATATTTAAACACCCAAACCTTTAAATGTTTAAGCTAATATCAAAGATTACAATAACTTAAGTATGATTTTCAACTGTACCAACTCCACAATTTTATTTGACCTCTCCTTGTTTTCCATTATATATATTTTTAAAGTTCTTTTTTCCCACTTCCAACTTCCCCTTTGTTGGATGTTTTTTCATATTTCTACTGGAAGCTTCTTTTTAATTTAGTTTCTTTCTTCTTTGCCATTGACTTTCTGTCTCTTCTAAATCTTATATTTTATTTTTAAGGATGAAAGCAGAGACTCATTAACAGTAATAAAAATTAGCAGCCTAATTACAAGCTATGGCTCTGATTTCAGTAGATTTGTTATTCCAGGCTTAGTTACAGATCCTAGATGTTTATTGAAATTTATTTTAAATGTTCATGGAATTGAGATACTTTGAGATCTTCTAGTCCAGTTCTATGCATAGTTTAATAAAAGTAAGATGGAAATCCCACTAAGCACAGCATATAAAATTGTCATCTTTTGTTGCAATATTGTACATACCTACTTCAAAGTAAATCCCACTACATTAATAACATTTACTTTCAGCAAGTGTGTACAAGATTGTGGTTTCAATCAGTTAAACTTCACAACACTTCTGTTGTGCAGCAATAACTATCTACAGTGACTGTTGTTAAATCAGAAACACCATATTGAAAGCTGAGAGGAGAATTGTATCTACATTTGAAAGACTCATGTTTTGATTGAATGATTTTTGAAGCATAGGTCTAAAGAAACTATGACAGAAACTACAAAACAGAAAAAACAGATGAGACAGGGTAAAAGAGAGGAGTAAATATAGAATGATTTCAAGGAAATGCATAATCTGTGATTCTTTCTCTCCCACCTTCCAAAATAATGAAGCCCTATTTTGTATTACATTTTGATTAGATACATTGATGCTAAAAATAATTTTTCTTTGTATTTCCAGAAGAAAAAAAACATTGACTATTTGACAGATGCAAGTGCACAGCAAAGCAACAAAGGCTGTCCATTTCACACTCCATTAAATTTTGTCACAGGAGCTTATCACTTTGGCAATACCCCTGACACTCATTTGCTGTTTACAACGTCCCAAACATCAAGAGACCGGTAATGAGATGAATTTTTGTTCTATACATTTTTCTTTCTTTCTTAGAATGTAGAACTTCATGAGCAGCGCCTGAAAACATTGCTTTTTTTAAATGATGAGTTTAAATAGATTGAGACCAAAGATGCAGAGGAAGTTCAAGACATGAATGTCCACACACTGGATGAGTTGTGCAGACCAAGCTTGAAGCAGGAGTTATACATATCCAGCCATGGCCCCATTCATCCTTCAAGTCACTGGCTGGTCTTAAGATTTGCATTCCAGATTGGCTAGAAGATGGATGGTGCTACAGGACATCACTGGTTAAGCTAATCTGAGAGTAAGCTAATCTGAAAGCTGTCCAACTGGTGCAAGGAGTAAGATGGCTCAGTTCTGTTGTCTGTTGGCTCATTCACACTGCACAATTACAGAACTATATTCCACTTCAACTGCCATTGTTCTGTCTTGGATTTGCAGTTTGGGGAAGGGCATTTAGGATTCTCAGCCAAAGAGCTCGAGTGCCTCTGTCCAATCTACAAAGATCAGGATTCAGTGGGATGCAGCCATGCCAGCTGAAGTGGGATATTGTTGTTGCTGTGTACCTTCAAGTAGTTTCTGACTGATGGCAACCCTAAAGTGAATCTATCACGGGGTTTTCAGGGGGTTGAGAATGTGTGACACATTCCCAGTGGGTTTCCATGGCCAAGCAGGGAATTGAGCACTGGTCTTCAGGGTCATAGACCAATGCTCAAATCACTATACCACACTAGCACTTAAAGTGGAATATAGCAGTATATTTGTCTAAAGTGAATGGGCTTTAAGTCCCTGATTTAAGTTCCCTGGCACATTACAGATATTTTCAGATCAGGTTGCTAAGATCAGAGTTATGTCCAGAAGTACTAGCAGTATCAAAAAAGAGAGCAAAAAGTTTATGTTTGACTAGTCATGTGATAACCAATCTTTGGTATGGTAGCTCAGCTTTGTATCTCTGTGTAGCCTTGAAGGATGCTGAGTATTTTTTGACAAATTGCCCCTTTCATCAGAAGGTTACTGTCTAAAAGACAAGAACTGAAAAGCACTGTGTGCATGGAACATTAGTATAATTAATAATAATAATATACCCATCTGTTTCTACTTTGTAATTTTCTATGGCTTTGTCTTCTCCTATGCTTTTTTTTTTTTTTTAAAATTTAAGGTCGCATTTTGCAGTTGATGTTCGTACAGCATCATCTAAAGGACTGATCTTCTTCATGAGAGAGAAGCTAGAGAACGATTACATAGCTCTTTACCTTTCAAAGGGACGTTATGTGTTTCTGCTTGCTGCTAATGGAAAAAAGATAAAGATCAAGAGCAAAGCCAAATACAATGATAGACAGTGGCATACGGTGAGTGTGAGAGCTGCTCCTGTTAAAGAATTCAGTTGCTTATTACCTACAAGAGCAATTTTTTACTGCAGCTTCAGCATATTAGAGGCACACCCAAAGTGACAAAATTCTTTACCATATAAACTATTTCTGACTATTCTGTGAGATTGTTAGCAGCTCATCCAATTCATACAGAGACCTCATCCCTGATATCCAGAACTCTCTTTGTACATTATAACATTAATCTGTGGAGCCTACAAAAAATTCTTTTCCAAGGTACTCTGCTTCTTCTCCACTAAACAAAAAACCAAGCCAAAACAAAACAAAAAACAGGAAGAGCTATGGGATTATGTAGTTCTTCTCCTTGCTTGTCCTCTTAAATATAAATTACACACCTTAAACTAGAGCTGTTATATTGTCATCAGTGGCAACAGTAGTTAAATTCACTTAGGGTTCCTTTTAAACTGGGACTTAAATGTTGGTGCTAACAGTGATCTCCATTCTCTCTGTGCTAATATTTCTGTAAACAAAATGGCACCAGCCACCCACAAGAGAAAAGTAGAGGTTTGGGAGAAGCTCAAACTATGCAGAAGATAATCAAAAGTTAAGCAGATGGGGGAAATGCTTCCCCCTGGAAAATGAGAGGTAAGCATATTTGGTGGTTGCTGAATATTGGCTATCTGCTTGTGAGGAGAGTGGAGAACAGAGTATGTTGGGAAATGACATGTCTGGCAATCATATTGCAACAATACCTCCTGTCCTTAAGTATGGTTAAAAAAACAGAGAATGTAGTAGCTGTGTCAGCTGTTAGAGAAAACTCTAATGTATATAGATGAAGACACCAAAGCATATAAACATTTAAAACATGAAAACAGATGCTTTCATCTGCCCCACTTTCACCTGAAATCTCTCTTGTGCTCTCATAGAATCATAGAAATCTAGAGTTGGAAGAGACCACACAGGTCATCCAGTCCAACCCCCTGCCATGCAGGAACACCCTCAAAGCAATCCCGACAGATTGCCATCAAGCCTCTGCTTAAAAACCTCCAAGGAAGGAGACTCCACTACACTCCGAGGCAGCAGATTCCACTGCCGGACAGCCCTGACTGTCAGGAAGTTCTTCCTGAGGTTCAGGTGGAATCTCCTTTCCTGCAACTTGAATCCATTGCTCCTTGTCCTGGTCTCTGGAGCAGCCCTGGTGTATCTGGAGTCAAAACTTTCTTTGGAAAATGTTTGCAATTTTCACTCCTAGGAGGGAGCTCCAAACTTGGTGGAAATGTACTCCTTACCCCCTAGAGGGCATTATTGAGCAAAACAAAGTGCAAAAAAGGTTACAGCTGGAGGCCACAAAAACAATGCTAGGGCCTGCATGTGGATCATGGACTATACTTTGCTGACCACTGGTCTACATGAAGGAACAGCTAGAGAACTGCATAGCAGATTAACTGAAAGACTGTAAGTTGCAGCTTATTTACCATCCATTCATACATGATCATCCTGTAGGTACTAAGTTATATTTAGGGCTGTGAATATTCCACAATCCAGCAGGTACACAAAACAGCATGGCCAATGATTTATGAAGAACTTGATTTTCTTTTCTTCTTTTCTAAGAAAAGAAAGCTGAGCAAGTTTCTAGCCCTCATAATTATGGAGTCCTCAAACTGATGGATGACACCTTGTAAAATCTTAAGAGATGGTAATCATTGCATTGTCCAAAATACAAAATGATAAAATACTTGAGAAAGCAGAGTATGGTTATTGCTAAGGATGAAGAAAAAAATAGTGTTAGACCAATCCCGTGTTTTGTATTGCTTAATCTTTCTATAATATTTTGGCTAACAACATATTTCTCTCCTGAAAAGGTAACATTCAGCCGAGCTGGTCAGAAAATGCGCCTTGTAGTTGATGGTTTGAAGGCTCGGGAAGGGAACATACCACTGACTTTCTCAGCTCTGACTGAGTCACCAATTTACTTAGGAGGAGTTCCTTCATTAAAAGTTCAGGTAAAGACACTGAGGTGTTAACTTATATGGAGTTAGATCAGGGGAACTTTTTGGTCCAGTGGCTGAATTCCAATCTGGGGAGTGGCTTCGGGCTTCATTCTAGCAGTGAGTTGGGCTAAAGACAGGCAGGGATGGGAATGGGGGAGTACAGGGACAGAGCACATTGTACTAAGGAAAAGTGGTGGTACCAAATGTAATTCTTATTAATTTGGGCATTTTCAGCATCAAGCATACAAAGCCCATTTCAGTTCTATGCAGCATGCTGCAAAGCAAGCACCAACAGCTTCCTGGGCAGCAAAGCAGACCTCAGGTCTGTCTATTGAAAGGTCTTTCAGCTGCAGGGAACTTAAGATTTTAATTGTTGTTGCTGTTATATGCCTTCAAGTTATTTCCAACTTATGACAACCCTATCATGGGTTTTTCTTTGCAAAATTTGTTTGCGGGGGAAGTTGCCTTTACCTTGCTCTGAGAGTGTGACTTGCCCAAGGTCACCCAGTGGGTTTCCATGGCTGAGTAGGAATTCAGACCCTGGTCTTCAGAGTTGTAGCCCAATATTTAAACCCTGTGGTGGCTCTCTAATGGTTTAATGCCCTGTTTATTAATATTTTAATATTTAATAGTTAAATAACATAGTATTTAAAGTTCCAATGCTGCTCATACTGCCAGTCACTGATAAATGATAACAGTGAGATTTCCCTGTGCTGGAGGGAGAAGGGACAGTAGACGTACTTAAGTTGGATGAGGCCTCTCTGGGCTGGATTTTGCTCAAAGGCTACAAGTTCCTCATCCTTTATTTAAATCTCTTTCACATTACACACTTTCACACTTCGATTCTACTTTAATTACCATGGTTCTGTCTTGTGGAATACTGTAATTTGTAGCTAGCTGAGGTTCCTTGGAATTCTCTATCAGAGAATTCTAGTATTTCACCACACCACAATATGGAGACACAGGGCTAAATATATTTGTACTTTTATCCCAGTCTGTTCACAAGCTTCAGAGAAAGTAATGTTTCATCTTCTTCTCAGCTGCATGTAAAAAAATGGGAATCACAGTATAACCAACATGTCACCTTCCAGGCTGACTTTCAGTGGGAAATGTAGACAAGAATATAGATGTGAACTCCAATTCAAATTTTGAGTCATTCTATTCAGGTATTTGCTTAGATGCACAATGGTTTCATGGGCATCTTAACTGAAGCCACACTGTCCACAGAGCAGTATTCTTAGGACATGTGAAACTACTCTACAAATAACATTTTGGCACAGATTATTCCAGATGAGCTTTTGTAACCATTCACAGAACCACTAGCCCTTTCTTGTTAAATTTCTGAATTATATATTCATTGATGATGGGATCTGCTGAACATATTTCTTTACATATGACTTTGACCATTATGTTGTTAAAGATAAGACCATCCTTGGCTAACAGATCACCTGGATTCTGTTCTTTAGGTCTGTGTTCTCCTGTGTTCTATCAGTTCTCCTCTCTTCGTCTTTCTATATTCTATTTCCTTAAATTGTTACCGTCCAGATATTTGAGACTACAGCTCTCAGAATTCTTGACCATTAACCATGATGTCTGGTACTCATGGAACTGAAGTCTAAAACATCTTGAGGGCATCACCCTGAGTAAACTGGTTTAGTTTATTACCCTTTAGTTCCTTCCCTACTCTTTTGCAAAGTTAAAATTATTACTTCTGAACAGTCCTACCTCTAGAGGAGAGGTGGCTACCTAAAAGTAAAGGAAATGTTTATGATTCTGTGCCTAGGGTTGATTGCGCAGAGTACTGGGCTGCTCAAGTACATACAATTGAATTTAACACAATCTATTTTTTTTGTATGTTATTTTGTATTTGTATTTTCAGAATATACCAAAAAAGAGTTTTGTGGGTTGCTTGAGAGATTTTAAGGTGGGTGGAAAGCCTGTACATGCTTACCATCAGAACAATGGTGTCCTGCCATGTTTGGATAACACTTTGGAGAATGGGATCTCCTTCTTCAATGAAGGGGGGCATGTTGTCATTGGTAAGTATAGTAGGAATCACTGGTTCTAATTATCAGAAGTTTGGCATTCATTCATTAGAGAGCTTCTGCTGTGTCCAGGCTTATTTAGAGCACAACCTTAACTCACTAAGATGGCTGTGGGCCGGCTGAGTTAACGCTAGGCCATCTGAAGTACTATTTAATCCAAATCTCACCCAGCATAGGAATTTTGGACTATCTTGGCTCAGGCCCAACTTTGTGCCAGCACAGTAACTGTGTCCCTTGGCTGGGGAAGGTTTGGATCTGACATAATATGGCTCTCTTCTCACTCCTCCACCACTTCTCCTCTTTCTTGGACTTTCTTCTGGCTGATTTCAGTTGTACAAATAGATCCTGCAGCCAGCTGATCTCTGAGATCAGCTGGCAGAAGAGAGTTATGCCAGCAGTTATATAAAACAAGAAGCTTCTGCATATGCCTGATCCCCTATAACTACCACATCTTTTGAGTGAAGAATGCACTGTTTGTTTTTTTAAAATTAGTAAGGGCAGCCCTCTATGTATGGAGGAAGGAAGCTGTAGAGCAGAGGATGTGTAGTCTCGGATGGTCTGCAGGCTATACCTAATCCATTTTCAATTGTGCCCCCCTTGAGCCCTGCGGGCCACTCCCACTCATTTTTTCAAATCTGGAGAAGATCAGATGGTCACTTTCAATTTTGAAAAGAGGTGGGGTGGAATTAGCCTTCAAATGGAGATTCATGTCCATGGTGGCTTCTGAGAAAACCATTTTGGGCCTATTTTTTCAGCAGTGTTGGTCTTGCAGCTGGTCTGGGTAGGCCCTTAGGACATCACTGGGGGCTAGGCAGGCTGCCAGCAAGATGCACAATTCCCATTCATGTTGCAGAGCTCCCTCTTTTCTTGAATGCTTCTCCTAGAGCCGCTGCAGCAATTAAGCAGTGCATGGACCTGAACTTGTAATCTTGTTGTCCTGTTTAAAATAACTGTTCCTCTCAAGATGTCTTCTTTGGAAGATGGATTAGGGAACAGAATGATTTGACTGAATACAAAGACTTGCTAATCATGGAACCCACTGGGAAGCAAAGAATAAGAACAAGAGATGAGTTAGCTGCAATTGGCTTTACTTGCCAGTGGTCCCTCTACAGACAATTACTAAAGCGATTCAAGATGGATTTAAAATTGGAAGGCTTCCTGTCAGACAATTACACAAATGATTTCAAAAACATAATGTTGAAACCAGCCAGAAATGTGACACATTAAAAATATACAAATTACTACTTTTAAGATATAGCAATAGCATTTATTTCTATACCGCTTATCAACTGAGTGTTATCTAAGTGTTATCTAAGCGGTTTACAATGTATTTTAGCTAATTGCCCCAATAAGCTGGGTACTCATTTTACCAACCTACAGAAGGATGGAAGGCTGAGTCAACCTTGGAGCCCAGCAGGATCAAACTCACAACCTTGTGGTTGCAGTATTAGCATTTAACCACTGCGCCACCAGGGCTCCTGAATACAGATATCTAGAAGACGAGACAGTTAAAGATGTAATGGTCAAGTAGGCTAAGAACATTGGACACGATTTTCAGTTAGAATTCTGGGAAAAACACAAATAAATTTACATTATCCCAAAATTTGAGAGAGAACTTCAAAAATGATGTACAGAAATTACTTGACTCCTGTAAAATTTGTCAAAATATACCACATAGAAAACGACAAGTGCTATATGGTCTCAACAGCAAGAATTATACTTGCTAAAAATTGGAAAAACAGAACAATCCCAGCGTTAGGTTGATAGACCTTTTAGAGGTGAAAACTCAAGATATACTAACTAGATATATTAATGGAAAATCAATTAAGGAATCAGAAGAAGAATGGAAACTATTCATGGACTATTTAACTGTGAAGCAGCTATGCTAGACACTAGGTGGGAAAACTACAATTAATAATATGGGGATAACAAATAAAAATTTCAAATGTAGAGGTAAATTTGACAATGAAGTGACAGTTCATTCAAACAGAAAAGCTGTAAAGGGGTTTCCTTGCAAATTTAAATCAATAATATGCCAAGTAATATGTGAGAGGAAGTAAATTTATGATAAGTATTATGTGATCAACCAGATATAAATTACCTTTACTAGGACCTTATTATTGCTTATTTGTCTGTTTCTATGTTGGTTCTATTTATCCATTGGTAACTTTGTGTTTAGTTGTGTATAGTCGTCCTATTTCTATATATAATTTTTATGATAATAATCAAGAATAATAAATAAAGAGTTAAAAAATTGTTCTTAATTCTTTTTTTGCATTTCAGAAAAAACTTTCTTGATGAACTTGGACTATAGGATTGCATTTAGCATTCGTCCAAGAAGCTCAACTAGCATTTTAATCCATACTGGCAGCAAGCGAGAGAACTATTTAACTGTTTCCATGGAAGAAGGTGTGGTAAGTATGATTTTTCTTTTCTCTTTTTCTAACTTGCTACCACCTGTTGACAAGGGAAGAGGAGAGATTCCAGCCTTGAACTGTTAGGGTATAATATCAAGTGCTACTGAATTTGATAGCAGTTAAAGTCTAGAATGTCTGGAGAGCACCAGATTGTTGAAACCTCATTTAGTGTTGCAAGCAGAACTCCAGAAAGTTACTCTTTCTGACGATAACATCTGGATTCCCCTAGCCACCATGGCTGCTGGCTAGGTGATTCTGGGAGCTGCAGTCTAAAAAAGGTAACTTTTCTATGCTATGCAGATTGTGGAGAGCTTGTTATGCTGCTCTTTTGTTTCAAATTCTGCAATGCAAGCTACAATAACATCAATATGAAATGCCATTAAAATCTGCCCCCTCATGCTGGTGGCATCTGGAATAATTTAATCTCCATCCAAGTGGTGTCCTTGTGTGCTCTTCAAGTGCTTTGAACATAAACAATATTACTGTACTGTAAGTTAACAAGTAGCAAAGATCAGTTTTGACTCAACAGCAACCAGCTAGAAAGCTCTAAGGTGGATATGTCCTTTCTACAAGAGTGAAAAATACACAGAGGCCCTTTCTGCAGCACCCTCCCATCCCGCCATGGGGACTGGAGAAGGACGAGACCACAACGACACTTCTGCATGACATTGTCACAGTCCTGTCCTTCTTCTGTCCCCAGGCGATGCGATTGCATGTTAAATCAGAGGGGAGTGATGCTGTTGCACTGCATTTCTGGCAGAGCTGCTGCCAGGATTGCTACTAGATGCCACCACAAGAAGGTATACTGCGGAAAGGGCCAGAATTTTAAAAATACCTTTTCCTAGGAGGTGATATATCTGATCTTCAAATCAGAACAATCTGTATTTTACAAATGAGGCAGCTGTGCCTAAAAATCAAATCTTTCATATTTTTATGTCTATGTTCTCCTTTTTATTCTTTTCATTATTGGTGGTTGGGTTTTTTTTAAAAAAGTCTGTTTTTCACAGCTCACTGCCTCTGGGAATAATGGTGCTGGAGAGTTCTTGACATCACTCACACCTCAGCAATCTCTGTGTGATGGACAATGGCACTCCATAGCAGGTACTGTGTAATTTCATTCATCAGGTCTTGTGCAATCTCCTTTAAAGACAGCCTAAAGTGTCAAGCATCACAGAGTTTCCCAAAAGTGTCCCTTATGCTTTGTAAAAAGACTGTTTCTGAGGCATTTTTCCTGATGTTGCTGAAATGCACTTCATAATTTTTGTCTATCTCTGGCTTCTGTACACATCTAGTTCTTCTCATATGACTTCTAATTATAAACATATTGCAATCACATTCTATAAATCACTTTGGAGTAAGCTCAAGAGAAATCCCATAGACTCCAGCAGGATGGTTCTGAAAAATGGTTTATTGCTTACATCTAATAAATTCATTTTAGGTTATGGACCAATAAAGTCATCTTGGTTCTCCTTTGTCTCATACTATAACCTCAGCAATTGCCCTTTATGCTTTTGTCTTGGGAATCCAGTGAAACAGAACTGAAGAGTAAATTTCTGCCAGAAAATATAAGCAGAAATAGAAAAGTCCCTCCCTCTATCACGCCAAACCTGTCTCTCTTCAGTTGTGTAACACTGGCGTAGCAGCACTTTTTCTGCTGACAAGTGATTTTGGAAGGAGGTATTTTTCAATAGAGAAATAGGACAGGGAGTACTTGGCCTTTCCCCATTCATCATTTTTCCTCTCTCCCCAGTTATTTTTTTCCCACAAGAATGAGGAAAGATAAACAGGTTGGTAAACCAATGGGAGCTAAAAGGAGGATGAGGAGGATTGAATACTGGAATAAAAGACCTAGTGAGGGAAAGAGTAAGCACCTGGCTAATATTGTACATAGCTTGTGTCATGTCTCCTTCCTTGCCTCCAAGCATATTACATGCTACATTTGCCTAGAAAAGTAATTATTGGCTTGTGTGGAATTTTATAGCCCCCCTTAGGCAATGAGACTGCAACTCTCATCAGCCCTAGACAGCATAGACAATGGTGAGGAATGCTTGGAATTGCAGTTCAACAATATCTGATGGGCAAAACAATTCCCACTCCTGATTTAAAATCATAGTGGATAAAAAGTTTTCAGATACATTGCCAAGGAGAAAGGTGGAGAATGAAAACCTTTTATGTAACTGAAATCAGTCAGTTTTCTGGGTGGGAGGCAGAACTGACTGATTCATCTGATTGTTTATAGTAACTCAGAAGAAGAACACTGTGCGTCTTGACGTGGATACAATGAGTAATTACACTACTGGACCATCAATTGTGCTTTCCACCAGTCAAGCTCAACCACTTTACTTTGGAAGAGTTCCAGGTAGGAGGGCTTATTATTAGCATTGCTGTTTAATTTTGTTTTGGAAAAGTTTCTGATGAGTGTGACAGCCTTCTGGAAAAAAAAAAAAAAACCAGCACTGAGTCAAAGGAAAGCTGAATTGTCCACTGACCTTTTATGTAGAAGTCTAGACTTTCTTCTGCAGGCCAAATTAGATGTGATGTTCATTTGGTGAGTGCAGTAAAAGAGCTTGTTTTGTAGTAGAAGCAAAAATAGAAGAAAAAGTAACGGAATGATTGTGGGGAGTCATAATTTATCCCTCTTCCTTCAAAGCTACTATTTGCATCAGGAGGAAAACCTCCATTGGTACTAATAGAAGGAAATAACAGCTGAAGGAGGGCAAAAGGAGCCCTGGTGGCACAGTGGTTAAATACCAGTACTGCAAGCCACAAGGTTGTGAGTTCAATCCTGCTGGGCTCCAAGGTTGACTCAGCCTTCCATCCTTCCGCAGGTCAGTAAAATGAGTACCCAGCTTGTTGGGGGCATGTATAGAAATACATGCTATTTGTAAGTTGTTTGCCGCCTCGATCCATATGGAGAGGCGGGATACAAATAAATAATAGTAATAGTAGTAGTAGTAGTAGTAGTAGTAGTAATAATAATAATAATAATAATAATAATAATATTTTCTAAAACCACCATAGTGCAGGAGAAGGGCTAATCTTTCCATCTCCACTCACTGTGGTTCTTGCTGGGGTCTCTGTGCTGTTCCTATCTACCTTTTGTAAAACATGCATGTGAATTGCATTCACACAGTTAACGTCACATCTAGTTTGACCCTCATTCACATATACACACTCATAGAAGGAAAGATCCTGTGCAGCTACAACACATTTGCTACTTTTTTTTTTTATCCATAGCATTTTCACTACAACCAAAGTATTTCACTAACTACTGCCAGGCCCATTCGCTAATGATCCAGATTGTAGCACGTTCTGGAGGAAATTATGACAGCCAGCATGCTTGTGCTTGAAATTTCCAGTTTGTATTAATCGGAGAAACAGATATTATTCATTTAAGATTTGGGAAAGCACACAAATTAGCCTTCAATCAGCAAAATATATAGGTGGAAAATACAGACCTAGATATTATCTTGTTACCCTTAGAAGTGGAGGATGCTGGGATCCACCTGCAATGCTAGCATCTCCGTAGAATTTGGGGGGAATTATAGCTCAAAGGAGGGCTGTGAGAATAGGGCAATGGCCTGTGTATACCAGTAATAAATGTGGAGCAGACTCCAGTTAAAGTTAGCAAACTATTTATTTGAATTGACAATCACACAAGAAATCACACACTCTTAAGAACCATACAAGATTGCCAGAAAGTGAGACAAGAAAGGTTGAATAGCGAGAGATTGGATGGAAAGGGTGATAGTTACCAGTCTACAGTGAAGTGGATTAGACTGTGTCTGAGGGTAGCACAGAGAAACAATAGTCTGGGCACCATCTACAATGTACTACATCCAATATACTACAAATGGCTGGGGTTGAAGCTAGAGTTTTTACAGTCTGTTTCATACTCTGAAGGGGTGCATTGACAAAGCTGTAAAGGCTTTCCCGTGGGATTGACAAAGGGGTCTGGAATGGGCAGATTGCTTAACTCCAGGGTGAGAAAGCATTGATGGGACTTGTAATGATCTCTTAATATTTGGTCAAGAAGGGTGCATAGGGAAGATCCCCATAAGGCAGGGGTGTCAAACTCAATTTCATCCTTGGGCCGCATCAGCATTATGGTTGCCCTCAAAGGGCCAGTTGTAGCTGTTAAGACTATATAAATGTATCTACTCTTATATGAAATCATTGCCTCTGCATTCAATTATTACTGGTTTTGGTAATAACTAGCTCTGAAACAAGAAGTCTAGGAAAAAATAATGGCAAGCAGATATTCAAGGGTACAACTGTTGTACAATTTACTGAAAAATGAGTTTTGAAAACAATTTTTTTTTAGTCATCAGACAAATATTACCTGTGCCTCTTTCTGCTCCCCCTCCCCTGTGTCTCTTTGTGCTCTTTCCCTAGTGGCTTTTTCTGCCCCTCTCTGTACCTTGTGAGCCTGATCCCCACATTGTGGGCCCCCAGCTGCCAGTACAGTCCTCCCTTCATATTGGCTAGGGTTAGGGGCACAGGACCCCCATGAAAGTGGAAAAAAACGTGAATAACTCTAGCCCCCCAAACCATATTTAACACACAAAAAAAGTATGATTACCATATGCAAGCCACCATGGATTCCTTTGAGGCATCGGAGTCCCTTCCCAAGGCAGAAGTGGGGGACCGGTAGGGCTTATGGCCACCTCCACTGCTGCCCTGCACCACTTTTAATAGGGACTTACAAGCCTGGTTCACAGTTTCTCAGTCTCACGGGGCTTGCAGTCGCTATTAAAAATGGCAAAGGGAGGTAGCAGAGGTGGCAGCAAATAATCTGTGAATAATCAAATCTGCAAAAGTGAAACCTGCAAATGTGGAGGGCTGACTGTATTCTGAAGAGCGGCCCAGCAGCCAGCACTCGTGATCTGCTTCTACTTCTGACTGCTCCTCTGTCCAAGTCTCGCCCTCAGAGCATTGCTGCAGGTTACCACAGCAATGTTCTGTGTGGCTTGTGAAAGTTGGACAGAGGAGCAGTCAGAAGTAGATCACAAGTGCTGGCTGCTGGGTCCCTCTTCAGAATACTGGCAGCCAGGGGCCCACAGTGTGGGAATTGGGCTTACTAAGTGGAGGGAGTGCCGCAGTTGCAGGAGAGGTGTGAGGGTCACATGAAATGGCCTGGCAGGCCAGATTTGGCCCGCAGGTCTTGTGTTTGATACATGTGCCATAAGGTAAGGTTGAAGAATGGTCTCTGATTGCTCACCAATCTGAGCAATTTGTCTTTCATTGTATTTGGAAATGCAAAGAGCCTGGAGTGGTAAGAGGATTAGCACAGACCCATTAGCATTGGGTTTTTCTGCCTAATCTTCTCTGGATTTATGCTCCTGAACACATCTCAGGTCAGTTTGATGCCAAAACACATTCTCTGGTCAGTGTGATTTTTATCGTGTTCTCCAGTTATTAATAAGTCCACTTTATGAACACTGCATATCTCTCAAGAGGGGTGGTAGGGTATGGTAATAATAGATGTCTATATGTATGTGCCTAGCCTTCCTTGGCCAGGGAGTATGGCTGACCAAGTGCACTGGTGTTTAAGGCATAATGCTTACCTACATATTTCTAGAGATGTTCAGTCTACATGTTGACACCAAACACCTGAACAGAAATAATACAACAATCTAGTGCTGAATCCATGGTTACATTTCCCCTGGTTATGAGAAGAGATAAGTAATTTATCCCTTACCTATTGTTCTGTTCCACTCCAGAAAAAAGGTAGGATCCATTTATAGTGCATATGAAAGGGGAATATGTGTGTGTCAGTACAAAAGGAGAAACCTTTGCTACAGAGCTCTGTATCATTCTTTCTAAATCTGTTGAAACTGTCTCAGAGAAGAAGCTCCCATATACAACAGGAATAGAGAGGCTATTTAAAATGATAATGTTACTTGCAAATCATGGATGTATTCAAAATAATTTTAGTAGCTAAAACAAAGTTCTGAAATTTCTTTTAAATAGGAACAGAAATCTTATGTTTTAGGACACCTTGGCCATTTCCACTATGCTATTATAGTGCTATTATTCCACTTTCAACATCCTGTGGAATTCTGGGGTCTGTAATTTACTGAGGCCAAAGAGCTCTCTGGCTGAGAATTCTCAATGCTCCTCCCTAAATTGCAAACTCCAAGGTCCCATAGGATGTTGGAAGTGGAATAATAGCACTATAACAGTGTAGTGTGGAAATGGTCTTTCTCTTGATAAGATAAAGAAATGATGAAATATGTATCTCAGAGACAGGTTTTGGGTTTCTACAATTATGTTTCAAACTTCTTACATGTATTTAGCCTGTCTTTATCCTTTCTCTTTACAGTGAACCTGGAAACACCATGGCTTCCCGTTCAGGACATGTTTCTTGGCTGTCTGAAAGATGTTAAAATCAATGACAAACCTGTCTTAATAAGCAAAATTTCAGACATTCATGGTGTTGTCAGCTTGCAAGGGTGCCCTGTTAATTAACGATTTCACATGTATCTTCTCAGGGTAAAATCTCCTAATGTACTGTATGAGAGGCCACAATTTGGTTTCATTTCTTCTCATCTCTTTGTAATGCTTGCCATTTGTGTAAACATGGTTAAAAAGATGTATATGTTTTTCAGAAATGTGGACTTTATTGTCATTGTCAGATGCTTTATGAAATAATGCTCACTTTTCTGTGTACCATTCACTTTGTATGATAGAGCCATGTGAATTAGAAAAGGGTCTTGTACATAATATTATCTGGTGAAATTCTGCTCTCAGTTACAGTGATGGACAACCAGAGCAATTGCATTGACGTAACAGGCAAGCCTTGAGGCTCTTGACATGACAAGAATACCTAAATTGGAACTAAGAAAATGTTTGGATTGCAAGCAGAATCTGACCTTGTAAACAGGATTTTATGAAAATAGAAAATGATGTTGGGCTGCTGAACCAGGTTTTTTACATTGACACACGCATTACATAATTGGCAGAAATAAGATAAAATGAATATGAAGCACCTTAAAAAGAGTGAAATCCCAGGAGTGACAGTAGTAAAATTTCCTTGACCAAATAAATACAACTTGCTTTCAAAAAGTCTTCTATATACTTATTGGACTTACACATAGCAGGATTTTCATCAGCTTTATTCAAAAAGTTTGACTTGACAAGGAAAATGAATTTGGACCCACTATATCTCTGTTCAGAAGATATAGTATGCATGAGTTGGCTTTATGTAGTAGAGTAATAACAGAAGTAGAAATGGTACATTGTTTGTTTTGATCCTATTATTGTTTCAGCCTGATTGCAAGACATATATTCATACACTAAAAAAACAACAACATAATTCTGGGAGACAGGTATGCGTAAATATTTATTTAACATTATACACATGTAATTTTTTTCAGGGTTTCCTTTCAGGGTTTTTGTTTTGTTTTTTTGTTTTTTTGCCTATACACTGCACTTTAGATACACATTTCTAAGCACATCAGAAACATTGCACCAACTTCTGTTTTTTAAAAACTGATTCCTATGATATTCAAGATTACTGGCTCAGTAATCCTATGGGCAGCCAGTTTATACCAGTGTATTGTCAGTGAAGCATAGCTGAACAGTGACACATCCCGAAAGAAGGAAAACAGCAATACAAACACTAGAAGATATATTGACTATTCCAGCTAATACCTCTGAGACCATGACATTTACTGACTTTTGTGGTTGGAAGGGTGATGCTCAGGATCCTTTTGCATGTTTGTAAGTGAATCCTATAACAATAAGTTTACTGGAAAGGTTAATGTTAGCATAAGAAAGGTCCTTGACCTAGAATCAGACGCTTAAAAATAAAGTTATCTGGTTAGAAGTTAAAATTCAGGAATTTGACAGCAAGGGAGTTCTCTTGTGTTTCTTATGGGTAATACAGTGTGCAGGATATATTCCTTGTAAATTGTGACTTTCGTTTACTTCTTTAGAGACTAAACTTATTTGAAAGTTCTATCACAAGAGCACAAAATATATAGGGACAACATTTCTTCCTCTTTGGGTTTTTATTGTAAATGCATATGTTATATGTGTATGCATATATATATATATATATGTTATACATGTACAAACCCCATGGGCTATATGCAGGCACCCCACCATCTTTCTTTCTGTCCCCTCAGGGCCTTGCTGGACCCCCATGAAGCTCCTGCATTCTCTCCCAAATAGACTGGGGGTTGAAAATACCTCAGAATCAGGTGTAGTGGGTAGAGAGAGAGAAAAAAACTTCAGGAGAAAAAAAAAGAAAAGCTTTGCAAAAATTGGCTGAAAGCAAACCCAGAAATAACACCTGGTTCTCGTTTATAATTATTTTCGTGGAGTAGTATAGCCTACTGTGGGGCCCTTGCTCTCCAAAGTTGCCCACTCCTGAACTAAATCTCACTTCAGAACCTGATAGTAATGGCCATATGAAAAACAGAGCAACCTTTCAGATGGAGGTATTTGTTGTATTTATTCTTTTCTTATTATTGACATAGTTAGGAATATTTTCACAAATACTACATCAACCAGCCACCCAATAGGATACATATCACTTTAATTACAGTATTTTCAGGTTGGAAATAGCATACTTTGAAGTTTGCAGACAGAAAATAGCTATACCTTGCCCAGTAGTTTGGATTACAGAGCATTCTTTTCACACAGCATCCCAGAACTTTCCTGAGCTTCCGATCATGGGAGGACACAGCATATTTTCATAATGCAAATGACAATAGGAAAGAAGAAACAATAGTGATACAGTCATAACTTACCATTTTCTCCCTTGCTTTCTAACCTCTCCCCATGCTGGCTATCCATAATATAAAAAGAAGCACTTGGATTCTCTCTCTCTCTTTTTTTTTAAAAAAAGGACAACCACATCTATGCACATCAAGTGGGGTTGTCCAGGGTTCTGAATTTATTATTCCAAATAGATTCAACACCTTGGATATCCCTTTTACAACTAGATTAAAATCTAGACTGGACACGTAACCCTCACTAACTTTGAAGCTTTCAGCCCTGCTAGTACATCATTAAACTAGTGCTTTGTTGCAGCTGCAACTAGCAATTATCTAGCCTAGTATTTTTGCATTTTTCCACATGTGTATTTTCCTGCTTCCACTTGGAAAGCCAGCTGAAGGACAGATCTCTACAGTCTAAAAGAAACCAGAGCTTTAGTATACATGGAAAAGGTTGTAGTTGATAAGCCACAACGTGGCACTTTGCTAACATACCTCAACAAATCATTAAAAAAGGAAATGCTGCTATATGATAAATGCTAATCTTTGCTTTATTAAATGAGGACTGCTCATTGTGAATGTTTTTTTTAAAAAAACAGGATTTAATGGCATTGTTAGGAATCCTTTGGGTGTATTAAAATCATTTAGAGCACCTATAATTAAAATGGGTGCATGCCAAAGGCCATTTCGAGACTATGATTTCTGGTACAAAATTAATTAAAGTCTTTATTGCATTCACACAGTCAGCATCTCTGTGTTGTAAATGTTGGTTATTCCCATTTTGTAGCCTGAGGTCTAAATCCAGTCGTTAGTCCCCAATGAAGTAGACATTGAATCAGTTACTGAGCTAACACTTCTGTAAACCCCATGTAGTCAGTGTGATATGTTCTAGTTGGGACTATAGATTGGATTCACTACAGATTTTTTGAACCTTTCAACCTTTGGTCATCCCAAGAGATCCTGAATCTGCTGACTGCATCCATAGTGGCTCCAGCTTACTCTGAAAATTTTGATTTAGTGGCCTCAAAGCTAGTCTGTTTCACATTAGCTTTAGCTGATTCCTCAGCAAAATGCTGAAGCTTATTTTAGTACTAGATGTTTTTCTAAACTCAGTTTTTGTTAACCCTCGCCCCCTCTCTATTTAAACTGCGGCTGTCTCCCTATCAGACATTTTGGAGAGTTACCCAGGATGCTATTTTTCTTACATGTACTACAATCAGGGTGTTTAATGTGAGGGTCTTTGCATCTCTTTCATTCTCTCCAACATTTCATAGATGAGTACCGGGACACATGTGGTCAAGCAAATTAGAGTGTGGTCAAGATGGGGAAAGTTATTAATGAGGAAGAATGGAAAAACTAGGAGATGCTGAAGCCTGCTGGGAAAGGCAAAATTCCACCTTCTTGTGTCCTCTCTCTGCCTTGAGTTAATTGAGCACAAGCTATCTTTTCACTTTTCACTTAGGTTGCAGCAATGGAAGGAAACTGAGGAAAAAGAAGGAAAGTAGGAGGAGGACATTTTAAAATCAGCTAAAAAACAAGGATGACAGAGGATTAATTGGGACTGTCCCTGCCAAATCAGAGCATATGTTCTTGATGAGCATACCAGTGACCCACTAGTGTAGCATTGGTGCACTAATTTGGGGTGGCATTTCAAGTAGGAGCACCTTGAGGACTGAGTGTGGAAGAGCTCATCTCCCAAATTCTAAAAGTGTTCCCTTGTGCTCCAATCACAAGTCACTGATAATTTGGCATTGGTAGCAGAAACAGCCCTCCACAAGATTTTTATGATTTTTGGAGATGAGAATAAATTTGTTTCAAAAATTGTAGGGGACTTTCTGTAAGTTGTAAGGAGTCAGAGACAGTGCCAGACTTAGCTGATTATTGGGGGAGGAAGGAAGGAAGGAAGGAAGGAAGGAAGGAAGGAAGGAAGGAAGGAAGGAAGGAAGGAAGGAAGGAAAGCTTAGCTATCATTTGCAGCAGTGACAGAGCTGCAGCCACAGTTTGGCATTCGTCATTAAGAGTGGTTCAAATGGGAGCAGGGATACATAATGACATCAGCTTGAATTCTGTTGGTTAGTTCCAACTAGAGTTGAGCTGATGACACACAAGTAAATTCTACTGAATCAATGGGCCTACTTTTATTGGGACTAAACATAGGATTCAGGTGTATTTAAAACTAGGAAAAATTAGAAATGGATAAAGGGTTTTGCCATAGTGAGATATCATAATAGCACACTGTGTCACATACAGCTGTCGTTTAAGGCCACTTAGCGAAGAGTCAAGGTATCAAACAATACCTGCAGGACTGAGGTGAAAATAGCTATTTTGAGACTTCAACACACAAAAGCCCCATGCAGCATGGCCATCAGTAAGGGATCATGGGAATTGTAGTCCAAAAGATCTGGAGGACAAAAGATTCTCCACCCCACCGTAAGGGATCTTTAGTTAACTGAGGTTGAGGTTGAGATTTTGGCACAGGGGATCTACAGCTGTTGGACCATACATACACTTGATGGGTTTCTGGCTCTGCCAGCGATGTGATTCAGTGATGGATGCTGTATTGTTAAAACCTCCCTGAACCCTTGGAAACAAACCACCTAAGCAAGTAGTTACATGAGATGACATGCTTTAATACGCCTACTGTGATACCGTCGCCATCATCATCATCGTCGTCGTCGTCGTCATCAGAGCTACTGCACTAATCTGGTAAAGCCAACTTTGCCTGAGAGTTTATTGGCACTGGCAATAATTTCTTTTAATGGCATCAGCACATTCTTTGTGCTTTGTTATTAGTCAACCATACTAAAGGAAGCATATCCTGTTTTCATTTCTGAGTGCCACGTCCTCCTATTCATCTTTCTCTGAATATATTGATATTCATTTGGCCAAATGTAGCATGTTGACAATCTGCCTCTTGCAGCAATCGCAGTGATCCAGTAATTCATTAACATGATGACTAAAGGCCTGGAAGAGGAGAAAAGAACAATGCAGACTCAGGGGCACTTGACAAGGTTTACCCTCCAATAGTACATCTCTCTTTCAACAGCCTGGTCATATTGTCTTGGAAAAGGAACCTCTTTAGATTCTTTACCACAATGGACACATTGTGGTAAAGGGAAACATCCAAATAGGAATCTGTCCTTCCTCATTTCAGATTCCTCTCTCTACAGCAAGTAGCCAAACAGGGAAAAAGATATTGTTGTTTTCCAAATGAAGCCAAATGGAAAGTTATCTTAATACAGTTGGCCCTCCACATTCGCTAGAGTTAGGGACACAGGACCTTTGCAAAAGTGGAAAATTACAAATATCAAAAAGCATGTGTGTGTCTGGGAAGAGGGTTGAGGCATGCTGGGGAGAATGGGCACACAGGGTCCAAACCATGTCAGGGAAAAGACATGGAAGGGGTGGGCTGACATAGTAGCCCTATACTTCCTCTCTCTTGCCCATCTCCTTCCTTTGGTGTGTGGGGGACACTGGGAGAGGGTTTGTGGTGCTGGGAGATTGAGCTGCAATCTGTCCGTAGCTGGTCAGTCAGCGGCTGGTAGAGGAGGAGGAGGACCAGAAGTGGATTTTTAAAGGGCATGTGTGGCCTTATCAGAGCCTCAGAGAGGGAAGATTCCTCTGGAAAAGAAGTGCCTGAGGTGGTAGTGGGGGCAGTGGTTGGAGAAACTTGCAAATAATCAAATTCATGAAAGTCAAACCTGCAAATGTGGAGGGCTGACTGTAAAACCCTCCAGGAAGCCTCCCAGTGGTGGAGCTTGGAGTGTGTGGAAGGAGGGAGGGAGGGAGCATGGCCACAGTGCGTAGTGGCATGGCCAAGGTGCGTGGGGGCATGGCCACAGCACATGGGGGCATGGCTAAGAGCTTGGACGCCCCAAAAACATTGCCACTGGGGGCAAACCACCTCCATCTCCCCCGGTCGCTACCCAACTGAAGCCTCTGTTGTCTCACTATTTCAGTTACTTTTAAAATGTTCCAGTTTTTCTCTCCTCCTCACACTTTCCTCCTTTGTCGACTTACTTCAGTTGCTGCAAACTGAGACCAAAGCACAGAAGTAGTTTGCACTTAACTAATTCCTCAGGGGAAGCAAAGAAGAGAAGGTGGAGTCTTGCCCTTCCCAGCAGGCTCAGGCAAAACAAAACTGACACAGCCTCTCCCAGCTTGCTTGTTCTTCATTAGTACTTTTTACAGTCTTGATAAAACTCTGATGTTGCTTTGTCGCACATGTCTAGTTTTCATTTGTGAAACATTGGAGAGCATGTTAATATATGTAACAATATGTCATGTCATGTTTTCTTTCATTGGAAGACCTCCAAGGCAACTATTGAAAAGCCAACTGAGTGATTTACTCATGCTCATTTACCCAAACTATGTCTTTAAAAAATTATGTGCTGTACTCTGTGTGCATGTGTGTACGTGCACATATATGTCTACCATTTTAAAGGCACAAGTAATAGAAATCTCATTAGCAACAGAGCAGTCAATTGACATTTCCCCTTCTGACATATCTAAGTTTTCACCGCCTGTCCAAAGGCAAGGAGTGACAGAGTAAAGATAATTTCACTAAGAACCTTGGCATCAAAGTTATAATGATTCTGTACGTCGTCCTGTACCTGTACCCACTACACCTCCCTCAGACAGCATAAGGAAGCAGAAGCAGGATTCAACTATTGATGAAATTGTTTCATAGATAAAAGCAGGAAGAGGGAAATCCTTAAGAGATGTTGCTACTTAACTGTTGAGGCCTTAAAAGGCAGAACTGCCATGAAGAATTGACCAGCATATAAAACAGAAACCATCTATATTCAATATAAGGTGCATCCAGGGCTGGCCCTCCCATGAGGCAAAGTAAGGCCATTTCCGCACGGGACGAGGGAATCAACCCGTGATGCTACTCCCCGGACTTTTGGGCTCCCCGGTCCAGTCCACGCTGCTCTGGAGCAGCACGTGGCTGCCGCTCCGCACTCTTCCAGGAACAAAAATGGTGGCTTCCGGTTGGTCGAGGGTCTCGACCAACCACTGAAGCTCGCCAGCCTAAAGCCCGCCCCAGCAGATCGCAGGCTCGCACCAATGCGAGCCTACGAATCTGCATAAGAGAGGAGGCTTGCAGTGGCGCGCTCCGTGCTTTTGAAAGACATGTTTTTAGCGGTCTTTCAAAAGCACGCTGGAAGACCACTTGGGGTCGTTCCAGAGCGGGCTGGGGTGCAGATCTACATTAAGTAGGTCCAACCCAGTCCATTCCCAAGTGCAGACATCCTCCCTGAAGGACGCTCTGCCCTGTTTTAAAAACCCTGTGTGGAAATGGCCTAAGTTAGCAGCAGATACTGAATGCTGGTAGCAACATATTGGAGAATCGTTCACCTCACAGCCTGCACTGTGACTCCTGAATGACTTTATTCTGAAACTTTGTTTTTCCAGATAAATTTTTAAAAATGGATTATGGAACTTTTTTTCTTTTAGAATTAAGAATAAAGTGTTTCAGATAAGGTGTTTATATATTTATTTCCACCAAAGTATTTCTTAAAATTGTTCACCAGCTAGACTTTTATGCAAGAGTATGTACAGCAGTGCTACTCAAAGTGGTGGTCCATCAGCTGATGCTGGTGTGCAAGCCCATTGGCTGTCCATCCACAGGGAAGTTTCCAGGAAAGAAACAGTTGAAGCCAGTGGTTCATGCCTTAGTTATCTTCTGTAGTTATCTTCTGTTCTGTTGCTTTCTTGAGGGGCAAACTTAATACAGTCTAAAACTGGTAACAATGGTTTGTAATACTAAATGTAAACAGCGTAGGGGATAACAAATGTTGACACTGATTAACTGCCTTAGCAACACATTTTCAAACAGTATGATCTGGGAAGTTCAGGATGTAACTGTATATTCAGGATATAATTGTATCCTTAGTAATAGGTAACCCAGGCTCACAGTTGGCTTGGGAACAGGATAGCCATCAATTAAAATGGTGTGATCATTCAGACCATCCAGACCATGCCTTTCCAAAATGCCTTTCCTGTGTTGAGCATTTACAGTCTAGACTGCAATGTCCAGAGTCAACAGAGTCAGCCTAAGCTTCACCATGCAAACGTTTGTGCCTATCTATGATCCTTCTTTTGTTTGCATTGCATGCACTGAGAGCTGCTGAGTCTTGTAAGCTGGTCAGCGATCATTCACCTAGAGCAGGCCATTTTTTTCTGATCTCCTAATGATGAATCTGAAGTCTGCTCTGGGACTAATATTACATTAAATAATAAGAACAAACAGAATAAAACTGTAAATTTTACACAAATAAGTATGAGCAAGAATAACAAGCATACCTGTACAAGACCTCATTTGCCTATTCTCTTCTATAGGTTGTTTAATGCAGCACTGAATAGCTGAAGAGGATTAAAGGGAAGTCTTGGTTATTATTCCTCTCAGGAAAGTTTGGAAAAATTCTGATTTGGACTACAGTTTCCCAAATCCCCCAGGCAGCATGTAGTCCAAAAATAAAAATTTCCAAGTTCAGCCTATTTTGTACGCTTACATGCTGTTTTTAAAACTGTAGTGCAGTCTGTGATGTTCTGAACCTGTGCAAATACTATGTTTATATTATAGAAAATAAGTATTATCAGGTATGGTATGTATAAAATGTTATGGTTAGAGTCAGTCAGTTAAGAGAGTAGAGTTAGACCAGGGACAGTAGTCAGAACAGTCAGGTTTAGACAGTTCAGGAGATGAGTGTGTATCAGAAGTTTGAGCAAGTACATGAGAATACAGTCAAGGGTCAGCTGATAGAGAAGAGTCCGAACTGTGTTTGTGGAAGGCTGATTAGAATATGCATACATGTTACCATAAAAACTGAGCTAAAATGCTATACTGCAGTCACATGCATTTGAGTAAGTACTTGTGAAGTTTCATTTTCTTCTGTTGAATAAGTTTGTCTATACACACACCTTTTGAGGTTGCTGTGCTGAGATTGGGTTATTGATAAGGGTAGGCACAGTTGTGGTGGCAGCAGATGTACAATTGCAATTGATCTCTTTGGTAACTAATGGGTGGTGAGTTTGGAGGGGAATCCACACAAAAAGAGTCACAAGAGTGATTGTTAAAAAGAAGTAAAAGCGGCTAGGTTTTCACAGAAGGTGGCAGCAGCTTAGGTAATCAGAAAAGGGTTATCACATGTGATGACAGTGGTGGGACATGCAGAAATACCCATGCAGTCCACAAACTGAGAAGCGCTTCTACTGCGCTTCACTTCTGTATGTTCAGTACATAGAAACTACCATGACAGAAGGAGATCAAGCACTGAAAATGCCATTGCTGGATTTCAGACAGAGGCACTGGAAGCCACGTCTTTTAGAACCTTGCTGCATGCACCTAGGTCTTAAAGTTCAGTTAGCACAGAAGATTATCATACTGCCTCTTAATTCTACTTGGTCTAACCACCTCCCAGATTTCTGCCTGCTACCAGGAACCCTCAAGTTCCTCATAGTCGCTCACTAGGTATTCAAAAATCATGATGTTTCCAGCTACCTCACGCACTTCAACATGTAGCTTTGCTTTGTGCGGTCTGTATGTCTCCTGGACTACAGTATGCATTTTATTGTCTGCCTCTCTTGTACCGGGAAAATGGTAGAGCTGCCTGGCCTCAGAGAGTGCAGATGGATACAAACACCAGGGAGGCAGGTGTTTCTTCTTCAGCGTTTTCTGACTGAATATTTTCCTTGTGGACACAATATTAAATTGTTTGCATATTACGCTCTTTGCTTAATTACAACATCCGTTGGTAAACATTTCCATCAGGTCATGCCAGGGCTGGCCTAACTGGAAAAGACCTCTTTTGATGGGAAAGAGGAAGAGGTGAGCCCAGGTAGCAGGCCCAGTCAGAGCCAGAAGTTGCTGGTAGCCCTGCATTGGAGAGAACAAGGAAATTATTCCATGTGGACCCTAAAGAGGAGGTAGAGATACTAAACCCCTCTAAATGTTAGAGATTAAAGCATGGCAACAAAAGAGCAGGACCTGCAGTGGTGCTCATTAAAAAAAAGGACAACTGGGCTATGCTGATTTAGACTAGGGCCTAATTATCTGAAAGGCACCAGATCCCACCTGATCCTGGAAGCTAAGCAGGGTGGGCCCTGGTTAGTACTTGGATGAGAGACTGTCAACAAATACCAGATGCTATAGGCTATGTTTCAAAGAAAGTAACTGGCAAAACCACCTCTCAGTATTCCTTGCCTCAAAACACCCTATGAAATTAATGAGGTCACCATAAATCAACAGGTGACTTGAAAGCACACCCACCCACATGTAGCCACACACACATATACACAAACTATCACAGTCAAGTGCATCGTTTTTGCTGCAAGGCAATAGATCTACTGTCTCTGCTTGATTGTTGTATTACATTCCCTTTGTTTTTGTTTTCTGCGCTCTGGGTTATTCCTTGGACTCTTCCCTTCAGTGAGCCCCTGCGTGTCTTTGGATCCTTCTTAGACTGTATTTTGGACTCACAACAGAATGTTGTGAACTGCATTCAGAACTGCATTGACCATGCTTCCACTGTTATGGATTCTCTGCATTTAACTATGGTGTGGCTTGGTTTCTCTTTTGCTTGCTCTCTTTAATCCCTGGCATACTGTCCAGGACACCTGACATCCTGAAACAGGACAACAGGATTCTGTTTCCTAGATCAGAGGACAAGATGACACCCTTCTCCATTCATGAATCAAAATTAACTCAATTGGCAGTTGAATTTTACTACAATGTTGCTGTTACAACAGAATTCCCCATTATAGAATCATAGAATCATAGAAATTCAGAGTTGGAAGAGACCACACAGGCCATCCAGTCCAACCCCCTGCCATGCAGGAACACCTTATACCTGAGGGCTGAAGAATGTTGTCCAGCCAGAAGGCCTTGGGTGCAATCATTCTAACCCTTGGTAGATCCTGTCTGGGTTCTTCAGGCCACCTGGATAGAACTTCCAGGACCATTGAGCTTCTGGGCTGTTTAACCCTTTTCATTCCAGCTATTTGTCTTTTCATGCTCCTTCCCCAGCATCTAGTCCCTTCTTTTTAACCCTTTCCTTTGTGAATGAGAAAGCCACTTGGAAGAGGGCAATCTTTAGTAGACAGATACTCAAAGATGTAAGGCTTAAGCCACTTTCTCCCTTGTTCTTTCCCAGTTTTGACTTTCCACACCTGCTTTTTCCTTAAACAAACAAAACTGTGAACTTCAGTGACATGCAACCTGGCCTCAAGTGTCTAAGCATGAAGAAGCCTTTGAATAAAGCTTTCCTAAGATATAGCAATCCTGGTGCCTGTGGATAATACTCTCACTTGATCCTTTGTGCAAATTATTGTGCCTGAATGTACACACTTCATACAGCTGAGGAAGAATCTTACACATTTGGGACTTACAAAGTGAAATGAAGTCTTGTATCGATCCCTCCCCTAAATTATACCCTGTGCTCAGTTATTTTGCCAAGCACATGTGGCAAGACCTTTCACACCCCAAAATGCTATTTACCAGAGATTATCTATGAGGAAAATACAAACAAGCATTCTCACCAGAATGGGAACAAGAAATCTCTTTCTACGGCCAAGAATATGTGAGTATAATGCATTAGGGGCAAATTTGTCATGATACACGTGGTCCTGGACCAGCAGTTCTAGAGGAGCTAGCTAGCTAGCTAGTGTTGCAGAAGTCAGAGATAAGACCCACGGAAAGGAAATTCCGCCTTTATTCAGCCGGCTAGCTGGGGTCTCGGCAGAGTCGTCTCCAAAAGACTGAGAGAGCCCCGCCCCCACATGTTTACAGCAATTTATACATTTTACAGTGCAGGGTCATCACATGTTCAAGAGAGAACACAGTTGTGCTGTACAAAGCTGATTGGTTTCTCTTCACTACAATAGACCATTTTCTTTGCTGTACTAAAATGTTGCAATGTAGCATGAAACAAAAGCTGGGAACAGACCTGACATTCCTTTCCCAGAAATTCACTTCTTTCTTATTTTTTCTCCCTTACACTAGTTATTTATTTATTTTTTATTAGTTCAAAGCTGCTTGATCAGGAAATTTGTGTTTTTGTGTTTTACTCCTCTTCTTCCTATGCTGTTTCGTCAGTCAAAATTCCTCTTACTTTGGAAGGTTCAAAAGTTGCATCTATTTATTCCCCACTTCCATCCACTGTGAAGTTGATAGTGATTTTGTGTCAGACAGAGAGATCAGAGGAAGTAGACTGGGAAAAGGTTAACTACATACATCACCATCCACTGTTATTGGCCTGATTAAATAACAGACACATGCTGCTATAGTCAACTGAAATAAATAAATACATAAATAGATGTACATTCTAAGTACAGAAATCCAAGGGCATGTCTAATTTGTTGTAAATAAGTTTTAGGGACATTCTATAGCTTTCACAAAAGGACAGGCACCTGCTCCTTATGAAAGAAACCTACATTGGCTTATTTTTGCTTCTACTGCATGCAATGCCCAGAGTCACTACAATCAGTAAACTCAACGAGGTCAGTGAGGGGCTAAAAAGGGTGACAAGAGTGTTGGCTAATGTACAGCCTTTAAGAATATACTTTGCTCAAAATGAGAACTGCCATTTTCAATAACACACAATTTAGAAGAAATGTCAAGAAGAGACAGGCCATCATTCAATGGCACCCCCGTCACAAACACACAATTCCTTGATCATGAAAGAGGCAAGCATGCTTCTGATAACTGTATGCCAAGCTCTTAGAAGGGTCACTATTCTTTTAAAAAATTGCATGTTTGGTCGCAAAGATCAGGATCGGCAAAGTGTGGCCATCCAGAAATTGTTAGACTGGAGCCCCCATACTTATTCAACATTGGCTGTGCTGACTAGAGCTGATGGGATTTGCAGTCAAACAATATCTGGAGAGCCACCTTTGATCCATCCTGACCTATACTTGAATATGTGAGGATAATCACTTGTTAAAGGAGCTTCACAGACTTGCCATAACTCAGCTTTAAAACTGATAATGTGCAGAGTGAAATTTTCTTTTCTCTTCCCTCCCCCCCCCTTTTTTTTTGGCCAAGGGAATATCTGAAACCTTTGGATTAATTTAGCTACAGTTCAATAAGTTTTAAAATAATTTTTATTTATTAGCATACAGAATGTATACAGAAATAAGAAATATAATTTTGCCACACTGTAGGAAAGTATTAGAACAAATCAACATTACACCTGACATTGTAAATCCAGGTACAGTTCAATACATGCTTCAAAGTGCAGGTCTTGATCTTTAAACTCCTGTATGGCTTGGGACACAGGCATCTTAATACCCATAGAATATTACAGTCATCATCTGAGGTCCTTCTTTGGGTTTCCATCCAGCCATATATCCAAGTTTGAAGATGTGAATGATGACAGAAGAGAAGGCCAACTTCTTTTGGTTGTGATGCCCAGTCTTTCTAATGTTTTTTTTTCCCACCATGAAGCTCACATGGTATTTCCTTTGATGTCTTTCCAATTTCAAATGAAGGTCTTTATCCAGATTTTTTAAAAAAGATATTGTTTCTATCTAGTTTTAACTTGTTTTTGTTTTGCTTCCCTATTATTAGTGGAAGACAGATTTGAAGTGGAAAAACCATAGGATGAAATGATGCACAGCTGTGCACAATAGGGATGTGTGTCCATGTGCAGTGGCATCAAGCTGGTTGCATAGTTGACAGTCTGGATGCACACTAGCAGCATCCTCCAGGACCTCCCACAAATCCTTCAGAGATCCCAGAGGATGATGTCACTGGCTGCTGCTTTGCTTGTTGCTGTTATATGCCTTCAAGTCATTTCCAACTTTATAGCAATCCTAAGACTAACCTATCTGTGGTTTCCTGGGGCTGAGAGTGTGTGACGTGCCCCACATCACCCAGTAAGTTTCCATGGCTGAGCAAGGAATCGATCCTGGTCTCCAGGGTCTTAGTCTAAGGCTCAAACCACTATACCACACCGGCTCTCTGGTAGCTGCTTGGCTACCTTTCCCTTAAAAGGTGAGCCGGGGGCAGTTTGATTCTTGCAGTTAGTAGAGAATTCCCAACTTCTGCAATTCTCAAAATAGTGTTACACAGACATAAGTTAGACTTACACCTTTGTTAAGTCACTAACGGGATGTCAGACCACATCTTAACAAATATTTAAGACACAGCATACAGTGTTATTACTTCAGGTCCATGTGAAAGATTATGAGACATAAACAAACAAACAAAACAAAATAAAAACACCAGTGACTCACCAGTATGGTGTAATGGGATTTTCTGCTTCCTGTGCTAAGATGCTATGTGCTTTGTTTTAATGGGAGGGGACAACACTTTCTGATTTGCCTCAGGCAACAAATTGGCCCTGCTAAGTGGGGGTCTGAATCCTCAGGTTGTCTCAGTCCTAATCCAACATTATTAGTCACTTGTTCTTCAGTTACATCAGGTCTCCTGAAACACTTTAATGGAGGGATTTGATATTGTGATCCTCCAGAAATTGTTGGGTTTCAGCTCCTAAAACCTCTTATATTTGCTATGATGACTGGGGCTGATAAGAATTCCAGTCCAACAACATCTGGAGGTCCGCAGTTGACCCTATCTGCTTTGACTGAACATATACCACCATCCCCACCCCACATACAAACACTTTGTCTTGATGTCCCCTTGCCATAGATCACACTCAGATATGCCCATACACTGTTGCATCAATATAATTGAGTACATATGAAAATCATAGGATGGTTTACACTTTGCTGTTGCTGTGTGTCTTCAAGTTGTTTTCAACTTGTGGTGACCCTAAGGCGAACCTATCACAGGTTTTTCTGGGGCTGAGAGTGTGTGATATTAGCATATCATAATCATAACATACTTGCTGAAAATCACAACATAGTTGCTGACACTAAAGCATGAGTAACCACAAGGCTCAACAAGTGTCTGCCTAAGTGACAATCCTAGAATAGCAGATTAGGATGTGGAACTGGCCAGTTCTACCACTTGCTGAATTCAGAAATGATGCTTGGCTGCACAATTCTATACATGTCTATAGAGAAGTAAAGCCCACCAAATTCAATGGATTCTTCTTCACATTACAGTTGTGGGGGTACCAGATGAAATTCGGCCTCTGAAAGGGTGTTACAGGTCTGATATTATTTTTATTCATCTAAGAAATAAGCTGTTCTGGAAAGGGCAGTAGAATATGAATGAGTTAATTAAAAACAAGAACTTTTGCTTGGATTTTTATTAACTGAATTGGCCTTCGGGGTAAATACTTGGGATGTATTTATGCATAAAACAGGTACTGTAGGAAGACCACATTTCCTTGTGTTGTACTTCACAAGGCAATTCAGGGACATGGAGATTTTATGTTTTAAAAGAGTATTCAGTTATCCAGCCAGGGGAACTTTGTATTTAGAATATGTGTCAAGAATAATAATAACTAACATTTCAATTTATCCTCATTTTCCCTCTCCCCAATACTGTCTCGTTACTGAATATTGCTTTTCCCTCTTGCTGCACTTTTTTTTATATTTTATGAGTAAAATAACTTTTTTTAAAGAATAGTATGTCCACTGGCTACTAGCCTAACAGAACACAAGATCATTTTTATCTGGGGTGTCTCGTGTGGTAATAATTTGGAAGGCGTAACCAGTTTGGACTATTCAGTGGGTTCTTTAGGAACTGAAAGACTCTAGTTATCTATTGATTTAATTATTTCGTTATGTCATTACTGTGTCCTTCAGCCTCCTCTTCACACAACTGTAATGATTCAGAAATCATTCTGTTTATAAGTAATACTGTCTGTAAGCAATTACAGCAATGAAAGAAAATATCATTGTATGTTGACCCCTTGATTCACATGACCAAAAAGTTGCACAAGAAAACAACCATTCATACATCTCAAAAAATACCTTTTCTCATCCCATATTTCTTGGTTTGCTTCCAAAATCCACAGTGCAATTCAACTAAGGCAGATGGAGAACACAAAGGCACAGCAAATAGGATGGCATTACTGTCTGAACCAAACAGCCTTGTCTTATATAATGACTGACTCTAATAAACATATGGGCGTACATGGCAGTAGGGACTGGTCTGTTGTCCTTGGTATTGGGAAATGTGCCACATAGTACATTTCCTTGACATTTGAGCAAATTCTGCTTGTGTTGAGTCTTCTTTACAGAAGGGGGACTTTTCAGATATGCTGATGATGTCATCCAGAAATTTGGACTAAATTTATCATTATACAGATAGTCCTGGCACTTAGTAATACAGTCCAGTTTCTTGGCTCTAGATAACATTAGAGCTGGCTGTTGGCTCTCTCGCTCTCTCTCATATGAAGGACAATGGACCAATGGATCAGTCCATACCGCCTCTCTCCTGAGGGGAAGGGGAAATATAAATGTGGATCGAGGAGAGGGATGAGACTAGCCAACCTACAGAAGACATCCTCTAGTAGATCTAATCAAAATTAAATGCACATAGCAGACATTGTGTGTCTATGATTCAATTAAAGCACCATGCAGAAGGACCAATCAAGTAAGTAACATATTGGGAAGGCAAGCTGAACAAGGGATGGGAAGAATCCCTTGCACTCCTCATCCCCTGTGAAACAGACCTCCTACTTGTAAGAAACTTCTGATTGTAAGGAAGTTCTGATAAAAATAATCTTGTATAACTGCATTCACATATTAACTATGGAGTGTGTAAGGCCCCGCTTTGGGGGTCCCTAATGTCAGTATGGTTTGGATGGGCACCATACCTAATTGGCATCATATGTAATTGGCAACACATTTTATTGGCTCTGATATCAAGTTCAAGCCTGAGAGGTGACGGAGAGGTCAAACTGAGCGAGGGAAAGAATTTGACCATAAATGTGAGAAGCATAGGTCAACTCCAAAATTCCTCCAGGTAAGACTGAGTCATTTGTCAGGCAAATACACACCATTCCTGTGGATAATAGGCTTAAAGAGAAGCTGGAATTTTCCAGGGAATCCAACTGTGAGGAGCCCACCAGGACACTGATTGACAGATATCCATCCTTTGTACACCTGGATTCTTTCCTCACAGCACCCACAACAGAGAGCTATTACAACATCCATCATGTCTTTGTCAATCAAAGCAATAAGCCCATCAACAGGCAAAAGACTCATTGTCCACAATGGGTTCCCTTTGTCTTGCATCTGGAACCTTCATAGCCACAGGCTATTTTCAGGGTACAAATACCCCTGATTTTACGATGCCCAGTGCAGGCTCTTGAAGGTCTACCCCTCACTCTGTCCATCTGGCTCCTGAATGAGAACTGTCCTTAGGTCCTACCTAAGCCAAAACACATTCCTGCCCTTCACTACTCTTCTGGACTGGTGATTATACCCCCCCCAAACCCCTCAGTCTCTATATGATTTTTCTTCCCTTTTTCTTTCAGTTAGCTCGTGTGAATGTGTGATTGTATCTTGTGTGCATGCATGAGTGAATTCCCCTCAATAAAACACATTTTTAGCTTACTTCTGAATCTCTGGCTGGTTCTTTTCCTGCATGTGCCCCTAAACACTGGTAGAAAAGATCTCGCTAAGTTGCCCCCTTCTCGCAAGCCTCCTCTTTGAGCTAATTAATTCCCCACTTTTGCAAGGAGGTATTTGGCATTGCAGGGCAGCCCTTGTGGCACCTACATTTCGGGGTAACAAGTACACCAATGTGGAAAAGAGATTTGGTAACACCAGTGAATGTCGGTTTTCTTCTATTTACATGGAAGTCCAATAGTTCAATGTCCTATATGTGCATCTTCTGGCCTTTATTGGAGATGCTGCCTGCAACCTACAGCACTGTCGTTCTCTTGATATTGAAGAAACTAAGTGTGTTTTATATGCATTTTATATGAATGTAGTAGAAAGTCTATAAAATGATTAACGAGTTGTAACACTAACAGGCAGTAAAATTGCTTGTCCACTGGTGTTTGAAGAGCATCACATTTGTTTTCATGCTGCAGAAATGCAATTTCCTAAATCTTCAGAAGTATTTGCCAGACTTGGATTGGAAATTTTCCAAATGGAATTAACTAAAGAGCCTGACACTCACATATTGCAGGAAACTCCACACAGGTATTTATATGTCATCGTCATTATTCTGGTTTAGCTGAACTGTAATTCAGTTGTAGAAATACGGTTATGAAGCAATATATAAATATAATAAATAAATAACATGATCCTTTGCACCATTACTTGGGATTATATTTCTTTTCCAAATGACATTCTGTTTACCTGTTTATTGTGTTTACACCCCATTTTCCCTATGAAGAACTCAAGGCTTTGGATATGGTCATCTCTTACCCACTTTATGTCATTGTCACCTAGCAGGTCTCCATGGCTGATTGGGCTTTGAACCCTGGACTCTCAGAATCCTAGTCTAACACTGAAACTACTATATCCCACAGTGGTTCTCGGAGGTTGCTTTTATCTATATTGAATTTATACCCAGATTTAAGGGGGCAGGTCTTTTTCTTTCCCTCTGGGAAACATGATAACAGCTGGGAAAGCATGTGAAGTTCTGGATGCCAGCAGTAGGTGGGCTAGAACCCAAATAACTCACATCAGCTCTGTTGATGTAGCAATTTTCTTCCCCAGTAATTTCTTCTGCCATTGCTTATATTGCTCACATGCCCTTCCATGCATGGAAAACACAGCTATCCTCTTTTTTTCTATGCACAAAGGAGAAAATAGATTGGCCTTCCTCCACAGGGAGGGATTTCTATGAGGCCATGCAGACCTACTTTCTGTCCTTGCTGTACGCCATGTTTGGAAAAATGACTTAAGCCTAACTGAATTTGATGGGGCTCAGTTCTGAAGAAAAGCATTTCATTGCGAGTTAGAAGTCACACATCAAGACTGGTTGAATGTGGAAGAATAAAGAGAAATGATTTGGCTTCACAGTATATCCAAGGGGAACTCTAGCTTTTTAAGCAGGTCAAAGGAAATCACCTTAGGTGGCAGATTTTGGAGTACAAGCTGCCTTCCTTCCTTTTTGGGTGGTGGAGGACAAATAATAGCAAGATTACCTCATGAATTAGGCATCAGACAATAAATAGAAAGATGATGATCTCTACTCTAGATTTGTATCTCTATCCTGGCTAGCTGGAAGTATACAGCTATGTTAATACATTTTGAGAAAAGAAAATTCTTCTGCGTAGGGAAAAATCTTTGATTTCAAGCATATCTGAAATATTTTTAGCACCATTGATTTTTTTTTTATAAATAAATAGCATTTTAAGTAGCTGCACAGTAAATGGTGTTTACAAAATATTCCACTAGCTTTGAACAAAATTCTCACAGATTTTTCTTGCTGGATTCTAAACTGACAATGCACATCATCTGAAATCTTTTACTGGTTGATTGCAAAGGTGTAACTAGTATAAAATGCCTTATGATTAAACTGTTTAGAATCTTTGCTTTAAAATGTTCATATTCTGTTGGCAGCAGCTTGGAAAGCATTTCTGTTTTTGTTATTGGGTGCCTTTTGGGTGTCATTTCCGATTTATGGAGACCCTAAGGTAAATCTATCATGGGGTTTTCTGGGGATGAGAGTGTGTGACACACCCAAAGTCACCTAGTCAGTTTCCATGACTGAGCAGGGAATCAAACTGGTCTCCAGCGTCATAGTGCAATGCTCAAACCACCACACCATGCTGGCTCCCTATATTTACTGATGCTTTAAAAAGTAATAGTATGGTGCCTATGTAGTTTTGAGAAAGCTCAAGATGTAATACTGATTTGTACTTAATTTCTTTTCACTCTATAAACATATTTAAAAATTCAGAATGATTTGTGTGAAGAATGATGTGGTTGGGAATTCAGTTATGCTCTGAGCTCCTCCCTCTGGACACACACTGGAGGAGGCCACATGAACAAACATCAAGGAAGAAGGGAAGCAGGACAAGGAGATTCTCGAGGGCCTTGCAAATAGATGTGCTCACCTGCACAGCAAAACATGAGACATATGATTCTTACAGTGTGTGGTGCTGCATGGACCAGTGCCAGTCACTGAGCCATGGGTTGCTGGTCCCTGGCAGATTGCTGGGAAATGGACACAGAGAGAGTACAGGTCCCTGACATACTGGGTGGGAGATGGCTGTTCTCCACACCAGAAAGTTTGAAGTGCATAGAGTTAGAGGGCTGATGAATCCCATCTATGCCTTATGACAGTAACAAGCACAGTTTTCTCTCTTGTGATCCACCCCTTACAGAAGACTATAGCAACCCACTGTATTCTGCATCAGACTACTCAACCATCTAGCTCAATGCTATCTAATTTGACACCAGAGGCTCATTCACGCAAAGTTCCATGCTCTACTGTCTTAGCACTGACAAACCAGTGACTGGGCAGTGCTCTTTCATACTCTTTCAAGCACGTCACCTATGATTTAGCTATTGTTTCCAATTCTGCTTCCAAGCCTCAGGTGTGAACTCTGATTTAGGTGTCTACGGATTATCATTAAAAAGTGAAGCAACATGCAGCAGATGAGTACAGAGATGAGTACATGGCCATACAACTTATTTCTAAATAGGGGTGAAGAAACTGTACCTCCCTCATAAATGATATTGGATCACATTTTGTGTAATTTGTTGCTGGGGTTGAACAGAGGTAGAATCCAACACTGGGAGGGCCATAAGTTTTTCACTCCTGCATTAAAGCATAGTTTGGAAGATAGCCTGAAATGAAGCTGGGTAAGTATACTATAATTCAAGGGAAGAAAATCTTCCTGAGAAATGTATCCTTCAATTACAGGTAGGAGTCCCACCAACAGCTGCAGCAAAAATAAGCAAATCGTCCATCTAGCTTAGCATTATGTACAGCAGAGATGGAGAGAAGGTAGACAGAGACCAGAAGTGGGAGAATGACCAAACTGCTGTCTGCCTTCTGCCTTCTCCCTTGTTCTAAAAGCAGGATTTCTGCACTGAATCAGAAGCCTTCTACAGATGGAAGGACCACTGCTGTTAGCAGAGGGCAGAATCTCAGTCTAATTATTCATTTTTATTTATGAGCCAGCTTTCCACTTTGCACATGTCTTCATAGGTTCATCTTTATAGATTCACATCTATTCTTAGTAAGCATACCTCATAGCTATGTTTATATGACAGCCAGGGTAGTGAAGTGGTTTGAGTGTTGGACTATGGTCCTAGAGATCAGCGTTTGATTCCCTGCTCAGCCATGGAAACCTAAATGGGTGACCTTGGGCATACCACATACTCTCAGCTCCAGAAAACTCTGTTGCCATAAGTCAGAAACTACTTGAAGGCACATGGTAACAACAAAATTTATATGCCATATCTATTCATGCCAGTCACCCATATCAGATAGCTGGAAATGCACTGATCTGAAGCACACCTATGGTGGAATAAATCCATTAAACTTACTGACTTCTGAATAAGATCACATACAGGAGTATTTATAGAATTTACATCCCAAGCAATGGCTTTAGAATTACAGGATTGGGAAATCAGTATGGTTTTCAATTACTGATTTCTCCAGACACTTAACATATGCTAAAGAGATGTTTCTAAACACAACAACAACAACAACAACAACAACAACTCCATAGAATACAGGATTTACATATTTTACATATATGTTCTGTTCTCCAAGTTGTTAAAACAGGTGGTTTTAACAACTTGAGTTTCTGACTTATGGAGATCCTAAGAAGAATCTATCATAGGGTTTTCTTGGCAACATTAGTGCAGAGAGGATTTGCTTTGCCTTTCTTTGAGGCTGAGAGAGTGTGTCTTACCCAAGGTAATCCAGTGGGTTTCCATGACCAAGCAGGGATTTGAACCCTGGTCTGCACAGTCATAGTGCAATGCTCAAACCACTATATCACAGATGCATTTTCACACTGGATTTGGATTAACACAAGGCCTTTTGATCTATTTAGATTCCTAAGCACTCCTGAGCAAGTGTGGAATATCTGTCCTGCTTCACTGGCAGCTCTCAGACATTTAGAACTAGCTTGGAAGACTACCACGACAAAGGAAACAGAAACAGTTTTACAACTTTCCCTTCTCTTCACAGCAGCGTGGAGATCCAAATCCTTCAACTTTTCACAGATGAAAACTGGGACATGTATAGCTAAGCTACGTCAGAATGTGGTCAAGATGGCAAAAGTTATTTATGAGGAAGAACACACAAGCTAGGAGAGGCTGCAGCAGTTTGCTTTGCCTGTGTTTACTGGGAAGGCCAAGATTCTGCTCCCTCTTCCAGTCTCCCATAGGCTGAGTTAATTGAATGCAAACTACTTTTGCCCTCTGAACTCAGTTTGTACCAACGAAAATAAGCTGAGGACAAAATGGGAAAGTGTAAGGAGGAAAGAGAAACCAGGACTTTTCAAAAGCTGTCGAAAAAGGTAGTATACAGAGGATTAACTGGGACTGTCCCTTGCAAACTGGGAAAGTTGGAGGGTATGGAGATGACAACTTGAATTTAGCATATTACTAAGTGGCAGGTCTGGCAGTTTTATGGCAGATCTCATGAGAGTTTCAGAACTCAGAAGTAATGAGTTACAATTAGTGGAGTTAAGTGTAACTAGTCACTTTTGGTGTGAAGAGGGCAGAAGCTGCACTTGTAATGAACAGGAACAACATTATTTATTTGGGTAACAAGTAAGGTTTTCCTGTTACTTTCAAATTTTACTTTCAAGGAAATGTCACAACATTTTTAGGGGCACTTTAAGAAAAGTTTTTCATGTTTTAAGCAACTCAAAATCTCCCTTCCATACACAAGTTAGATCAATAATAGAATGCGACAGAACAACTAGTGCCCTGAGTAACAGGAAAGAATTACTTTTAGAAAGGCATTTCCCAAGCACTGGAGATTTTGCGCTTTAGGAAACTATATATATGAAAGCGACACCTGATAAATTAAAAATTAAATTGCTATTGTTATAAGATACACAAAGATGTAGCAGCTTGATCACGAGTTGTTTCTTCTAAAAACAAATTATACAGAACTCACGACTATGCATTGATTTTTTTCCCCCAAAGACTGAAATGTTATCAAACGACTGGCAATATTTTGCAACTGGGACATTTAACTTTCCTGCTCTTTTACAGTTGCAGTCTTGGAACACATTAAGGTGAGGGTTAGTCCTATCGTTTTAGATGAAGGAACTGGCAAAACCATCTCTTAGGCCATTTCCACACTGCACTCTTATAGCGTGATTATTCCACTTTCAACACCCTATGGAATCCTGAGGTTTGCAGTTTAGGGAGAGGCCAGCTAGCCCTCCCGAAACTTCAAACCCCAGGATTCCATAGGATGTTGAAAGTGGAATAATCACGCTATAAGTGTGTAGTGTGGAAATGGTGTTAGTCTTCTTTGCCTAAGAGAATCCTATAAAATTCATGTGGTCCCTATAAATCGACCGGCGACTTGAAGGACCCACTAATACTATTGACCATTTTAACACTGATACTTAACATTGATGATTTCCCGTTGTCATTTGCTAGCATTCTGAGTGTGAAGAAATCGGAGCACAAGTGTGTGTAATCTTACCAGAACTATGGACTTCTGAGCAAACATGCACAGCAAACCGGGTCTGTAAGTCTCCCAGTGGTTGTTATACCAATAACGACGGAATTTAGACAGAACCTCCATCTTCAGCTGCAGTATATAGATCTGAACGGCAAGGTGCCAGAGAGAAACAACATGGGAATTGGGTCTCTTTGTGTAAGGCTACTTCCGCACTAGGCTGTTGTAGCGCTATGATTCCACTTTCAACATCCTATGGAATCCTGGGGTTTGCAGTTTCGGGAGGGGCCGGTCGGCCCCTCCCGAAACTGCAAACCCCAGGATTCCAGAGGAGGTTGAAAGTGGAATCATAGCGCTACAACCGGCTAGTGCGGAAAAGGCCTAAGTCTCCCAGAAGCATGTGCTTGGCGACCAAGCACTGCAGCAGAGGGACCATTCACCCCTCTCGCGACCCCCCTATTAACCCGTTCCCATCCCTTTCCTTCTTTTAATTAAAAAGAAAAAGGCAACCTTTCATGCTCACCCTCCCGCAATCAGAAACCCCCAACCGCGTCCCGCCCCAGATTTCTCTACTTGGAAGAGAGCGCGGCCAGCCCGAGCAAGGTGCCAAACCAACAGTCAGGGCAACGGCTTCGGGGCCGGGAGTGCGCAGGCTCCTGCCGCTCTGCGCAGGCGCGTTGGCCCCGAGCCCTTGCTTTGGAGGGCTGCGGACTGTCTCCCTCGCCGGCTGCGGGGAGCCGGGAGAACCGTTGAGCCGCCGCCTGAGAGGGCGCGACGGAGGAGGCAGCCGGGGCTTTGTTGTCGCCTTCCCTGCGGTTCCTTCCTGGAGAGGCTGAGCGCCAGGCGGGCGGGGGGAGCCTGCTGGGGGGTTCTCTGCCACCACCTGCCCACCGCGGCTGCCATGGCGGGCTCGGAGCTGGATGGCAGCGAGACCGGCGAGGGGCCGCTGCCCTTCGAGGACTCCGAGCTGGCGCTGGCCGGCATCAACATGCTCCTCAACAACGGCTTCCGGGAGTCGGACCAGCTCTTCAGGAAATACAGGTACGCGCCGGGTCCGGGGTCTGGGGTCTGGAGTCAGGGCTGGGTCCGGAGTGGGTGCCCTTGCCGGCTTTAGCACCGAAGCCTTTTTCCCCCCAAGGCCAGCGCGTGCCCACGTAAACGAGAGCACCACTGAGCAAGTACAGAGTGCAGTTCCTGTTCTGGATAATTATTATTAATATACAAGAAGTTCCCTCCCTCTTAAGGACCTAAACTAGGAGCAGATACGACATTTCTGCGAGGGGTTGCTATGAAGCCAAAACTGAGTCTCTTCTTCCCAGTGCGCCCCCCCCTCCCCGCAATTTAACTTCAGGTGGCTGTTTCTTCCTGGTCCAGGGCTGCCCACCAGAAACACTCCCTCTGCTCCACTCTCTGCTGTCGCTGTGGCAGGAGCACTTGGGCCATTTCTGCACTAGCCTGTGTTATTCCACTTTTTTTTAATTTTTTTTTTATTAGCACAAGCAAAAAAATAACAATAATATCAGCAAGCATTTCCGCAAAGTTACATTATTTACATCCTTAAAATCTCCACCCAAACACACACACAAAAAAGCAAATTTTTTTTTATCCCATTTTCTCTTTCACTTCCGGCTTTCTTTAACTCAGATCTTCTAATTGCTCTTATCATCTTCTCCTCATCATTTTAACATCCTATTGAATCCTAGGGTTTTGCAGTTTAGGGAGAGGCCTCTCCCCTAAACTGCAAACCCTAGGATTCCAGAGGATGTTGAAAGTGGAATCGTAGCAGGCTAGTGCGGAAATGGCCTTGCTCTGGGGAATTGACAGTTCTTCCTTTGTTGCCCTTGCTGCTCCTGTCCTCACTGCTCTGCCTAGATCTTAACTGGGGCTGGCGTTGACCCTGCTTTCAATACCAGCCTTGGAACGTGTCAAGCCAAGAGCAAAGCCCCTACATATGTCTTAGAGTGCTTTGCCCTTCATCCATCCAGCACCCACACTTTTTCGGGTTCCAAATTATGACTTTGAAATTAAAATGGAGATCTGCTGTGGTTCTCTTCGTAGACAAGATGACATTGTCTTAATTAATGTGGAATAACTTTATTTCTTGCCATTACCCCATTCTATGTAAGTTTGCTGCTAATGGATCCTGGGATCTTCTTTTCTTCCCTTCCGTAGGCATATACTTTTAAGTTCAGCTAATATGGATTATACAGCAGAATGGTTTGTGTGTACAGTCCTGTACTCTGGGAATGAAACAGTTACAAATCATGTTTATTGACTCCTGTCTGATTTATGCCACCCAGCAGCTGATTCTTTTTTGAGTCCTACCTGCTCCTTGAATGTTGTGACCCAGATTTGTGGCAATGGCTACTGGCTGGTGAAGGAAAGATACTACTATGCCAGGACTCAAAACTGTCCCATAGTGTTCATGAGTTAGCCTTGATGTTTAAAAGCAAGTTCTGAGGTTGAGTCCGACTCCATAAAGTTGTGACTGAAAGGAGTTTTCTTCTGCCTAGGAGAACACTGGACATCATACACTTAACGCTGTGTGTTTGCGTCTGTACTTTCAAGTAGCCTGTCAGCTTATGGCGACTGATGATTTTCATAGGGTTTTCTTAGACAAGGAATACTCAGAGATTGACAGTCTCCCATCTAAGTACTAACCAGGGCTGACTCTGCTTAGCTTCCAAGATCAGATGGAATCTAGTGCTTTTAGGATATTTAGGCCACTGTGAAAACCTCGTTTATGTGGTGCTTATATAAAAGCTCTTTGGTTACGAAGAGAGATTGTTCAAGGGCAGTTCTCTAATGTAACGTCCCCAAGTTTGATAATTTGTAGTGATTCAAACTCATACTGTTGGTAGTAATTGTAATTGTAACTGTGGGGAAAAAGTAGTTTTCTGACTGACACTAAGGTTATTTCTGGAAAGCATTGTTTTTTTTGCATCTGATTAGAAGCAGAATTAAACAGAATTTCAATGCGGGACTTACAATATAGTTGTATTGCCATCTAATGCCCTTCTCCATGACCAAGATACTTATGTACACAAGCAAAGGTCTCTGTCAGTTAGGTTTGGCAGGACAGAACTGTTTGATAAGCAATATCTGCTGAAATTCCTTCTTCTATACTGTTAAAGGGACCCTTTCCTGTATTTCACCTGGCAGCCCTATTCTCAATATTAAAAGCTTCCTGCTTATAGACTGTGCCCCCTTTTGACTCTTACTGAGTGTTACATTGGGATTGAATATGCTTTATTGCTACTTTTTATTAGGAGGTTTTTGTGCATGTGTGGCTTTAATTCCTAATTTCTTAATATATAGCTCTCTACAGATACTTTTAATGTAAAAATGCAAGGAGAATTATGCAAGTAAACTAGTAATTAAAGGACCCTCTATCTCCTATGGGAACAGAAACTGACAATTTGTAGCAATTAACAGGCCAGTCATTGGTAAACTTGCAGCTGTGCTTGGCAGGGAGTAATAAGAGGGCAGAACCTTTCAGTGAAGGGACAGGAATTCTGAACAGCTATAATAGCTTTTAGCCTGTTCATATGGGACAGTTTGGTGTTGCATTTGGATCTTACATAAGAATAATAAAATCACAAGCTGGAATACATTGTTAAATCACGTAGACCATTTCCGCACTACACTCTTATAGTGCGATTATTCCACTTTCAACATCCTATGGAATCCTGGGGTTTGCAGTTTCGGGAGGGACCCCTCCCGAAACTGCAAACCCCAGGATCCATAAGATGTTGAAAGTGGAATAATCGCGCTATAAGCGTGTAGTGTGGAAATGGCCATAGATTTGAATAATACTTGAGGGGACTGCTTTAGATGCTCTTGCATGGTGTAGCAGTTTGAATGTTGGACCACGACACTGGGAATTCAGGGTTCAGATCTCTGCTCAGACATGAAAACCTACTGGGTGACCTTGGGCAAATTACACTCTCTCAGACTCAGAGGAAAGCAATGGAAACTCCCCTGTGGATAACCAAGGAAAACCCATGAT